>JAJHJA010000390.1:0-191968 GCA_021202915.1 Heliconius himera | reverse complement strand
TTTAAACTTGGTACACGAAGACATACGGAAGTAAAAAACATCGATTTATAATCGAGTCGAGCGTAGGACGCAACTAAAAATTAAGTTTGAACATACCTCTCTACTACCGGTGAAAATCTTACGGAGTAATAGTCGAGATTAAGAGTTGTGGCCTCGGGAGCTATATAGAATGGATGCTTATTAGAATTTATACGGGCACTTACTTTGAAAGCACGTTTGATGTAGCCCGTTTTTTAGAACACTCAGGGACGATCATGGGGTTTATTGGAAGAAATATTATAGATCATGACGTGTAGGCTTAGCTTGTTAGTCTACGCTGGAGGCAAGGAGGTAGGATAGGATAATTTCACAAATAATTCCCTTTTCGACGAGATATCAGCCGCTGGTGACGCGTCGTGTAATGGCCGGCAAAGTAATAGTTATTCAAGGCTGTTCAGTAGCGAGTACCGCTGGGCGGGGTAGGGTAGTTCGTGTATTGGGAAAGATTTGCGGAATTTTGCGAGTGGGGATTTGCTACCAGAACCGCCAATTGGTCCGGCCTCTGACACTGATGTATGGTAGTGTTAGATAACCGAATTATTAATGTATCAATGTGTCCTTATTTATTTGTAAGTTGTGTTGTTCGTGTAATAAGTATTTATAACGGCGTTGAGGAAATTTGATGTCTTTATGTGTTGAGTAGGAGGTAGCGAAGTTAAATGGTTAATTAAGGAATAGGTATGGGGCCGTCGTGGCGCAGCGGCACAAGCTGGTTGGGTTCGATTTCCACTTAAGGAAATGAAATATTTTGTTTTTATTTCTTTGCTCTGGTAAGCAGACAAACGCGGTGTTGAATTCCGCCACTCAACACGCAATGTTTTAAGAATTCATAAGAAACATTAAGCTCTCTCTCTCTTTCTCTCTCATTAAGCTATCTCTCTCTCTCTCTCTGCCTACCTTGCTATGTGTGGGATACAGCGTGAAAAAAATCGGCAAGTAGGCTCTTGTGAGAGTAGTGTGACCTACTTGGTATCAAGTATTTACACGTCTAATTCACTTAACTGCTAACATACGACATAAACGTTGCCTTGTAATGTAATGTAACTGCTTTGGTTAAGGCGAATATTACTGTTCATAATATATGTATTCTGTATAAAAGTATAAATTGTTATTTTATGCTTAGGTATATTTATTTGGTAGTTATTCTTTTTTATTCTGTTAAAATCAACTTGAACGTGGATTTGTATTACAGGAAGTTAATGAATTTTTAGAACACTCAAATAAAAAATGATATTTGTTCAAAAGTCATATTGTAATAGTGGCAAAATATTCAACTCTCAACACGTAATGCCTCGACAATTCGGTAGAATGTGGAGAATGGACGTATCTTGGAAATGGAGTGTCTTAACACTAGGTTTCTTCTGCCTGTGCGTGATGCTGCGTAAAGCAAAACATACTTTATTTTCAAATATAACATTTTAAAAGTCAAAGTTAATTTTGAATAATTTGTCACATTTTTTTTAATTATCACAATATTATCAATTTGCGCATCTGAATATGTTAGATAAAAAGAAATAATTGTGAAACAATTCATTCTCCATTTTCTGCACAAATTAGAAATATTACGAGAGAAAGAGAGAGAGAGAGAGAGATAATATAATATAAAATGAAATTTAAAGAGGCGTTATAATTATTTATTTTTAGCATTTATTCTGTATTAACGTCTCCTTAATACGACTTGGTACACTTATTACTGTTCTCATTATATTAAACGCTACATATTCAATACTTAATCGTAATTCAAATGTTACTTTGGTTTGGACTTTCGATGATTGCCTCATGTCATTATTATGTTTGGTTTTTGTAGAGGAAAACTTGTTTAAGATCGTTATTTTGGGTTCACGCCGCTGCGTCCCGTATATGGGAAGGTAGGTGGAGGAACACTTCGTTCTGAATATCTGAGGCGTTGCGTGTTTTGACAGGTTGTTGGAACTTAACGCCGTGACTTGCGTTACCAGTGCGAAGAAAACGTTACCAGTGCGAGGAAAATATTAAATATTTAATATCTTCAAATGGGGACCCACAACCTGTTGCGCTTGCAGAAAGAGTGTTGTGCGTCACGACTGGCCTCATATTAGGTTGTAGCTACTTCCTTATTAATACCCGTCTTTACAGAAGGTTTCCACAAAAAATAATCAACGTGTTGCCGTGTTACCCAACGTGAAGAGTTTTAAGCTAAAGGCAAGTGAAGAACGGAGAGATAGTTATCATTATCTGTGTGTAAATGGGACGATCGTGGTGATCTAAAGCTAGTAGCCTCCCTCTGCCTGTCCTACTATACGCGGGATACAGCGTGTAAAAAAAAACCATAAACATATACAGTAAATCGATTATTATAATCGATTTACTGTATATGTTTACCGATTATAATAATCGATTCCGTTCAGAATGTTCTCCATACATCCAATTATAAGACACGCGTTTATTAGAGCAATTTCCTTAAAACCTGATTGCGAAGACACAATGACATATTGACAGCGTTAGACCAGTCTACCGTTAGCTACATTTACTCGCGGCAACTGTACTTAATTTTTTTTAGCTTCACGCTGTATCCTGCACATAACAGGGGATACAGAGGGAACCTGGGAACCTACTTTCCTTAAGAGATTTTTAAATCAAATCCATTAAGGCGCTTTTGTTATCCACTTTCCGCCGAACGCTTTTTCTCGTTACCAGAGTAAGCCATGATAAACATTACAGTTTCTCAACTGGAAATCGAACCCATAACCTATCTCTTGCCTGTCCTGGCCTGTCTGGCCTTAATAATAAATCAGAATATATTCTCCATATTACCTTTGTATGATCAAAATAAAATTGATCGACAGTAACGGAACTAATCGCTAAGATTGCTTCCAGCCTCAATTAAATTTTCCCTTATCTAATATATTAGCTATACAATTTGTTATTCATTACACGCATGGTGCATGATTTATATCTTAGTGGCAGTTCACTATATATAATGGAGTGAGAGGTGTTTGTTTGTTGTGTTTTTATTTATTTTTTTTTAGTGAGAAAAGTTTAGTGAGAAACGTGTGAAGTTTTTGTTTTTTATTGTTGTCTTTGGGTCAAAGTAATGTTATTATAGTTTGATTAATAAATACATAAAACGGTCATCGGTCTTGACATGTAAATCTGTAAATTATAATAATAAAATATAATAAAGAAGCAAGTGGTGGCGGAAGAGCAAAAGCGTGCGACTGTAAATGCGGCAAGTTATGGGTTCGATTCCCATTTAAGAAAATGGAATATTTAATATTTTTATTTTCTCGTCCTAGCAAAGAGAACGTGAAGTGTTAAGCTTCACCACTAAACACAACGTCTCTTGAATTTAGTATAAAATGGGAAACGGAAGTGCCTTAATGGGAACGGAGTGTCTTATTACTAGGTTCCCAGGTTCCATCTACCTGTCCTGTGATACACTGTAAAACTAAAAAATATATTATAAAAATCAACTTTATATCTTGATTATTTTAGTTACTTAAATACAAGAAGCTGTTAGTTTAACAACAAAAAAATATCTTATAACAACAATATAAGAATTTCCATAGAGCTCGATTATAATATATTCCGCACTTCTCCCAAATCCCAAATTCTCGAGTCATTGCGTGTTAAGTGGCGGAACTCAACGCACTTTTCTGCTTCGTTGACAGAACGAATAAAATAAAAAAAAAAAACATTTCATTCCCCCGAGTGCCAATCAAACCCACAACCATCGCATCTACACTCACACGCCGCACCTCCGCACCACGACAGCCTCCTTCTATTTTTAATAATAATAATAATATTAAATCACTCCACAACCATACCCTAGCCCAACAAGCTAGTGTTGTACAATTTATTAAACGTCACACACATCAAGCAAAATTATATCGGTGGCAACTTTAATTTAGCGGGATACGATCGATACATCGATGTTACTGCAATTACGCTAGAATCGATATCGCCACTGATTTATGCGATAATGACAGCGTACATTCGTGCCTCATGCGGAACACAGAAGTCATATGTAATTATATATGGATATTAAATTAATATTATATTATATTTAGTTGGAAACTTATTTTTGTTATATAATCGATTAGATCGGTAGTGTCGGAATTCAAACGCAATGGTTGTGGGTTCGATTCTCGGTAAGTACCTTTGCGGAGAATCAAACATTGATGTTTATAATGACATGACTTCGACTTTTGAATTTATGTGTAGAATTATTG
The DNA here is from genome assembly GCA_021202915.1 of Heliconius himera. Classification (NCBI taxonomy): domain Eukaryota; kingdom Metazoa; phylum Arthropoda; class Insecta; order Lepidoptera; family Nymphalidae; genus Heliconius; species Heliconius himera. The sequence goes on along the minus strand of JAJHJA010000390.1, from coordinate 187,718 downwards.
TAATTTAATTTTTCTTTTTTAATTTTACTTGATTGGCATATCGATTCCAGGTGATTTTAAGTAGTTAGCAAGTTAAAAAATCAATGGTAGTAACGATTCATAAGGCGATTATAAATAATTAAATATATTTTTTTACAGATTTCCAATAAATAACTAAATAATTTAGTTATTTATAATAAAAAACAATCACTTTAAGTACATCTTTTTCTGAAAAGAAATAATTTAGATGAAGATACATTCTCAAAACCAAAATAAGCTTCCTAGTTAATATTTACCTTACCTAGTCTTCAAAGTGATGTTTGCTCTTTCAATGTTTATGGGCGGCCCAAGGCCAGTGATCAGGGGTTGCAAATCATTGGAGCCTCGATAATTGCTGCCCGAGGCCTTGACGATGACATATTCCATCAAACCTGTATACTTAGAGGGAGTGTACACTTGTTTACAAATATTATTTCTTTTTAACTTGGCGCTGTATTCTGTATATAGCAGAGTAGGCAGATATAGCATAGAAGTGAGACACTCCGTTCCCTACGCGCACGCCTACGCACTGCCCAATTTTGAAGATATTATGTGATGAGTGACGGAATTCAACGCTTTCGATTCAGTGCTTTGTCTTGTTACCAGAGCAACGACATGAACACAATTAATTTCCCGAAATGGGAATTGAACCCACAACCGTCGCTGTGCCGCTACACCACGACGGCCTCATTTACAAATATTCACGTCGTATCATAGCTAGGTTAACTGACCACGATGTTGGTAAAAGAACGGTTACAAACTTTGGTAAATCAAAATGATTATGTAATATATTATATTAGAGAATATATTAATTTTTAACAAAAAAACCGACTTCCAAACAACGAACTGAAAAGTAAAAAAATAAAAACTAAAAAGTTATTTTACATAAAGTAAAACGTACTTTGATTTTGTTAAGTAAAAATAATTAAAAAAAGATTGTATAATTTTGAAAGCGATGTCAAGCCAATGCTATCAATGCTACAACAACCTTACTACAATATCGAATTACTAAGCCTTTTCGTTTTACTTGGAAATGGGGGAACAGAAGCGTCGTAACACTAGGTTCTCAGGTTTCTTTTGTCTACCCTACTATGTATATGATAGTAACCTACGGTCAGAATCAGCTCATGCTGTATTCCTCACACAGCAGGGTAGGCAGAGGGAACCTAGTGTTAAGACGCTCCGTTATCCACTTTCCACAGACTTATGGCGGCATTGCGTGTTAATTGGTAGAACTCAACGCCGCGCTTTGCCTCGACTCCAGAGCGAAGAATTGAAAATATAAACTTAAATAAATATTTCGTTTCCTCGAATGGGGATCAAACCCACAACCTGTCGGTTTTACAGTCACACTTTGTGCCACTGCGCCACAACTGGCCTCAAACTACCACTGGCCTCGTTACTAAAATATTTAACTCTAATTCAATATTTTATCATATAATTATCATAATTACAATTTATATAGATATCATCTCTATCTAATAGCCTGGCTATTTTTATTACCATTCTGACAATAGATATTGGTCAAATAAACATAATTTTAACGTAATTTGTTGTAAAATATAAATAATATTCAAATAAATAAAACAAAAAACTTTTATTTTACAATTTAATGGTTGTTAGCAAAATTTTGTAAACATCTTAAGCAGTTTAGAAACAAGAAACGAAACAAATTATTGAAACGTATCAAATTTTGTTTTTGTCTTATATTTTTTGACTTTGAACGGCTTAAGCTAAATTATAATTCAATAAAACGAAAGATTAAAGAAATATTTCTCAATTTCGTCCCATAATAAACTTTAAAATTGAATAAAATTCAGATTTGTTGGGAAATGGTTTAGTTTTCTTTTTTTTCTGAGTTTTTGAACTAGATTTAACGGTCCAATTAGCTATGAGTTTTTGCTGCTTACATCACAGTTTAACTCTCAAATCGAAATATATAAAAATACTAGCGGCCCACTCGCGGCTTCGCCCGCGTATCACCTATAATTCTCTCATTATGCTGCATTTACTATGGGAAGCAATGCTGTGTACAGGATACAGCGTGAAGTTGATTTTTATATTATAATTAAAGTGGATTTTAAAAATCAAATTAAATCAGCTTCCTAGTAGCAATCTAGTATTAAAACACTTTCCCTCATTCCGCCGAATTCTGGAGGCATTACTTGTTAAGTGACGGAACTCAACGCCGCCCTTTGCGTCGATACCAGAGCGAAGAAATGGAAACATATTTTTTTATTAAATATTTCATTTTCCCGAGTGGGGATCGAACCCACAACCAGTCGGATTACAGTCACACTTTATGCCCCTGCGCCACGACTGGCCTTAAGTAAAATAATAAGATATATGTATGTATCTTATTATTACAAGAAACCGTTAAAACAGGAGTTCAGTACAGTACTTTCACGTAGCGGTGTAAAGCCTCCCTCCCCCTCCCCCTCCCCCTCCTCTCTAATCTAAGTAGATTATTGGAAACATATTGAACAATAACGAAACGGTAGTCCGACCACGACCGTGTGGCGAACTGCGAGTTGTGGTCACTGAGTATGATATAATGGATATGGCTACTTTTTTTTAGTTTCACGCTCTATCCCGCATATATGTAGCAATGCAGGCAGAGGGAAGTGTTAAGACACTCTGTTTCCCATTTGCCGCCTAATTTTCAGGACATGGTCTGTTGAGTAGGGGAACTCAACGCCGTGTTTTGTCTTGCTACCGGATCCAAATAATAAAAATAAATTATTTCTCCGAGTGGGACATTAATTTTTTTTATATCACACTGACTACCCCGCAAGGGATAAAGCGTGAAGCTAAGTTAAGTTAAGTTTATTATCACAGAAATAAACTACTATAAATTATAGACAAACTTCTAATCTTAGGAATGTCAACACTTGTAAGTTGCACTTCTCATAGATAATCATGAAGTTGGTACTAAATCATCGGTGGGCGAATCTGTATGGATCTCATATGAATATTTTTTATTTATTGAATGAAATTAGATTGTATGTTTGAAATATAAGCTACTAAGAAAACATTTTTTTAGGTAGCTACCTAATTTATTTTTTTTCTATTAAGTGTTATTCCACACTTAGGAGAGAAAAATACTTATTAAAAAACGTATCAAAATCTTAACGTAGCGGGACTCGAACCCGCGCCTCCTGGAAACCGACCAGGACCATAAAGGATAAGCTACTTATTGGTATTAGAGGTGGCATTAGAGAAAGAGTAGATTCTTCTGCTCAAGAAAAACCTAATTTATTAAAAACTTAATTTATTATTTTTTATTTTCTTCAGCAGAAGAATCTAGAGCTGTTGAGATAGTGCCATTTCCAGTTCGAAAACTTCTTAGTAGATATTATTTTCAATTGATCGTGAGACGTGACGCTCGTGGAAGTGAAACTTCTTTTGTAACATTTATGAATAAAGATTTAGAAGATTTTTTTTTTGTAAACAACATGATTGTTCAGCGATTCATGATTGATCCATCATGATTTTTTTATTATTAAAAAGTTAAAAATATATATAAATATATATTACTCTACACTGCTGCTACATTATCCTACCCTATATTGAACCACCAATTTTTTTATTTATATTTGCAATGTTTCTATGTTAAATATGGACGCGGTCGCGGCGCACAAAGTCTAATTGTAAAGACGATATAAATTATATTTTCATTTCTTCGCTTTGATAAAAAGACAAAAGATGGCATCAAAGCAATATCTTGAAAAAAAGAAGATAAAGTGGGAAATGGAGCATTAATATTAGGTTTCGTCTACTTCATTAAATAATTTTATAATGATATATTAAAATATAAAATGTGTGAAATTAATAACAAATAATTCATCTTCAGAAATCAATCTTGATATATCTTATCCCTGTAAAGAAAAGTCCACACGTAATATGTCCAGACACACATCAGACACTGGTACAAAGTGGAGATAATCAAAAGATTCATAAGCAAGCGGCGCACGCGCAACAATCTGATCGTTTGTCAACCACTGTCAATTATCGGGACGTCTTGACAAATTGACGCGTTGACACGATCTGTCATGATATATTTATTATATATATTTTTTTATTATTACTAAAAAGTTTAAATTTTATTAATTTTTTGTTGGATGGTTTAGCGAAGTGACAAGTTATGTTGTTTAGTTGATGGTTCAGTGTGTAGAAAAGATCGATGGTGTGTTTTTGTCAAAATTACAAAGGTTAACAACTTAAATAAATTATTGACTTCACACTGTATCCCGCACTCAGCAGGGTAGGCAGAGGGATCCCAGTGTTGAGGCACTCTGTTCCCCACTTTCTGCCGAATTCTGGAGGCATTGCGTGTTGAGTGGCAGAACTCAACGCCGCGCTTTGCCTCGACACCAGAGCGAAGAAATGGAAATATAAATTTGAGTAAATACTTCATCTCTTCGAGTGGGGATCCAAGCCACAACCAGTCGATTTACAGTCACACTTTGTGTTAACTTAAATATTAGGATGAACCTTCATTTTGCTTAATTTGTCCAGATATAATTTTAACTAGATAACTTAGAGGCAAGTCGTGACGCTGGCGCACAAACGTTCGACGTAAACGTGACAGGTTGTAGGTTCGATTTCCACTCGATGAAGTAAATTTATTAATGGGAACAGAGCGTTTTTATGCTAGGTTCCTAGGTTCCCTACTATATGCTGAATACAGTGTAAACCTAATAAAAAAATGTCAAAAACATACAAAACTCTCGTGTTACTGAATTCATGGCAAAGAAGGCGAGCAGTGAGTGAGTGTAAGAGACACTAAAGGATATCTTGAAAGACCTACGGGAATGGGAAAAACATATTTTTCCATCTTAACATCCACGCAAGCAAAACCACGGACGATGCCTTGTATATTATGGAACAAAAGCCAATCCTATAAATTTGGCTGATATATTTTAGAATGTACAATATTGCAAAATACACATTAACATATATTAAGTCAATCCAACAAGCATCAAGTGAATATTTGAACAGCAAACTGGAGTCATTAAGTAAATATACAAAACATACTCTGTGGTAGAGCGCACTAGGTCGTACATGCCACAAATAACATATAATAATCAGTTAATGCGCGTGTACGTTTGTAATGATAGGCACATTCGGCTTAGGGCGTTTAGTAAGAAAAGGAGAGTGGGGACTGAATGACTATGTATAATTTTTTTTTATCAGCTTCAAGCTGTATCCCTCACACAGCACGGTAGGCAGAGGGAACTTAGTGTAAAGACACTCCATTCCCCACTTTCCGCCGAATTTTTGGAGGCATTGCGTATTTAGTGGCGGAACTCAACACCGCGATTTGCCTCGACACCAGAGCAAAGAAATGGAAATATAAATTTAAATAAATATTTTATTTCTTCGAGTGGGGATCAAACCTACAACCGTCGCGTTACAGTCACACTCTTGCGCCGACCTCTATAAAATATGTCAATAATCATAAAATAATTATATGTCTTTGTGTATCTATATAAGGTAAAGATGTTCTAGTGACAAGACTGTGTGCCTCTGATATACTATAATATTAAAGAAAAATATTATGTCAAGTGTGAGATGACCACGACGTTAACTTCATTTAGGTAGTTAGGTACATACTTAAAATAAATCAGCTTCGCGCTGTTTCCCTCACACAGCAGTTTATACAGAGGGAAACTAGTATTAAGACACTCCGTTCCCCACTTTCCATCGAATTCTGGAGGAATTGCGTGATGAGTAACAGAACTCAACGCCGCTCTTTGCCTCGACACCAGAGCGAAAAAACGGAAATATAAATTTTAAATGAATATTTAATTTCGTCGACTGCGGATCGACCAGTCCAGCACAACCAGTCGGTTTACAGTTACACTTTGTGCTCCTGCGCCACGACAAGCCTGAAGGTACATACTCATAATATAATATAATATAATTATTTAAACAAAATAAAATTATTCATTGACATATTTGCTAGTACTCATATCAAATCTATACTAATAACAAAATTAAAATAATACAAAAGTCCCCATCCTCCCCTCAGTTTCCTGACACAGATCTGTGTATAATTGTAGCAATTTACCACAGACGTAGGACACGTCAAAACATATCGACGTTCGTTGCTCAACCTTGCTTTGATTGAGCCATTCACATAATCAGCTGTTTATGGTTCCCCCGCGGCAGTTTGTGTTGTTATTTGTTGTGACTGACACCGTGACACACAATATTTTGAATGTGAATATGGTTTTGTATGTATTTATGGCTGTTCTAATGTGAATATAACTATTTTAGATATATTATAATATATTGATATAAATGTTATAAAATAAATAAATATATTGTTTATTTAAGCTGCGTTATAGCACGGCGTTGAGTTACACTGCCTCGATGTACACAATGTCTCGAATTAGCATGGCGTTGAGTTCCGCCACATAATACGTAATGCCTTCAGAATTCAGCGGAAAATGAGGAGTGGTTAAGATGCTGATGTATGTCTCAAAGGAGTGAAACAAAGTGATGATGCAGTGCTCATTACATCATCGGAATACGCGTTGTAGGCAATGTAATGTAATGTACTCTTACAAAAAATGGCCTAAGCCTAATTGCTAGTAAGACAAAGTTGCTGGTATTTGATAGAAATGAAGAAAGGACGGAAATCAAAATTAGTTTTAATGGAAAATTATTGGAACAAGTGGATGAAGTGGTATACTTGGTAATATTCTTCATGTTTAGAGGCAACGGAAGGTACCAAATGAATGTGCCTTTTTTTGACGGTAATATAGTAAAGGGTACTTCAGCTGTATTGGACAGTGTATTTATTGTATGTATTATGCACGACCGACCGACCGACGACGAAATGTGCTGACGTTTCGCCATACACAAAGCAGTGATGGAACCGACGTGGTTCACAGCAGTGACAGGGGATTACAAAAGAAGAATAAATGAAAAACTAATTTTGTGGAAATGCAATCTCTTCGTAGGTTATGCGGAGTCAGCTTAGCTGCCGAACCCGAAATGGTTTGGGCACGTGGAGAAAATTAAAGATGAAAGTATAGAAAAATGTCATGAAGGAAGACCGAGTGGTAAGGAAGGGGGGTAGGCTTGGCTGACCTTTGAAAAGATACTGTCGGTGATACTGCAGCAAGGTCACGTAAAAAGCATAAAGCATAAGCATAAGCTCACCGGGAGGGCACGTATGAAGAAGTTGATGATAGCGGACGAGGTGAAAGAGGTAAGCAGAGGTAGTATAGGATATTAAAAAAGAAATAAAAGAATAATATATTGTCATATATTATATTGTCAAAAAAATATTCTCTTGGCTTATTAATTGCAATAACATTTACATTTCCTTACACCGGTTCTTACCGGAGCGAAGTTGTGAAAATGTGATGTTGATGTTGATGCAGAGTGGGGAATCAAGCACACACCCATAGCTCTGACACTCAGAAGCTGTCCCAATTCTTGTAACACGATGAAAAGTAAAACATATTATTTAAAAAAATAATTACTTTTGCATTATACTATGTTATTATGTATTAGTGAATTTCATACATAGAGAAAGTTAACAAGAAATTAAATTTCAATTTCTCTTCTAGAATTGGTTTCGCTCCAACAAAAGCGACGCGTAACGCGGTAGCTAAGTTTATTTCATGCTTATTGTGGCTTAGACCAATCTACTTTTTGTATGTAACTGCATATTACTTGTAAACTATTTGTGGATCGGAATGCAATGAAAATTTATATTAATATAAAAAATATTTCTATTAATCATGGATGAATATTAAATGTTTTAAGAATTCACTCGAGGAGATGAAATATTTACTTAAATTTATATTTCCATTTCTTCGCTCTGGTGTTGAGGCAAAGCGCGGTGTTGAGTTCTGCCACTCAACACGCATTGCCTCTAGAATTTGGCAGAAAGTGGGGGACGGAGGGTCTTAACATTAGGTTCCCCTGCCTACCCCGCAATAATCTGGCCTCTGTGATTTTAAATAGTCAAAAATACTAGTATAAAAAAAGATCAAAAAGAATACTATCATATACGATTTGATTACATTGAGAAAGTAAAACAAACATAATTTTTTTAATTAAACTAATTAATTTTTAGGCCTTATAGTATTTGTTACATTTGAACAAGATTTCTATTTAAAATGAATCCTTAAGATTTTAAGGTCAGGGTTTAGGGTTAGGTCCACTATTCCACACGCAATGCCTCCAGAATTCGGCAAAAAATGGGCAACGGATTGTCGTAACACGACGTTCCCTGTCTACCCTGCTGTGTGCGGGATACAGCGTGATACTAAAAAGAAATCATCAAATAAACGCTTATATTTTTATTTTCTTAGAAAACATCGGGTTAAGTAACGTTACATAAAAAAAAAAAAATATTATAGTTTACGCAAAATCTTTAAAAACTAATACAATATCATTTATTTGTATCTACCGAATCGAATTTTAGCTTTCCACTGTTGCATAACACGGTGAGCCATTGCCATCACGTAATCCCCAATTATTGGTCACTCACTAAAGTTAATTAGTTTAAGTTAATTTTTGTAAAAGTTACTAATGCTAAGGTGAAAAAAAAAACAGTTTTTAATTTATTATGTAGAGTATTTTTCTTTCCTAAGTGTGGAATAACACTTTAAAAATGTTTAAAAATAAAAGAGAGAGATTGCTATGGCAAATCTATAGTTTCATATTTGGTAATGATTACATGTAAGTATAAAAAATAGCCGGCTGCTGAAACCATCGCATCGCATCGCAGGGCACTGGTGAGCGAATTTAAGCGCAACGGTTGTGGTATCGATTCTCACTCAGGAGAATTAAATATTTGATATTATCTTCTTCTTCTGTACTTTGATAACGGGGCAAAGCGAAAGCGCGGTGTTAAGTTCTGCCACTTAACACACAATGCTTCAAAAAATTCGGCGGAAAGTGAGGAACGAATGTGTCTTAATGGCAATGGAGTGTCTTAATACTAGGTTCCTAGATTTCCTCTATTCACCCTGCTAAATAGGAGATGCAGCGTAAAGCTATAAAAAATATATAACATTAATAGAGAAATGAAAACGATTCAGAGTTCTATGACACACGTGACATAGTAACTATGACGGAAGTAACTTTTTTTTTTTAAAAAAACAATTAAAGTTAAATAAATTATGTCATGAAATTAAGCTTAATTATATATGGATCTGGACTATCTAACATAAAATAATGTTTCGATACCACGTAGTTCATGAGATCAGCAAGTTCAACCCAACAAACTCCTTAGATTTATATTATGATATATAATATAGAATATAGGTATAGATAGTATAATGTTTTTTTTTTTATTTTTTTAATCTACATGCGAATGAAAGCGTATATGAATTAAAAAAATACTAAAACTGTACTTTTACTGAAATATCGTATCAAAATAAAGATATTTCAGTTTTGAAGCTTATCAAGGCTTTGTTTAAAGTAAAAGATGAAAGAAAAGAAATGAGAGATCTACTATATTTTTTTTATCTGTGTGACTGTCAAGGTATGTGAACGTTTGAGAATAGAACCTAGACCATAAACCCGACGTGACGTGCCCACTCGACTGTAAACAGTGTGTTGAAGCGACAAAAACGGATCTTGGACATCATTTCACGTCGATCAGCGGCTACCGGTGAATAAGTCAAGAACAAAAAAAGCCCAAAAAGTCCACCGTTCTCAATGCTACTCATTTTATGAATGAAATAAGATTTTTTTCTATGGGACCGCGTCAAATACGTGCTTTCCTTTCTCGACCGTCTGACGCGACGTGCATTCATTTTCTACAGTGTCAAAATAAAAAGGCTTATATACTTAGAAATTTTAAAACAATTTAAACTTTATTTTTATATACATAATGCTTATTTTCTATAGTTATTAAGTTAAAGATATGTGTAGGTTCGTTCTCGGGGTGCAGTGGACAAGCTGGTCGCTACACTACGTTTGTAGGAGATATTGGAGCTTCGGGCTCCCAGATGTTCAGTGATTAATGAGATTTTGCTTCGTATAGGTTGATATGTTTTTTCTTTATTTCGTTTTGAATTGGAGAAATGAGAAAAAATACTTTTAATTATTATTTATACTATGTTGGGTATATGATTTGTTATCGACATTGATATTATAAAAATTAAGAGTCTGTATGGGTAAACACGCTAATCCCAGGAACTATTTGATCGAATGAAAAAAATGGATAATCTTTTTATCCAGGCTGACTGTTATACATCACGTTAATACTTTCTATATATTAACGTGACCTTCCATTGTCTATATTTTGGTTATTTTCATTCACAAAGGCGAAGCCACAGTTGAAAGCTAAGTACTGACTAAAGGAAAACTCTTATTTATTTAAATTGATAGTGTAATTTATTCTATTGATTGTTGTCTTATACTTAATTTTATTTTCATAATACTTCTAGCCAAAAAATCTATTTTAGAGATAACATAAAATGATATGTCTTCTATGAAAACCGATTAATATGATTAAAATCTGTGTAAAAAAATAATGTAGAAATTAAATGAAATTAAATCAGCTTCACGCTGTATTCCGCACACAGCAGGTTAGGCAGAGGGAACCTAGTGTTAAGACACTCCGTACCCCACTTTCCGCCGAGTTCTGGAAGTATTGCGTGTTGAGTGGTGGAACTCAACGCCGCGCTTTGCCTCTACTAATGAAAATATTAATGTAAATAAATATTTCAATTCCTCGAGTGGGGATCGAACCCACAATCAGTCGATTTTACATTCATACTTTGTGCCCCTGCGCTACGACTGGCTTCGATATAATAACAATATTGAATTATTTTACGATTTTGCGCTCCACATTGTTGCAGCTTAGTTTTGATTTTTTTATAAACTTTTACAAATATATAAGGAAAAACAAAAGGTTATTCTTATAGTTTCTTTATAAGAATATTAATAGATTTTTGACATGTTTCTTATAGAACTATTTTGTTACTGAATGACTGACAGACAAAACACACAGCCAAAAATACGCGAAAATTGGCATATACATATATAGGTTCCTTGGGGAGTGTAAGGAGTTATTAAGAGAGGATTTCTCTTATTTCCCACGGGAATGGGAATTTTACGTTACATAGTTCATATAAAACTCTCCAGAAAACAAGTAAAAAGTGGAGAACAGAGTAAACTCCCACTTGTTTCTCTCCATCCACAGTCTATATATCAAAAAACCATTTTAACACAACAATATCGATTAACACACGGCTATACATTTCACAGTGCAGTAGTCACAGGCACGCGGGCGCGGTCACCGGCAAAAACTATTTGGGCTCGTGGGAAGTCAATTACTCGATTAGCTCCCGCTTATCACCGGTTCACGCTTGGCATCTCATTTACTGGAGGTTCCTATTTAATGGAATTAGTTGTTTTATCTTTTGTATTGACGTATGTAGTTTGTTTCTACAATGCAATGTATTTTTTATATATTTTTTAGCCACTAATTGTCTAGTTTTCGGAGGAACTCAATACCGCGTTTTGTCTTGTTACCAGAGTGAGGAAATGAAAATTATTCATCCCCCTGAGCGGGAATCGAATTCACAACCATTGCGCTTTACACTCAAACGTTGTGCCGCTACATCATGACTGTTCAGTATAACCAAGTTATTCTCATTTACAGTAATAGAGAGTTGAAAATATTCTGTTAAGGAAGGTTAGACATTATGTAAAACCAAAATAAACTGATATAACATAATTTTTTATATCATCTTCATATTTTTTATTTTATAGCATTATTTTCAATTCATTATAGCGTTTTGGTTGCTAAAATTTTCAGCTTTTTTAGATACAAAATGTGATAAAATCAACAAAAGCCATATTTCATAAGTATTAATAAGTCTAGATATTCAGATAAAATACTGCATTTGATTTAGAAGAATCGGAATTTTCAGAATCGAAAGGCTATGGCCGCCATTAGTTTTCACTTTCTTTTATGAAGTTAAATATTTCAAAGAATTGGAGTGATGATTTGTCATTAAATGCCATTCTTTGAAAGGATTGAACCTGTAACTCCTGACTAACTAACTACTATACGTGCCTGGCGTTACTATTATTATAATAAGACAATTAACCGACCTTGCATTAAGACACCTCGATTCCACTTTTTATTCAATTTTCAAGACATTTTGAGTTAAATGGCGACATACGTTTGTCGTTTTACAGCAAAGAAACGAAAATAATTCTTTGACCGAACGGGAATCGAATCTTCAATCGTCGTGTTTATTTGTAATATTATTATTTGTATTAAAGAAATTTCTCAACAATCCCACATGATTTTCCTCGGTTATTTCGCGACACGAAACTAAAACTAAAACTAAAACTAAAACAAAAGGCCAGTTTACCTAAACAGCGACAGTTTCGTAATAAAATAACGTAATCTCGATCACGACTTGGAAGATCGATACGATTCATCGATCTTGGAACGCGTCGCGGCGTGCGTGCGCGCATGCATTGTTCGTATACGTGGAGTGGCCGGTGATACCTATTTTATTTTATTTTTATTTCTTTTTCAGCTTCACGCTGCATCCCGCACACTGCAGGGTAGGCAGAGGGAACCTAGTGTTAAGACACTCCGTTCCCCACTTTCTGCCGAATTCTGGAGGCATTGCGTGTTGAGTGGCAGAACTCAACGCCGTGCTTGTCCTCGACAGAGCGAGGAAATGAAAAATTTAAATTTAAGTAAATATTTCATCTCCTCGGGTGGGGATCGAACCCACAACTAGTCGGTTTTACAGTCACATTTTGTGCACCTGCGCCACGACTGGCTTCTAACCTATTTTATAGTACATAATTTCTTTGTTTAATTTTTTTTGTAAAAAAATAGCGTTACACTGTTTTCTGAATAACAGTATAGGCGAAGGAAAATGATTATATTATTAAAAACTATTTCGAGATACTCCGTTCTCTACTTTCGGGCCATATTTAAGACATTGTGTATTATGTTTTGGAGTCCGTTGTAGGTTCCAATACACAACCTGAAATATTAAATATAAAGAACAAGCAAGACTGCTCAAGAAGGATGCTGACTCCCTCACCGAGAGTCCGTACCAATTTTCGAATTGTAGGTAAACGGAAAGTACAACATTTTGTATAAAATGAACTATATAAATAAATCTACTACTTATCTATTTTTAGCTTCACGCTGTATCCCACAAACGAAGCACAAGGTAGGCAGAGGGAACCTGGGAACCTAATATTAAAACATAGCAGACGTATCTATATATACACATAAGTTACAACTAAATACAGAACAATCTGATTTGATCGGAAATCGTATTCACGATTTTAATAACTGTAGTCTAATCTTTAGTCTAGAGTCTAGAGTTTAGACTTTACTAGAGCATATCTTTTATCCATTTTCTTTTTTATTTTTATTTATGTTTATATTTTAAAGTGTTTCTAAACAAGTAACTAAGAGTTTTCTGTGATTTCAAAAAATGTTGTGGCGCAGTTTGAGCATTAGCAGATACATAACGGTTATAACTTTAAAATCTTTTTATTTAAAAACATGTATTCTCTAAATTAGCAAGTCTTTGGAAATGTGTATGTGGAGTGGAAAACGACATAATATTATGTAAGTAGAGATATATTTTCCATACAATATCACAAGAATATATCTAATAGGAAAATAAAAACGCATAGATTGGTTCGTTTTCACGCTGAGACGGTTATATTATAGTTCATGTACTTTCATTTACCGCTGTGGCAGACTAAACGCAGCGATAAATTTCGCAACTTAACACACAATATCTAGAAAAATCGGCGGAAAATTGGGAATGGAGTGTCTTAACACTAAGTTTCCTATCTGCATATCCTGCTATACAAAAAAATAATATAATGTTTTATTTTTTACATCTCATACATAAGTTAACCATAGCTTAACCACCGTTCAACCGCACGATTACACCAACCCCAGCCAGTAGAAACCCGATAGGCATCCAGCAATGGGATCGTTAGTTAGTGCAACGCGAAAGCTATTGCGAGCATTTTGCTTGAAATTAACAATTATGGCTTAACACTCGATTTGTATGTTTGAATGTTAGAACGGACGTGAACTAGAACGCGGTAACGGTAGTTTAGTAGTTAGAGCTGTGTATGTTACAACAAAATAAACACCTTTAGAATCGATATTGATACGTTTTACGAGTTTTGTATCGAGATATCAATGTTGCAGTGCGGGGCCATTTTATTTAATGAACAGATCGGTTGTAAGGATATGAGCTACCTGTATAAAGATAATTGTATGGGTATTTTATTGCGAGTGATAGATGTAGTTACTGGGTCAGTTTCTATGCATGAAATCATGTTTATGCTCCTTCTCTTCATGAGAAGGAAAATAATTTCTCATTATAGTTTTAAGAAAATTTATCACTTTTACTCGGGCCCGACCCCGTGTAACATCAGAGCAGGCATAGGTGCATTGTCGATCTTTACTATAATACAAAGCTACTTCAATTATAGTCATAATTGAAGTAACATAACAGGGCAAGAGGAGAGAGAGAGAGAGAGAAGGACAGAACCTTAAATATAGACATTTATTTCTCAGCTTTCATTGAACCCTAAATAGTCTGTGATGGCCTCATGTAAAGATAGTATATTATGTGAACATGAACAGTCTTAATATATTGTACTTTGTGACTTTATTCACGCAAATCACGGTTTTGACCCTAGAACTAGAAGAAAGTAAATAAGAGTATCTTAAAACTAAATTAATTATTCTTATACGCAGCTCGGATACCCGCGAGCTGCAGCAATGAGCCAAACCGCGGCGTTGAATTCCGCCACTCAACTCACAAAGCTTCTAAAATTCGACGGCAAGTGGGGAACAAAAGTATCTTAATGCGAACGGAGTACCCTAACATTAGGTTCCCATGTTCCATCTGCCTATTACACTGCGTGCGGTATACAACATAAAGCTAAAAAGAAAAAGAAAAAGTAATTGTAACATTATTACACGAGAAATATCTTTTTATAAAAAAAAAATCAAAATCAGGAGACAGTAAAGTCAATTACATTTGTAACAATCAAGTGTAGGAACACACAGAGCCACCATTAGGCGGGTCCGTTAGCGGAAGGGCCCGAGTGGAATTGCCCACAACCTTCGACATCACATGACTGGCCAGTGATGAGATATTGGTATATCGATGTTTTTAATCTAATAAGGAAGTATGAATTTTATGTGTAAATCGATGAATTTGAAATATAAAATTTTGAATTTAGAATATGAATTCTTTAGATATAACAAGTTAAGATTTTTTTTTTCAATTCGGTAAATAATATTATTTGGATTGTTTAATATACATCACATGTATGTGTAGGTTCGAAACCCACTCGAGGAGATGAAATATTTACTTTAATTTATATTTTCATTTCTTCGCTCTGGTCTCGAGGCAAAGCGCGGCGTTGAGTTCTGCCACTCAATATACAATGCTTCCACAATTCGGCACAAAGTGGGGAACGAAGTAGTCTTAGCACTAGGTTCCCTCTGCCTACTCTGCGGTCTGCGGGATACAGCGTGAAGCTAATTTATAATATATATACGTAAAATTGTGTTGAATGAGATTTTGTACTGCAATTTATATTTTTATAATTACATACTTACTTATTTACATTCAATAATAATATAAGTCGAAATCTGGCTTAACATCTAAGTAGTTCTCATTATTAAAATTATAAAATAGCTCAATTACAAAACTTTCAGCTTGAAATTCATAAAAAAATAAAAAAATTAAGACATCAGCATCTTAATATTATCATGGAAACGAGAGCATCCGAATGTATTTAACTCAACCACATTATCAACTGGCTCGTTCCGCCCTAATTGAGACGGCCTGCCAGCCAACCAAGTTTCAGGAGACCCTAAAAATAATTAAAAACTCAAACCATTTAACCGTGGTACGTTAAATCTCATCTGAAAGCTAGATAATTATCCTGGCGACACTCCAAAGTGTCTCCTCATTTCAATTAGCTCTCTTAAATATTCAATGTCTTTGGAATAGGCAGCGCGATCGCACGTCCCCCACCTAGGAAGTATTACTAGAGGTTAACTGTTAAGTTTTGGCTTTCTGTTTTACGATGCAACTTTTACTTACGAGTGAAATTTGTTACTGATTTTGGATATAAACGGTGATTGTGGTTATAAACAGTTATGAGAGATTTGTTTTTAATTTTCTTATATAAATTAATTGTTTAGGGGGTTTTGTTCAGTCTATAAAGAGTTTGTTTTTTTTAAATGGCAACATTATAAAATATAAATATATACAAAAAATGTAACTTAGATTATTCTAACTGAAATCTGAGATGTCAAAACCTGCTAACTATTTATATGCTGGATTTGTATATCTTAGATATAGTTTTATGTCACTGGTGTGTGTGGTAAGACATAATAACACGAAATGTCAAATATTAAATGAAGTTGTTTAGGTAAGGTAGAAATGGGAAACCTAGTTAACATACTCTATTTTCTTGACGCATGTTGAGTGTTGCAACTCATCGTCATGCATTGTTTTCTTAACAGAGAGAAAAAATAACAATAATTCCTTCCCTTCAGTGGGAAACAAACTACCACCTTCACGTCTACGCCTGTCGTGGCGCATCCTCTTTAATTAACTATAATATATGTTGTAAAATTTCATAAAAGAAGCTTACTACATTTTTGATATCACTATTATAATAATCTTAATTAAATAATTAAGGGCTTAATAGATATTTTCTATGTTAAGAAGTTTTGGTTAAATTCTATATCATGCGAAACGTTTAATTTCATATTATAAATACAATCCAAAATCCAACTCATTTGCTTTATCATTCAATCACTATGTTACATCTCTAATCAGCGACATAACATCAATACACAAAAATCGATAAAACCCAATCGATAATTCGCGTTCGGGCCCATCACTAGCACGGACTGATGATCATAGTCGGCGCATGCGCTCTATAAATAATATGTTGTAAAACGATTTTCGATAGATTAATCTGAATCGTGCGCGCGGTCGTGCGCCGCCGGTGAAGAGGGATCTATTGTGGACCGTTGTGGGGCTCGCTATCTCACGAACTACCAAAACCTATTTATTTTGTGTAATTTTTGTGATTAAAAATTTATTGTTTTATTTAAAATTATTTATTTTATTATATTTTTACGCGTATAAGGGGAGAAGGAGAGGATATACAGAGATAAAGGGCCGCATTACGCTCGAATTCAAGACATTTAATATTGAGTGGCGTAATTCAACGCCGGAGTTTGTAGGGAGGGAAATGAAAATTAAACTATTTATTTTATGTAATTATTATAACAAAAAAAATATTTATTTATAAAACAAAACACACGTGGCCGAAAACCAATTTGTTTGTATAAGATTGTTTTGGATTAACGTCCTCCGTTTGAAGAGGAGAATATTCACACAAAAATATGTGAAATTGTAATATGTCACTGTCAAGTATGTTCAATATTTATCCTGTCAAGTAGTTAGCGGAAATATTCAAATCTTTAATATTAATTTTATCCCGAATTGGATTTCAATTCACTACCAAAGTATATAAGGACTACACAGTAAAAAAACATCTTTAAGTAGAGGGAACCTACGTTACGTATTAGTTATCTAGTTACCAAGGCGAGGAAATGAAAATACAGTTCATTCTCCCAAATTGAAGGAAATTGAACGCACAATGCTTATTTTTACAATATAAATTACAACGACAAAAAAAAATTAAAATCAACAATACATATATTTTTTAATATAAATATTTTTAATTTAATTCCATACTGTCTAATAGAAACGTAACTCTTCAATGGTCAATGTGCACGCGTGTCCGTACGTAGCCAGCCCGTGGTACCTAAATGAGCGTACTTGTGGGAATGTCTGAGATGGATTATTTGCTTTTACATGGCCTTTTAAACGTCCGAATAGAATGTTTTACTATTATTTATAGTTTTCTTATAATATTATAATTTATATTTCCATATCTTCGCTTTGGTGTCGAGGCAAAGGACGGTGTTGAGTTCCGCCACTCAACACGCAATGCTTTCAGAATTCGGCGTAAAGTGGAAAACGGAGTGTCTTAACACTAGCCTGCCTTCCCTGCTGTGTGTGGGATACAGTGTGAAGCTGTTTTTTTTTTCTTATAATATTTTGTTATTTGTGTGAAGGGAATTTCAGTATAAAGCTGGACTTGAAATTACTCTGTAAAGATTTGAAAAGGAATTTTGATTATTTAAGTTTAGCTTCACGCTGTATCCTGCGTTGAAACTACTGCGTTCTCCATGCGACGTAAAATTTTGCAAACATTGCGTGTTGAATGACGAAACTCAACACCGCACTTTGTCTTGTTACCGCTGTAAGAAAATGAAAATAATTTATTCTATCGAGTTGGAATCGAACCAACAATTGTCGTGTTAACAGCCGAACGCTGTGCCGTTGCGCCACGACGACCTTAACAAAAGTTAATATAAAATTATACAATTTTTCTTTTCTTCTTCTTCTTTCTACATAAATTTAATACATCATCCTAACTAATTAGAACCCAGGAAACAGCGTGAACCTAAAAAAAATATCACACAAAAAAAAAAACTGTACACCAACTTTAAAACTAACAACCACAAACTTTAAACACACAATAACTTAGCTCAAGCACAGCTATTTATAAAAATATCAATAAAGCAAAATTTCATGAAATATGACGTAAATAAAAGACACCGAACGAGCAGTGCTTGCATAAAAAAACCCCTTTACACTTTCTTAACTGATACTTTAAGCCCCATAAAACTTTTCGAGCATATTTCACATAAGTTTCACGTTCTACTAAACAAAATTATGCAAAAATGCTAAAAAAAATACGACTACCCTTATTTCTATAGATTTAAGGTTAATTTTAGTATGTTTCTTTGATATTGAAGTGTAAATACTGTGAAATATAAGGCACTCGTAGTTATAAACATCGGTGAGGGTGTACTGCATCTTTATCTTGGATACAAGCGACCGCCTGTGGTTTCGCTTCTGTGTATCGTAGTAAATTGTGTTTTTTTTTGTTTTCAGTGTTATGGTGTGAAATTGAGTCGTGATGTTTGCATACTGTATGTTGCTCAGCTGTAAATTTGAAAATTTCTAGCTTAACTTGGTGTTGGTAGTTTTTTTTTTCTATTTTTTTATAATATATTCAAGTAAATCAATCCAGTAGTAAATAAGTAGAAATAAGAAAATAAATAGTTTATTGGGAGTCAGAACTTCTTCACTTCAAGTCTGGAAATGGGGAAAAATCGGTGCAGGCGGAGAAAAAATGGCGAGCTACTATTAAGACACTTGGTTCTCCAATTTCCACCTAACTCTGGAGGCTTTAAAGGCTTTAAAAGATAAGAAATCAAAATATATAATAGTTTATTCCTCCGAGTGGGAATCGAACCCGCAACCATCGCGTTAACAGTCACACGCTTATGCTTCTAGGTCACTGCAGTCTCATATAACAGAAAATAATAATAAACACCAGGTGAAAATTCTCAAAACAATTCTATACTACATCAGTAGAGATCTCGATAGTGGCCCGTAATAATACTAATGCGTAACCGTAAAATGACAGGAGATGGCAATTAGAGATAATCTGAATGCAAGCTTGTAGTACAATGTGGAAAGTGCTGTGGTGTGCTTATTGTGGTGGTGTACGATAAAATATAGTGCAGATTTGAATATATATATGAGACTAGATGAGACCACGAATTTCTATCGATAGGAAAGTACAACTTTTTAAATTTTTGAACCTATTGAAATAAAAAAAGCAATAAATATAAAGGGAAGTTTGTAAAAGTAGTAGTCTCTAATAATTTTAACGTGCACAAATTCACAAACAAACGGATGAAAACTTAAAAAAATATTGTTTTGGAAAACCAAAATACAGGGTTACACAACCACAATACCTTATACAGGCAGCGATCATTCTTTTAGTTGTAGCATTCTTAATATCTATTTCTAAAACAATAGATAATAATATTTTAATGTTTCTGGCCTGGTTGAACAGAGAACGGCAACGGGTTGCGTTATGCAACAGGTATTTTCTGAAACATCTTGAGTTTTCATGTTTAAAAATATTTAAAATCACTCTGAAATATATTAGATTTTTTTATGTTTAGTATGGTTCAATTTTGTGGCCAGTCGTGGCGCAGAGGCACAAGCGTATGACTGTAGACGCGACAAGTTGAGAGTTCATTCCCATTCGAGGAAATGAAATGTTTAATAATTTCATTTGTTCACTCTGTTGTCGAAGCAAAACGTGGCGTTGGGTTCCGCCTCTCACTAATTTCTATAAAATTCGGCAGCAAGTGAAAAGTGGAGTGTCTTAAAACTAGACTCCCTTTGCCTGCCCTGCTACTTGCTTTATACTTTATACAGCTTCACACAGCTGAAAAAAAACCAAAATATTCATTAACAGATATTATGTAGTTATTTAGAATAATTTTTATATTTAAAAAAATTTTTAGGCCCTATCACATATAAAAAAAATATTAAAACTAAAACAGAATATGCCCCCACACACGTGTGTGACAAGATCTCATTGTTGCGGTTAGCGCTCGATCGCCGCTACGATTGCGACGAATGCGGACACGTTCACCTTATCTCAATATCTTTGTTAATTCTTAACTATAAATGCATCTAGTTCATATTAAATGTTTAATAGAAAATTTAATATTAATATACAATCAGCTTCACGCTGTATCCCGCACACAGCAGGGTAGGCAAACCCCACTTTCCCCACTTTCCGCCAATTTCTGGAGGCATTGCGTGTTGAATGACAGAACTCAACGCCGCGCTTTCATTTCGACACCAGAGCGAAGAAATGTAAATGTAAATAAATATTTTATATGCTCGAGTGGGGATCGAACCCACAACCGGTCGATTTACAGGCACACTTTGTGCCCCTGCGCCACGACTGGTCTCAGTTTACAATTAGTTTTAAATTAATATATATTTTTTTAATTTTAAAATGTAGCTTCTAACATAGTGTCATAACACTTTGTGCTTCATTTTTCGCACCATTTTGGGCAATTCTCTGCATTGGTAACACAAAGTGAGGCGCTTAATTCCGCTATTCAACATGTAACAGCTCGAATTTGCGCGGAAAGTGGAGAACGTAGTACCTTGACACTAGGTTATTTTTACCTACCTTACTTTTTGCTATATGGTTTTTTTTTAACCATACAGCTTAAAAATGTGGTTACATCAGGTCCTTATCAAAACTTTTCTTTTCTCTCAAAATACACCTCAAAAATGTAAAATATCTTTAAAACCAATTTAATTTGTACTCATAACTTAATATTATTATATATTGATATTAAATAGCCCAGTAGTAGTTTTATCACTCGGTCCATACATCATGTAGCTGTTTACCTCGGTGGCTTCATTAGTAAGAATCTAGACTAAATAAGTCTTTAATTTGCATTTACTAGTATATCCATAAGTCAATTTAGTCGTGAGAAACAATTTTGATGAAATATGACTTCGACTGTGGTTTATACTCGTACAGCCGACGATTCCAAATATGATTAATAATATATAGGTATATATTATAGGTATAATATATTATGGAAGTAGGCAACCTTTTTTTAAAAATATATTTTAGTATATATTTTTTTGATTTGTACACTAAAAACTTACCTGTTATAAAGAATGGCTTAAGAATGGCAAAATGGCGATTTTGAGATTTGGAAAGTCATGGCGGTATTTATTGTTATAAATAAATAAATAAATTAAATTAGCTTCACGCTATATCCCGCACACAGCAGGGTAGGCAGAGGGAACCTAGTGTTAAGACACTCCGTTCCCCACTTTCTGCCGAATTCTGGAGGCATTGTGTGTTGAGTGGCAGAACTCAACGCCGCGCTTAACCTCGACACCAGAGCGAAGAAATGGAAATATAAATTTAAGTAAATATTTCATTTCCTCGAGTGGGGATCGAACCCACAACCAGTCGGTTTTGCAGTCACACCTCGTGCCGCTGCGCCACGACCGGCCTCAATTTTTTGTTATTTTGGATTTTATTATTTTTGACATAGTTACCAATTGATGCGAATTATTACATAAACGATTTTAGTATGTTTTAGCTTTTATTATTATATTCCAACCAATATATGAACTTCAAAGATACGACAGAAGTAATAATTAAAAATAGCGCTACATACAAAAATAAATATTGTTCCAAAATTTAAATTTCCAATATTGTCAAAGCAACCCAACATTTGGTCGTGTCAAAAAATTATTACCATACCAAAGCTCATAATCTAGTTAATTTTATTAGCATAGTGGTTGACAACGTAAAGCCATTAAATCTTAGACTCATTATAGAGCACAGTGCACCGAGGCAGTTGCGCTTGCGCAGACTTGAGTTGTAAAATAACAGCGTTTTTTAAATTAATTTTCAATTTGCAAAAAAATTTTATTTAAAAGTATGTAAAAATAATAAAGTTAAAATAATCTTAGCAAAATAATATATTATATTAATTAATATTTTTTAATATCCAAATTATATTAAGAACAACGAATTTCTAGTTATCATAACATTCAAATAAAATTGAATTATATTTAAATACATAAGACACCAAATGTTATATGCTATATTGGTTAATATGACTACGTAACACCGAATATTTTCCTTAGACAGAGAGGCAATGGAAGTACGTTCGGTCAAAAATTTAAATTTCGCATAGTGATTGACATATCTGTCACCCAATACGCAATGTCTCAAAAATTGAGCGAAAAGTGCAGTTTAGTGTCTTAACACTAGGTACACTTTACTTTGGCTACCTATGCGGAAAAAAGCATAAGGATTTTTTATATTTTAGAGTGTTATTCCACTTATAAAAATAAAATTTAAACAAAATTTGGACACACGCCTCTTGGGAACTATCCAAATCGATTTTCAAGTGGCGCATGTGGAACCTTATAAATTATAAAATCATATATGATACAATTTTTTATATGATTTCAAAAAAAAAAAGCTGTAACCATAAATACATTTTTCACCATTTCCAAAATCACATGCAAAAGTCACCAATAAGTCCTTACACCGCCACTATTCCATAAATTCCACCACACACCAACAAATACGTACCCCGAGGTCGGCTTCCACTTCTGTATATCATAAGAGGATAATTACAACCTTACTACTTGTGAGGCTGTATCATCATTTACTTAAGAGTACGTACGCTGTAGGCCACGTGAGATTGATTTTATATCCAATATTAGTTATCTATTAGATACTGGTTCCATGGAATTGATGTGCAAAAATTGTTCTATTTGGTGATAAAATAACTTAAAATATATTAATTTAATTATTTTATTTCTATGAAGTAAGTATTAAATCAAATTAAATTATATCAGCTTCACGCTGTATCCCGCTCACAGCAGGGTAGGCAGAGGGAACATAGTGTTAAGACACTCCGTTCCCCACTTTCCGCCGAATTTGGGAGGTATTGCGTGTTGAATGTAAATAAGTATTATAGTATTGGATTTGAATGATTCTTCAAAACGGTGTTTGTAGGATACATTTTGAGATACTTATCATATTATTAACCTGTATAATATTTAGTATTTTCGTGTTCCGTGCTCTGGTAGCAAAAGTGCGGTGTTTAGTTTCGCGATTCAACAAAACAATATCTGGACCAATGCACTCTAAATTAATTAGGATATTGAGTCTGAATCTGCTCATGGAAGATAGCTTTAAGACATTTTAAGTAATTCAGTAAATTTTCATGACATTAAAAACCTTAATTCATTAAAAAAAAACTAAAGCAAATATTGAAAAATATTATCAAATAGAAAAATGACAAATAAATCATCCCCTAAACCGTAAATCGGCAATAACGTGCCCTCTTGTCAACAGCATATTAGTGAATATTGGGACCCTAATACATCGTGACCTTCCACACTCCTTCCATCGTATACCAAAATAGAATTTCAAAGGGAACCTATGTATACAGCAAAAGATCTACAAATTCTGGTCGCGTTAAGCCCTCAGATTTGTCGCGAGTAAATCACCCGAAAAATCCAACGTTAAACGTCTATATCCTCTTTTCCCACATATTTTCCTTTCCCTCTCATGTGCTCACTTAACATGACGGTGTTTGCCCTTTTCCCCTTGTTGCTCGAGATAAAACATCAATCGCTGAACTAAAATAAGCTTTATTATCACAAATTAAGGTACAATTTTCTTTAATGTGTGAAAAAATAGAAAAATGTACGTCGATTTTTTTCAGAAATAGCTGCATTTTCTACTATTTTCTCAAAATCGACTTTAAGTTAGTGCAATAAAGTTTAATTTTAAATGAAAACTGGTGAAATTTTACAGGTTTTTTTCACGTAAGGGGAAGTTCGTGTGACATTGTGACACAGTGTATTGCACATTATTGGGTGATTGAATGGTATACTTAACTGGTTGAGCGACAACTTTGATAAGGTGCTTGTGTCGAGAGTGTGGGGTCTCCAAATTGTTTGATATGTTGCCGTGATTTGATGGAGTGTTTATTTATTTGATTTGATTTATTTTTACGTTTTTGATGGTAAGAGTTTACTACAAATATAAAATAATACAGAAGTAAATAAGGATTTACGTTTTTGGATTGATTCTAACCAATTTCATAATTTAGCATTGAAATAGAAGAGTATGGAAGTAACTTATCACTGACAGAGTAACAACGTCAAAGGAAATTGTTCAATATACAAATGTGCTCACTTAGAACGAAACTTGTATCTATAACTTAATCAGCTTCACGTTGTATCCCGCATATAGCAGGGTAGGCAGAGGTAACCTAGTGTTAAGACAATCCGTTCCCCACTTTCTGTTGAATTTTGGAGGCGTTGCGTGTTAAGTGGCAGAACTCGACGCCGGGCTTAACCTCGACACCAGAGCGAAGAAATGAAAATATAAATTTAAGTAAATATTTCATCTCTTCGAGTGGGGTCGAACCCACAACCAGTCAGTTTTTCAGTCACACTTCGTGCCACTGCGCCACGACTGGCGTCTATAACTTAAAAAAAATAATAAAAGCAAGTCGCCATATTACAGGGATCTGTTTAAATACATAGCGTTAGCAGAAGGAACTTAGTCAAATACATTTCATAATTTGCTTGTGGAGTTGCGAAATTCAACGCTGCGCTTTGTCTTTGTAGCAGAGCGAGAAAACGCAAAAATTTTATCTTAATGGGATTAGACCCCACAACCATTACGTTTACGATCCAACACTCTCCCACTGTGCCACGACAGTAAAATATAAAGATAGTAAAATCGAATACACCGCTAAAGTACATTTGATATACACGAACAACAACTGCAATACTTGTTTCTCACATATCTATCTATATATACTCGTACATATATAAATGCAACTTTCTAAGCATTTCGTGTTACTATAATTGCTACAAGAACAATTTAATTTGGTATGCCCTCTACATATATCTGCGATGTAGAGTTGACAGGAACGTATTAACGTTTTTCTATAGCGTTGTTGCTTAGAACGTTTTGGTTTTATTAGTTTTGTTGTATTTTTGCACTTTAAACCAGCAGTACTTAGATTTTTTTTTGTTTTAGGTTTTATCACGCATAAAGAGGGTTAGACAGAGGGAACCTAATGTTAATACACTCCGTTCCACACTTTCCGCACGAGGCAAAGTGCAGCGTTGAGTTCTGCAACTCAATACGCAATAGCTCCAGAATTTAGCTTAAAGTGGGAATCAGAAGTGTGTAATGAGAGCACAATGTTTTAACACTAGGTTCCCAGGTTCCCTCTACCTACCTTGTTATGTGTGGGATATAGGAAGGAAGAAGTACGAGGCCATGGAGGTGGTACAGCGGCACAGCTTGTGACTGTAAAGACAACGCTTGTGGTTTCCATTTTTACTCGTGGGAATGAATTATTTTTGTGTTCTGATACTTAACACGCAATATCACAAATTGGGCAAAAAGTAGAGAAATATCTTAACACTATCTTTGCATACCCCGTTTTTTTCCTATTTTAAATTTAATGTTCTAGTCTACATTTAAACTTTATCAAAATCTACTTAGTTCTCTTTAAATATATCTATAGTCAAACATTAATATGTTAGTATAAACTATATTTTGCCTAAAAAATATCGTCATAGAAATGCCCATTATAATTTCTTTATAATATGTTATCTAAAAAAGTAAAGAGAAATGTTAAATGAAGAGAAAGGGAAAAAAGAAGATTTGCATTAAATTTCTCTACAAAATGATATTAAAATCTAAATCATATCAGTAGCAATCTACCTAATATTTTATACAGCATTAACTTAATCGAAGATATAAAAAAAAAAAATATACAGTTCTTGAGATATTCTATATAATAATACATACATATATTACAACAAAAGGTCACATCATAATAATCTGTATAATACGTGACCGACCGAAATAGCCTCTTACCGTCTTGTAATTTGAAATTTCTATTCTCTTGTCGTAACAAAATCATGCGCGTACGCATGCTTGGGCCAAATTTAAAATTTGTTTTTTTTGCTTGTAATTTTCCATTTCAAAGACCGTAAGCTTTACTGTGTGGTCTATACGTAGTTCGTATAAATTGCATACTATCAATTTATATATATATTTATATATACTATAAATAATTTGGGTAATAAATTGATTACTTATAGAAAATATTCATGTTATTTAATATGGTGTTAATGATGTTCTCGTATCGAGGCAGTTGTTGCCTGCAATGCCTCCAGAATAAAGCGGAAAATGGGGAACGGAGTGTTTCAAAACTAGGTTCTCTCTCTCTACCCTCATGGATACTATAACAAAAGTCATATCTTGTTACCAGAGCGAAAAAATTAAACTATTAATAAATAATAATTCATAATACGTAATCGAACCCACAAACGTAGCGTTCACTGTCATACGTTTGTGCCACTCCGCCACGACGGATAGAACTATAGAACTTAAATACACCACATTTCCTACAAAATCGGTTAAACAATAGAAACGACCAAAATGAACACAAATCTAATTAGTACTGAAACTGCGAGTACGCGCAGAATTACAAAACCGCGACCATGCACTCAGCTCGTACATGTAAAATGTCAACATGCGCATGTTGTTAGCACTAAGTAATTAGTTAAATCGTGGTTCAGAACAATGGAAGTTAAACGGAACACTTTGATAGTAGATAGTCGATCTGGGTATTGGTTGAGTTGCTTAGATATATACATACATACAAACATACATGTTTACTGTTTAAGTAAATTAAATTATAAGTTTCATGATTCTTTTATATGTAATAGTAGGGCAGAGAAACTTTCACTTTCAATTTTCTTTTCCTTTTTGGACATTGCATGTTAGGTGGCGGAACACATTAATGCGCTTTTTTCACATAGCAAAGTAGGCATAAGGAACCTGGGAACCTAGGGTTAAGACATTCCTCTCCTGTTAAGTAACTTCTGTCCCCCCTTTCCCGACAAACTCTAGAGCATTGCGTGTTGAGTGGTGAAAATCAACGCCGAGCCTTGCCTCACTACGGTAGCAAGGAAATGAAAATATATATAGTAAAATATATGTATATATTTCATGTCCTCGAGTGGGAATTGAACCCGAAACCAGTCGCGGTTACAGTGGCAGGCTTGTGCCTCTGCACCACGACTGGTCAGGTAATTCTAGGTGCCAAAGGAAATTATGATATCTTTTATAAATAGACCATACGAAACAAAAAAATAGTCGATTCAGACCAATAGTTCCTGAGATTAACATGTTCAACCAAACTTTTCAGATTTATAATATTAGTTAGTATATATACCTACATAGTACACACCACGGCATGCAAAATATTTCAAATTAGAATTGACCTATTGAATAGATAATTGAGATTGTGTGTTGAGTCCCATATTGGCTTAGTGGCTTTTAGGTGTGTTCACGAATGAGGTCGTGAGGTCGTGATTTGGGCTGGTTTCTCCTTTTTTTTTGTGGTAGGGAAAAGGAATTTAATAATATGATTACTATGATATCTTTTTCTCCACTCTTAGATAAACGGAAACAGTGAATTTCCTAGGATTATAATTAGATAACCATAGTTTCAGTTGTTTTTACATTCTTGCCTCATTTTTTCCGAAGAAACGAATTTTGACCAAAACACTATAAAACATAAGTAATAAGATCAAGAAGCAATTGAATGTATCATTGTCAATTGCAGGTTATCATGCTTTGAGCGGAAAAAAATGCTATAATGATTAAAAATAATATATTGAGAAACTCTTACATGAAAGTTTTTCCTGAGTATACCAAGTGACAGATGACAATAATACATTATCAATCGCAACAATGTAAAGGCATTGATAATATTCAAATAATAATATTTATTATTGCAAGCTATATCCTGGTCATGGTAGGGTAGGCAGAGGGAACCTGGGAACCTAGTGTTAAAAAACCCATAAAACATTTTCATTTGCCATTATCCACCGAATTCTTGAGACATTAAGTGTTGATCTCAAAACAAAATGGAATTAAATTTATTTAATATTTCATACCCTCGATTGTTAATCGAACCCACAACCTGTCGCGTTTACACACGCTTGAGCCTGAGCCACGACTGGCCTCAATATATAATATATACAATAGACTAAGAAACGGACGTGAGAGTCCAGAACCAAGCCAGTATATTACGATTATACCCCTAGTACCATTGGAATTTATACGAGAAATTTTATCTCCATGCTACAGTTATTATAGATTATGGTAAGGACAAAACAGATTACTACAATAATATGTTATTGTGCGACACAACTTATCTGTGCTGTATTGTTTATTTGTGTGTGTATTGTATGACGATTTAGATATTCAAGGTATAGCGTGCATAATGTTGCAGTGCTGGTGAAAGTTGGAGATGGAGCTTGGGTTTCTTGGGAGGGGAGGTAGATTTTTTTTCGTGATATATACTTATTTAGAAAACGTATAAAAATTTAAACGTAGCGGGACTCGAACCTGTGCCTCCTGGAAACTGACCAGGACCTGGTACGTTTTCTAAATAAGTAGTTTTCTTTCCTTAGTGTGGAATAACACTTTAACAATGTTTAAAAATATTTTTTTTCATGATTTTTGTTTAGTCGCAAGATCTGAAATATTTCATATTTTTCGCTTTCGCTTTGATAATCAGGCAAAGCGTGGCGTTGAGTTTCACCATTTAACCCGCAATGCCTCCAGAATTTGATGGAAAGTGGGGAACGGAAGTGTCTTAAAGGAAATAGAGTGTCTTTAAATAAGGTTTCCAAGTTTCCTTTTCTATGCTATGTAGGTAAAAAAAATACCTATTAAATTCCAACTTTGCATTCGTAGGGCAAAAAAATATATAGCGATATCCACTTCGAAAAAACTACACTACTCTAGATTTCAATAAATGCTAGCACTCGATTCTTGGCTTTTGTCTGCTATAAATATGAATAATGTTATACAGAATTACTTTTCTTATTCTCAAGCTATAAAGGCTATTATTCCATACACACCATACGTACCAGCCCATACCAGCTAAGGTTTAGAACTTTCTTGTATTTATGTATTTCCATATGTTGTATTTATGATAATGCTTGGATATCTTAGAAATCGCTTACGTCCAGATAAAATGTCCTTTGACAATATATTGACGATATGTTTCATATTGTCGTATTACGTTACAGACGTTACGTTGTGGCGTTAAATAAGGTTTTATATTTATAATATATAAAAGATTAAAGAGGTTGTGGTGCAGTGGCATAAGCGTGCGACTGTTGACGCGGCAGGTTGTGGGTTCTATTCTCATTAGAAGAATTGAAACATTTAATATTTTCGTTTAGGCGCTCTGGTAACGAGGGAAAGCATGGCGATGATTCCGCCAGTCAACACGCAATGCCTCCAGATTTGGGGGCGGAGTGTCTTAGCACTAGACTACCTTGGTCTGCCCTGCTTCATGGCGATACAGCGTGAAGCTGTCAAAGGTGTATTTGGTGATTAAAGTATCGAAAATCAAAACAAGATATGTGTAAAGATTAAAAATATAATAATTTTATAGGATTAGAGCACCTCTTACATAATACGAGATAGTCGTATAATAAGATAATCCACTAATATATTAATGTGAAAGTTTGAAAGTTTGGATGTATGTTACACAATTATGCAAAAACCACTGAATGGCTTCGGGTGGTTTAAAATGCTATTAGATTTATTATGTATATAATAGTTATAATGCGGATTTTATTAATGTTTTGTTAAGGCTTGCTTATTGTTATTTTTAACATTTAATAGTGGCGTAGAGGCACAAAGTGTGACTGTAAAATCAACTGGTTGTGGGTTTAATCTCATTCGATTAGATAAAATATTTACTTGCATTTATATTTTCATTTCTTCGCTCTAGTGTCGAGGCAAAGCGCAACGTTGAGTTCCGCTACTCAACACGCAATGCGTCCAGAACTCGGCGGAAAGTGGCGAACGGAGTGTCTTAACACTAGGTTCCTTCTGCCTACCCTGCTGTGTGCGGGATACAGCGTGAAACTGATTTTATTTAGTTATAAAAATAAGATCATATATTGATCAAATAGAAAATATGTGCTAAACCATACAGGCTACAACCAGAATGTAAGATTAGTTAATTGGTGAATAATATTGTACCACCCACTGAAGTCCGGTAATTGCGGCAGTCAACGTTGCATAACTTGTGGGTTTAATTAATATCTGAATTAATTATCGTGTTTAAGTCATAGGATATTTGCTGTTAACTGTAATAATGGAGTTCTTTATGCAGAAGGCAGTTTTACTGGAGACGGTGCGTATTGTGAGGAGGTTCCTCTCTCTGGAGCCCTTAATGGCTTGGACCCTTGTCCCAATGCTGGAGGAGTTTTTTTTTCATATTTTTAAATGTATTTTTTATAACAATTTTATATTTAAAAATGTTAAGTTTTATTTTTGTAATGAAATAAAAGTATGTGTTGTCTGAGTTATTTCAATGTTATATGTATGTGTTTTTTCTTTCGATTTTTCAGAGTATTTTCGATTTAACTCAAAGTATATATTAAAGCATGGTTTTAAATTTCGCTACTCCACCCACAATGCCTTAAATTTGGGCGGGAGACAGCGATCGGAGTGTCGTGACACTAGATTCTCTTCGCCTGCCCTGCATAATACAGGATATAACCAAAACGTGATATATATTACGCTGAAAATAAAAGAATACATCGATAACAAAGTGACCAATACAAGAAATAATCTTATACATTAAAATACCTTTAGAAAATAACACCGTTATACAATACATTAATAAATGTAGCGTATAATGTAAAATATTCTAAGAAATGCATATCAGTATCAGTATTCGTGACATAAAATAGCTTTAAGTTGTAGCTGTAAATAATAAAAGGACGTGTGTTATTCACAACGTCGCAGGATGTCGCGATAGGCCGCGATATGTCGCGATACTTGGCGACAAATTGTTGCGTTGAGTTTCGAATGTACATACACTGCGGAACAAAACGCTGCGGGAACACGCGTGAGTTATTACTGTGGTTTTGGTTTGTTTAGAGGTTTTGATAGTTAGTTTTGTTTAACCGGGTGTAAAAGTAAGTAGTAATAATTGTAGATAATTTATATTTTCGCATAATATTAAACTTAATTTATATATCGACAATTTCGTTAGTTTTTTTTTTTTACAGCTTCACGCTGTATCCCGCATGTAGCAGGGTAAGCAGGGGGAGCTAAGTGTAAAAAAACTCCGCTTTCTATTTTCAGCCGACTTCTCAAGGTTTCTGAAGGCGTGTTGAGGGGCGGAACTCAACGCCGCGCTTTGTGAGACACCAGAGTGAATTCATATTTTATTTCCTCGAGTGAGTGTTGAACCTATATCCAGTCATGTTTAAAGTCACGCTCTGTTCCCCTTACATACACTTAAATTTACATTTCCATTTCTTAGCTCTGCATTTGTTAAGTTCTGCCACTCAACACGCAATGCCTTCAGAATTTGGCCGGAAGTGGGGAACGGAGTGTCTTAACACTAGGTTTTCTCTGCTGTGTGCGGGATACAGCGTGAAGCTGATTGAATTTACTTTTAATAAAAATAATAAACTTATTCAAATATAGCAGTATAATCCCTAGTGAACACCAACCTTAACGTTATCGGCGTCACTATTTGCTTGTCAAATAGGGGTCCCTTAATTTGTATACTATTTTGGGAACCATTGAATTGTAGCGAAAATGTTTGTTAGTGTTTATGGAGTTTACTGGGTCGTTGTAGGTGGTTTGTTAATTACCGTTATATAGTACCGTAGGTAGAGGTAGTTCTTCGTGTATGGGTAGGTACTGTTAGCTTTGGTAATAAAACTGAGTTTAATATTTTTTAGATGTCTTAAAGAGGGAGAGAGAGATTGCAACGCGGTAGTTGTGAGTTCAATTCCAAGTTCGTGGGAATGTTTATTTATATTTTTTTTTATCGTCGCGTTCTATCAAGGAGATGGGTTTATAATAAACGAAATGTTTTTATATGTGAAAAATTTCGACACTTTTCTCGAAAATTCGTGAATGGAGTTTCTTAATACTAGTTTCTTTCTACAAAGAAAAGTTAAAAAAAAGAATAGGGAAGAAAGCGCAAATATGAGTGAAATAGGTTAAGATTTTTGTAACTTTTTTGTCTCTCCAGTTATAAGGGATATAACGAAAGACACTGAGACTATTACTATTTTTGCTATAAATATTCATCATATTTAATCTAGTTAGTTATCAAATAATTAAATATTATTTTAGGGGAGTATTTGATTTTGAGTTCGATTCCCATTTGGGCGAATGAATTATTATGTATTCATATTTTCATTTCTTCGCTATCTCATTTGAAGAAATTTAATATTTAATGTTTCCGTATCAACACGCAGTGCCTTGAAAAAATCGGTAGGAAGTGGATAAAGGATTGTTTTAACCATACGTTCCCTCTGGGAACGGGGTTAAAACACTACTCACCCACACTACTCCATGCGGGATTCAGCATATAGCTGATAGAAACTATCTTATTATTCTTATTAATACATAAAAAAGACACAATAATTTATTCCCATTATTCTTACCTCAAAAATGTCATAAAAAACTTTAAATTAAAATCAGCTTCACGCTGTATCCCGCACACTGCATGGTAGGCAGAGGGAACCTAGTGTCAAGACATTCCGTTCCCCACTTTCTGCCGAACTCTGGACGCATTGCATGTTAAGTGGCAGAACTCAACGCCGCGCTTTGCCTCGACACCAGAGCGAAGCAATGGAAATATAAATTTAAGTAAATATTTCATCTCCTCGAGCGGGGATCGAACCCACCACCAGTCGGTTTTATAGTCACACTTCTACCGCTGTGCCACGACCTGAATTGAAAGGGGAACCAAATATTTCATAAAAAAAAATAACTAACTAGATCAAATATTTTGAATATTTATAGCAAAAATATTAAAATATATATTTTTTAATCTTTACAAATATCAAAAAGAATCCGCACATATAAATCGTGGTCTACAAACTACCACATTCATCATTCACATGCAGGTTTAAACTATGCGAGAGATCTAATCTCATTTTATCGACCCATACAAGATCTTGATGCAATCTCGCCTGTCACTGCGCTACCAATGGTTAGCTAATGATATTGATTCTACAAATTATTCTGCAGAAATTGCAGGTATTTTTTTATTTTTAGATAGGTATTTTAACATACGGGGTAGGTAAGTTAAGTTCAGTGAACTTAAATGTTAAATAACTTCCCATATTCAGGTATTTGGAGAAATGTAGAGTGGTAGATCTTACTCACCCACTCGTTGTCGAAAATTGGACGAAATGTTGGAACGGAGTATTGAGGTACAAGGTTTCCGCTACGTATTCTGCTTTATGCGGGAAGGTGAGAAAAATTTGTAAGATTTAAATGAACGGCCCAACATTCACAAAATTATTATGTATTTAATTTCACCCTGTAACCCCGTAGATAACACGTTGGGCAGAGTGAAACTGGGAACCTAGAACTAAGATTATTATCTTATTATTATTATTATTTGTTCTCATTTAGACACTTCCATTTCCCACTTTCCACTGAATATTGGAGATATTGCGCGGCGGAATTCAACTCCGCACTTAGCATTGTTATCAAAGCGAAAATATGAAATATTTAATTTATTCAAATAAGAATCGAACTTACAACCCGTAGCGTTTACAGACTGGCCTCAAATAATTGAAATTATTATCAATTTAATTTTTAACTAAATTTTTTATACAATTTTAACAGTGATCAGACTGGTCAGTTTAATTCGGCAGAAAGTAGGGAACGGAGTGTCTTAACACTAGGTTCCCTCTGCCTACTCTGCTGTGTGCGGGATACAGCGTGAAGCTGATTTATTTTTTATTTATCAGACTGGTTATAATTGATGATACTTAATCAAGTAGACCGCGTCTATAGAACATGCTTCGCTTTGATCAATACACGGTCATTTGTTACAAGCTATTAACGTTACCATTGAATTCTATGTAATTTATACTTAAGTTGATAACCAGATTCTTATACGTTTGTCAGTGTTTAATTACTTTTTTTAACTATTTTATAAGTAGGTGGTAGTAAGCGCGGCGTTGAGTTCCGTCACTCAATACGTAATGACTTCAAAATTCGGTGGAAAATGGAGAACGGATGTTTCTTAATGAGAATAGAGCGTCTTAATTCTAGATTCCCAGGTTTTCTCTTTCTACCTTGCGTAAGGGTTTTTCTCTCTTTAAGTGGGATTCAGCGTGCAGCTACAAAAATGATAGTAAATATTTCATTTGCCAGTGATTTTTTGGTAAAAATATATTATGTATAAAATTGATTTTCACACCAAAATGATTTTTACATATTGCATGATCTTTTTTATGTTGTTTCAAGATAACGATGTGAAATTTCCGAAATAATTTGCGCTCGATTGAAACTCTATAATTATAGAACTGAACTGATATTTGTGGGTTAAAAGAGATTTTTAGTAAATAAATAGGTGGTTTTTGATTAATTTTGATAAAAATAAATGATTATTTTCGCCACTCAACACACAACTCCTGTAGAATTTGTGTCTTAACTCTTGACACTAAATTCCTAGGTTCCCTGTACTTACCCTACCTTATGCGTGAAAGAAATAAGAACAACAAAGAAATAACCAACAAACAATAAGTTTCGTTAGTAATAACTTTCGCTCCAATAACAAAAATTAGAAAGCTCGTCCAAATTCTAATCCTTCACCTATCCTACATATTTGACCGCTACTTAAATGTTCACTAACATCTTAGATATTTTTCTTTATAAACATTTAAAGACAATGCCGTGTAACTGTCAGCTTAATGGGTGAATATGGATAATAATAAAGTAGGTATAAAACATTAGATAAGGCTTTTATGCTGGAATAGCTGTGTGATCGATTGTGGGAATACCTGAGATGATGACAGTGGCTCGATGGTATCTATGTATATCCTGAATCGTTATATTATTTGTATGGTGTTTGTTTTTGATGGTGTGTTTGTTTGTGTGTTTTGTCTTTTTTTTTGGTTCTTAGATGTTTAGTTTTTTTTTGGTTTTTTTCTTATGTAAATATAAGGATGAGTGATGTTTTATAGTAAGATAAATTAGAAGGTACTAAAATGATAATTTAATGAAATTTAATAAAATATGAAACTTTTCATCAGTATATAGTAAGAGATAATGTAAGAATGTTTCTTTATTTCAAGAATAACGAATGCGTAAAATTGAAAATAGATTCTGAAAAATGGTAAAAAATCTCAGAAAATATTACAGATTTGTCTTGATTTTAACTAACTAACATAAATAAAAAAAAATAGCAATAATTATGAAAAAATATTAAAAAAAAACATATTCCTATAACAACCATGCAAAATCACGATACGGAGCTACTACAAAAAAAAAACTAAATCAACTATACAATCTAATACCAATAAGAAATTGAACATTACAATTTCTAATATATTCATCTTCAATTACATGCTTAGGTTTATAATGTCAGCTTCAAGTTTCAAGGTAATCTCTATATCTTATTAGTGCCGTCTCGTAATATATTATGATGGCATATATTACTATTCACGTCTCATATAAACGTCATTAGAATTAGTGCGCTAAACGACGTGTGCGGTCCGTGGCTGGTGGTTTTGGTGGTCCAAGTGGTGGAATGGCGCGGGTGGTGGTGGTGTTTAATAATAGTATTGATGTTGGGGAAGAACTTTACTTTTTATGGTGGCTGATTAAAGGAATAATTCAAATTTTAAATATTTTATTTTATTTTTATAATATATTAAAATATATAATATATTAAATATTGTGTTATCTCATAAAAATATTCCAAATGTTATCTCTTAACATCGCATAGTTAAAAAAAAGATGCATTAAAATAACAAAATTTTAACAACATGAATTATTTTTTTTGAGCTTCACGTTTATCATAAGATAAAGTTTATCATAAGATAAAGGTTGACGACAGTAAAGAGGCAAACGATAACGTTTGCCTCTTTACTGTCGTCAACCTCTCATACATAGTTATCTAGCTGTATATGAATTATAATACTATAATAAGATTTTAAACTTTTCTCTACTATTGCCACATTCATATATTTTCCAATTTATAAAGTTAATAATTCTCATAATTAAATGTTTTTTATTTTATTTTTACTATCATACATAGCTTAAAAATTTAATGCAAATATCATTTCTATACCAACCTCGAATACTAAACAACAATCGCTTATTCCCACACTGTGCACCACACACCAAATATCAAAAAGTCACGAAATAGAAACGTGTGTGGTGCACTTAATGTCCTCTTAGCTCCGTATGAGTAATTGTTAGGCGGTCTGACTCCACGTTACCGGATTTTGCTGTAACCAGTAGCGATAAGAGATGAAATCATGGGTTAAAAAAAACTGCATTTGTCAGCTTATCCTAGTTTTGTAGAAACTTTTGAGTAGTGAAAAAAATATATTTGATTTTATTGCCGTAAATGGAATATAAATAGAATATATCAAGTATATTGAGGCTTTCGTGGCGCAGTGACACAAGCGTGTGACTGTAAACGCGATAGTTGTGGGTTCAATTTCCACTCGGGAGAATGGATTATTTAATATTTTCATTTAATCGATCTTACGAGATCTAACGAAAGCGCGGAGTTGAGCTCTCTCTACATGCAATGCCTTGACAATTCTCTAACACTATGTTCTCTTTGCCTACCTAGGGATACAGCAGAAAGTAAAAAAATTATGAATTAATACAGGTTTAAAATTAATACCTAATGTTTAAAACAAATCTACTCAATGTGCAGTTATTTTTAGTTTTTTTTTTAGTTTTCATATGTTATTTGTATGACAGTTAAGGTAAACTGCAAATATAATAATTTTATTTAATTGTTTAACTTTTACACAATTCTTTTAACTTGGAAGCTGAAAATTTGACCTAAGTTAAAGTATCTTGAAATTGTGAGATAAATTTAGTTACGGTCGACGAAAAGAATTGAAATAAAACGTAACAAAAAATACGTAATTTTGTCTGCAATTTTTTTTATTTATACTATGTTAAATATTATACAAATAATATATAACGTAATAAAAATTTACAAGTAAATAAGTTGTATGAGTTTTTTGATTAATGATAAATAATATATACTGGTTGTCGGTTCGATCCGCACTCGAGGATATGAAATATTTACTTAAATTTATATTTCCATTTCTTCGCTCTGGTATCGAGGCAAAGCGCGGCGTTGAGTTCTGCCACTAAGAATTCGGCAGAAAGTGGGGAACGGAGTATCTTAACACTAGGTTCCCTCTGCCTACTCTGCTGTTTGCGGGATACAGCATGAAGCTGATAAATAACACTAAACTGTCGTAGCGCAAGGGCACCAACGTGTGACAGTAAACGCAACACTTGGGGGTTCGATTCTCACAGTTGAAAGAAATATTTCATATATTCGTTTCATTGCTCTGGTAGTGAGGCAAAGACTCTAGAATTTGGCGATAAGTGACAAATGTCTTAACCAAACTTAAAAACATATTTAAATCGATCTTTAATAAAGCGATCTTTTCTGCTTTAACGTATGTGAGGTACCTTAATTTGGCGTTACCTCTGAAAGGGTCACTTTCAAGTTAGTAGGTACGCATACAGGACTAACTACTTAGTTAGTAGTGTATGCGTACTTACTAACTTCTATGTACTTACATATTAGACTAATAAAACTCAAAATTTCAGCTTTGCTAAAATGACGATGAATCCTTGGGCCCTGGGATTGCCTTCAGACTACACTAGACTTTGAGGAAATACTTTGAGGATAGACTTTGAGGACACACTTTGAGGATAGACTTTGAGGATGGACTTTGAGGATAGACTTTGAGGATAGAACTTTAGGTTAGATTGCGAAGTCTATATATAAGTAACGGTATACTACTTTGAGGGCATAAAAGATTAATACCAAAACTCTCATACTAAAAAAAGTAATTCACGTTTTTTTCCGTATAGCATAATATGCTGCTGTAATTACATAAATTTACTCTTATGTCATAACGATAGTTCAACATTATTTATGGTCAGTCTGTATCCCGCTCCTCATTTTCGAAATATTGCGTTTTGAGGGGCGGAACTTAACGCCACGCTTTATCTAGTTATCAAAGCGAGAAAATGAGATAATTCATTTTTCCGAGTAGAAATCGAACTCAGCACCTTCGCGTTTACAGCCAGACCCTGTGCCTCATCCCCACGTTAATACTCGTAATTTCAATTTATGTCACAATTTAAATGAGAAAATAATAAAATAAGTAAACACAACAGCTAATACGTATTCCCATGACACAAATTCAATCCACATTCCACAACATTAGCTTCCCTCACCCAAAAACCTATATAAACCAGCATTTTCCCATACTATGTCAACAAAATAACCCTTGCCAAATAAACGAGTTGCCAAAATACGAAATAAACTCAATTTTCCTCTAGAACGGTGCAAAATCTCGTCCCCGTGAGCGTAACGTACTCCTCACATCGTGCCGGGGTGTATGTATGGCTTGTCGTATGAAGCAACAGGTGGCCGCCCGTAGGGTTAAGCGGTTGAACTGCTTTGTGTTGACGTATGCTCTATTTGTTTTTTTTTTTATATAAACTCAGTTTTGACTTTAATTTATTATGTATTTTGTTTGGTTTTTTCATATTCTGTTCTTGTATACGGACGAATAATTATTTTGCTATGTTTTAAATTTGATACAATTTAAATAGGCTAAAATTTTAATGAAAAAACACTTTAAAAGTGCGGCAGTATGTTTCGCTGTTGAATTCACTATATTTTCAAAAAAAAAAAAGCCGTAAAAGAGAAAGAGGATAATCTTAACACTATTTTTTATTGCCTAGAATATACAATATTTATGTAAACATAATTTAAAAAACAACTATAATTATTAAACAAAAAATCTCAAGTAGAGCATCATTCACAGAAATAAATACGGAAGCATTACAAGGAAAATGTTTTCTCATATGGTGGAAAATCCTGAGGCTAATGCGTGTTACGGCCCATGCCGGGGAATTTATGTCGTACTTTTGTTTTACGAGCTCTTTGAATAAATTTCATAATAAAGCCACGGGCGGGTTAGTTGTTTACGAATTGTTTTGTAGTGGATATTATTTAGTGTGTAGTATAGTCTAGTGGTTTATGAGGTGAATTTGTGGGTTCGATTCTCATTCGGGGGAATTAATTAAGTTCTGGTAGCGTAGTGTGGGACGTCCTCCAGCTAAATGGAGTGACGATATTCGCAAAGTGGCTGGCATCGGCTGGATGCGAAGAGCTCAAGATAGAGCTCAGTGGCGTGCCATTGGAAAGGCCTATGTCCAGCAGTGGACTAGGACAGGCTGATGATGATGATGATGATGTTCTGGTAGTAACACAACACGATGTTGTGAGTTTCGCCACTCAACACTTAGTGTTTCTTGTCCAGAGCGAAGAAATGAATATTGCATTTTTTATTCAATGGCAACAATTATAAATTTATTAAAGCGTGTTCTATTACAAAATCTTTTTGTATAGTTATAGTTTATAAGAATTATGTAAGAACTCTCTATTATATATATTTTTGTTTAATATATTAAATAATTCATCGTAAAATATATAAACCTGTACTAGCAAGTCAAAAGAGAGAAAATTATGTTCCTATTCCCATTTTGGCAAACTTGAGCTCTGTAAGTTGAAATGCGGCGTTGAGTTCCACCACCAGTCACGCAATGTCTCGAATTAAGACAGTGGTGTACATATTATATAATAGTTAGACACTAGACTGTCTCTACCTACCCTTTTACCCTAAATCATTCTATTTTCGCAGTTGATATATAAAACGAAATTATCCTTGAAATTTGTTAACAGCCTGAATCATGACACACATTAGGGTAATCTCGTGGGATTCCCCACTGTGTAACACATTATCAATATTACTTTAAGTGATATGTTGGGGTGGGGGAGATGGTATCTTTGTATGAACATAGCCTAAGAAAATTGTTTTTTTACTATAAGGAAAGAAAAATATTTGTATTTTTTTGTTTTGCTTACTTTTATATTTAAATAGCTGTTGTATCTAAAATTGCGTGGACTTAAGGTAGTTAACCGACTTCTTTATAAGGAGGAGGTTACTTATTTAGAAAATGTATAAAAATTTGAACGCAGCGGGACTCGAACCCGCGCCTCCTGGTCGGTTTCCAGGAGGCGCGGGTTTTCTAAATAAGTATTTTTCTTTCCTAAGTGTGGAATAACACTTTAAAAATGTTTAAAAAAAAAAGGAGGAGGTTCTCAATTCCACTGTATTTTTTCTTATGTTTGTTACATTGAAACTTTTGACTAGGTGAATCGATTTTGATGAATCTTTTTGTAATTGAAAGCTGGTGCTCATTTTAATTTGGTCTATTTCTGGCAATATTATACGGTTGAAGTCGATTTTTTATGTTAAAAAAATGTTCTATATTTAACTAGTCGTCGCATCTGAAATTGCGTGGACCTTAAGATGTACAATTGTAAGTCCCGTTTATTTCCGTTTCTGAAGAAATTGAGATTCTTTTATAGTATGTCTCTACATTACTTAACTTATGTACATGCTAAATTTAAATTTTTTAAGTTCAGTAGTCTATGCTGTCAATACCTCAATAACAGAAGCATTTTATTTTTTTATACATACTTAGTACGTGTATATTATTATTATTATTATTTTTTTAATTTTAATGACGCCGACGGTAGCGTAATTTCTGATTAATAACTCGAGGTATTCTTTATTTTTTTATATACCTAAGTGTTTCCTTGTTTTAGTTGTATAGAGTAAAGGCAGAAACTTTTTCTATATACTCTACGATACACAAAGAAATTGAACGACAAGTTCATGCTGTATCTCGCACATAGTAGGGTAGGCAGAGGGAACCTGAGAACCTAGTGTTAAGACACTTCCGTTCCCCACTTTTCACCGAACTCTTCGGAGGCATTGCATGTTGATTGACAAATCTCAACGCCGCTCTTTGCCTAATCCAACCGCACAGAGCGAAGAGATGAAAGACAAATATAAGTGATAAAATATCTATTTAGACAGATATAGTACTCAAGGACTATATAAATTTGGTTGTTGGTACATTAATTTCTCGTAGATGCATTTTTTATTAAGAACAAAAAGAAGCAAGTTTATGTAGCTAAAAATATATTCTCGAATAGAAAACTCAAATTGGTCTTTTTAATTTTACCTTTAAAAACATTATTAACGACACTTTTCAACTGATTATGAAGTTACCGACATTTTGAATTTATTTTTACAAGCTTTTATTTAACGTGTTAATAGATGTGTTAGCGAAATTAGGATTATGACTTGGAGATGAGTTCTGATGATAATGAAATTACATAAAATCAATATTATTGTTGATACAAAATAGCCACTGCAACAAAATGGCGGGTTAAAATGTATATAACATATGTAAATGTATGTTAATTTATAAAATACCATGAAAAAATCTAGAAGGTTTATTTATTAATTCATATCCTTACTTCTTATTTGACTTTTGTATAGGTACAAAAAATAACCTTTTGATTTCATAATCCTGACAATGCATTTGAAAGGTAAAAAGAATTATACTGTGATATTATATATACTATTTAAGTATAACACAATTAAGAAAAGCTTAAAATATGTACAACCCATTCTTTCATTCAGAGTGGAGCATTCATAAAAAAAACATGTTATTTAAAATATACTGTGGCATGAAATTTTTAATTACGAGGCATAAGTAGGTACGTATAATATGTATAAGTTCGAATAAAAAGAAATGGGAAAACTAAAGAATACGTGACCCATATTAAACTGTAAACGTGAACGTTTAGAAGTTTTTATATATTTTTAAAACTGTAATTTAAAAACATTGTGAGGAACGAAGTGTCTTTGCACTAAGTTCCTGCTACCTATTCTGCTTATGCGAGATACAACGTGAAACTAAAGAAAAATAGGATCATTTTAATAGTAGGAGGCCATTCATGGCACAGGGACCCAAGCGTGCGGCTGGCAGCACGACAGGTTGTGGGTTCGATTCCCACACAAAGAATTTATTTATTAAAATTTTCATAACGCGGCGTTGAGTTCCGACACTCAAGACGTAATGCCTTTAGAAATTAAAAAAATATATAATATATATTTAGTGTTAGTGGGAGAATCTGCTTGTCAATGTGACAGAAAATGTAATAGAACAATTTCACTTCAATCCAATTGATTTAATAACAACGGTAACAGAACGCGTAAAAATTCGTAAACAATCATATATAAAATCATATAGTTCAATAGTTGTGTAGTATATAGAAGACGGACTTGCCATATTATGTTTACTCAATGTATAAGCCATGAAAATCGAAGAATAAAGAATATTAAAAGAAAAAAGATATTTAAGTTCTGTTCTAAGCTCAAAATATATTAGACACT
Source organism: Heliconius himera (assembly GCA_021202915.1). Classification (NCBI taxonomy): domain Eukaryota; kingdom Metazoa; phylum Arthropoda; class Insecta; order Lepidoptera; family Nymphalidae; genus Heliconius; species Heliconius himera. The sequence continues at coordinate 144,723 of JAJHJA010000390.1, read as the reverse complement.
GTAGAAGGTGCCAGCTCTTTGACATATTCAGTAGAATGTTTAAAATTTTTAGAAATAAACGGAAAGGAAATTCTGAAATTATTTAAAGGCTTCCTTGAAGGCACTTCCTGCCTTACACGAAAGAAAAATAAAAAAAAACTCACACAAACACACACAAAAACCAAACGATGACATATTAAAAAAAAATGATTACCACCACGCACATACAGTACGTGCCATCTTCAAAACCTTTTAGAAAAAAAATATAATTTCATATTCGAAATTTAAAAAATGCTCGCATAATAAGTACACGAGGCGAGTGTCAGCCGCGTCTGAATGGACTATGGAGGCACATTAACGCCGCATTCATCTACCGACTAATGACACGTCCGCACGTCATAGTTGGTGTGTGGTGCAAGGTGTGGGCGTGGGCGTGGTATTGGATTATTGGGAAAACTATTTTTTTTCAGATTCTCGCTTGTAGTGGGGACGGTGGAGAGAGTCTAGTTTTGAGACTCTAAGAACCCCATTCTGTAGAATGTTGTTGGAGGTTGTTTGCGGATGTCAACGCTGCGCTTCGCCTGAGACAAGAAATGAAAGTATTCAATATTTGATTTGCTCGAGTTGAAATCGAGCTTACAAATAACCGAACGTATAAGGTTGTCCCATATAAGGAATCTGTAGTAGTATAATTATTAAAATATTACTTATTATAATTACTTTACCACTACATTCTGTATCCGTATATAACAGAGTGGGCAATGGCAATCAAGTGTTAATACACTCCGTTCTCCGTTTTACATTTAATTTTCAAGACATTAGATACTAAGTAACGGAATTCAACCCCGCGCTTTATCTTGCTTCCAGAAATATTATATACGGGATACAGTGGGAACTAAAACAAAACTAAGCCTATGTCTTAAAACGTTCACAGCCATAACAGATGAGAATATTAAAACATTACATATTTTCCTTTCTTCATTCCACCGTCGACGCTTTCAGTGGATTTGTAGATGTTTCTGAACAGCGTAAGTGTTACGTGAGTTACTGTTGTATAAAATATATTCAGGTTTTATTATATTTTTATAAGTAACATATTTTTATTTATTATTTTTCCAACTATCCTTTTGTTTCGAGAAGTGTTAATAGCATCTGATATTTAGAAATTACGCGTTGTATTTTTTAAAACCTTTTTTAGCGTCACGCTGTATCCCATACAAAGGATAGGGAGAGGGAACCTAGTGTTAAGGCTCTCGCGTTCTGGAGTCATAGCTTGTTGACTGGCGGAACTCAAAGCTGTCATTTGCCTCGACACCAGAACGAAGAAAATTGAAATATTAAGTATTTCTTTTCCTTGAGGGAGAATCGAACCCACAACCTGCATTTACAGTCACACTTTGTGCCTCTGCGCTACGACTGGTCTCTAAAATATATAGTATTTTTTAAAAATTTTAATTAAATTAAATTTTAATATCTAAATAGTTCCTCCGAGGGGGAATTGAATCCACAACTGTTGCATTTACAACAATTATAATACGCACAATTAGAGACTAGTTAGGGGATGCCGCTGCGCCATGACAGCCTCTTTCGGCTATATATTTTTCATCTTATTCTAAATACGGGGATAAGTTATTAGCATAAGTAGCATACATCGAACATTTCCCAACATCGGCGAAAATGTGATATTTTTTAACCAATAATGCAAAATAAATATTAATAAAATACAGTATCAAACTCTTTGAAAAAAACAGGACCCTACTTTTTGTAATTCTTATTTGTTATCCTAATTCTAAGTATTAATTTTAGAATTTATTTTCTTAAATACTAAATCCTACTTAATGATACATAAAAAAGTAATATGATCACATGACCCAAAACAACAAAAAAAACAATTTTAAAACACACCAACAATAAGAGATTAAACAACAAAAATACAACAATTCCACTTACATATTTACGCCACAACAAAAAAAAGCACACACATTTCCAAAAACCTATTAAAAAATAAAACAAAAGGCAGGAATCCGCATTCACTTCGCTGAAAGTTGAAAACCTGGCAACACATTCACACTAGCGCTAAGGGCGTATTCACACGTAACACCTGGAGGGTGGAGGGTCTATTATCCTGCTATTATACTATAATAGCTCGTCTCGTTTAGTGTGGAAAAAACTTACGTGAAAAAGTTTTTATAGTACTTGTAACGTAATGTCTGTCTGTTCTATACGGGATAGGTTAGATTATTTTTTACTTGTAGTACGGTGCCTACTCTGGAAGGATCTTAGTGTTAAAACACTCCGTTCTTCGATTTCTGCCGATTTCTGGACTGTGTGTTGAGTGGCGTAACTTAAATCTGCACTTTTGCCTCGGTAAGAATGGAAAGAAATGAAAATATTAAATATTTCATTTCTTCGAGTGGGAATCGAACCCACGACCTGCCGCGTTTATGTTCACACGTTTCTGCCGTTACGCCACAACTGGGTTAGATTATACTTACATTATGAGGTTTATATTATGGTCTTATAGATATAGAAGTAGGTATTTGAGGCTGTCATGGCTTAGAGGTATAGTGTCTGACTCTTAGTGTGACTGTTTTGGGTTGAATCCCCACTCGGTGGAATGATTTTGTTTGACTTATCTTGATTTCCCGTTTTAGTAGATATAGCACGGCGTTTAGTACCGCTACTCAATGCAATGTCTCGAACTCGGGTGGAAAGTGGAGAAGGGAGTGTCTTAATATTAGGTTAACTCGGACTACCTTGCCCGTGGCGCTGAAGTGAGTTATTCCTTGTGGCAATGTGACGGAATTCAACACCGCGTCTTGTGTCACCGTGAGTGGGAATCGAACCTACATACAACGGGCTTACAGTCATACGCTGTGCCATGACGTCCTCTTAAAATAGTGTTATAATTTAACAATATGAAGTTGCTACAAATGCATAGATATATGCATTATACAAAATACTTATTAACAGTGATAATTATTGTAATAATTCAATAGTACTATATAAAAATACAATATATTACTAGATATATACATAGATAAAAAAATAAAATCAGCAAATCACGCAGTATCCCGCGCACATCAGTGTAGGCAGAGGAAAGTTTATGTTAAGACACCGAGTTCCCACTTTTCGCCGAGTACTGGAGGTATTGTATGTTGAGTGGCGGGACTCAACGCCGCAATTTTATCTTGACACCAGAGAGAAGAAATGAAAATATAAATGTAAATATATATTTCATTTCCTCGAGTGGAGATCGAACCCACAACCAGTCGATTTTACAGTCACACTTTGTGTCCCTGCGCCACGACCGGCGCATATACATAGATACTTTTATTAAATTAAAGGCAGCTAATACTGTATTTGGAAATTACTGATTTTAAATATGACTTTGTAAAGGAACAGGTTAACTTGCCGACCGCTATTAGCTGAGTGTGAAAGATTGGTAATTACTTTTAAGTGCCACTACTAAACAGTCGTAGTACACGTAACAACATTCTGGTCTAGCCAATGTGACGAAACCACCACTTTCTTGTGAGGTTTAAAGCTAATTGTATATTATAAAATAAAATAAAAATAAATTAGCTTCACGCTGTATCCCGCACACAGCAGGGTAGGCAGAGGGAATCTAGTGTTAAGACACTCCGTTCCCCACTTTCTGCCGGATTCTGGAGGCATTGCGTGTTGAGTGGCAGAACTCAACGCCGCGCTTAACCTCGACACCAGAGCGAAGAAATGGAAATATAAATTTAAGTAAATATTTCATCTCCTCGAGTGGGGATCGAACCCACAACTAGTCGGTTTTGCAGTCACACCTCGTGCCGCTGCGCCACGACCGGCCTCAATTGTATATTATATATGTTTTTTTTTTATTTTCAAGCTGTTTATCGTATATAGCAGGATACAGCGTGAAGCAGAGGGAAACCAGTGTTAAGACACTCCGTTTTCCATGCCTGGCCTTATTTTCCTGGCATTAAGTGTGGAGTGGCGGAATTGAAAATTATATCATTGTGTTCATAAATTTTCTCCAAATTTTGGGAGGTGATTGTATCAAATTTGGACTATAACTATTGCATAATATCAAATGTACCGCTACGACACAGTGACACATATATTTTTTTTATTAATAGCAATGAGGCCAGTCGTGGCGCAGGGCCACAAAGTGTGACTGTAAAATCGACTGGTTGTGGGTTCGATCTCCACTCGAAGAAATTAAATATTTATTTACATTTATATTTTCCGTTAAGTTCTGCCGCTCAACAGGCAATGCCTCCAGAACTCGGCGGAGCGTGGGGAACGGAGTGTCTTAACACTAGTTTCCCTCTGCCTATCCTGCTGTGTGTGGCATACAGCGTGGATCTGATTTATTTTAATTACATTTCGATGTTGTTTATATAATTTTAATTTTAGGATTTCGTCGATATTAATTTTCACTTCGTTATTTTAGTTACAACGGCAATGTTTTCTAAATTTTATAGACATTTAAAATATTACCTATATTTTTTTTATTAAGCAGGGTAGTCTTAAGACACTCCTCCGTAGTAATATTAAGAATGCTCATCTTCCGCCGAATTCCAAAGATGTGCCTGTGGACTGGTGGAACTCGTTGTGTCACCGCGCTTTGTCTTGACACCAGAGCGACGAAACGAAAGCTTTAAATATTTCATTTACCCGAGTAAGAATCGAACCCACGACCTGTCGACCACGTACCATCACACGCTTGTGCCCCTGCACCACTGGCCTATAAAACAATAAATATTTTAATACTACACTAGAAAACTGCAGCTGCAGTCTCAGCTACATTATATGTATACTAAAGACTCGAAAGCAGTTACATTCACTTAACCTTATTTTTATATAATGTCCAAAGGACAATATAAAGGAACCCTTATAAAATCACTCTGTTGTCTGTCTGTCTGTCTGTCAGTCTGTCAAGAGCCTTTACCTGTAGAGCGCTTTGAGATATTGATTTGAAATTCAAAATATATGCTCAGTTTTACGAGACCATGATTTCCTGAAAAAATCATATTTCTACATTGACTTAAAAAAATATGGCCATTTATATCGCACAAGGCGCGTGTTCCGACACTATAAAGGGATTCAAATTTAATAGGATATTTCCGATTGACCTAAGATTATGAAATTTGGCAAGTAGCATCTACATCTATAGGTCAGAAAAAAAATCTGAACACTATACATTTGTGGTTAAATCCTTTAAAATAATAGCCTGAAACGGGGGTAAAATTTGGTAAAGAAGCTGCTAGTTCAAGTGAGGTATCAAATGAAGTTGCTCTGGCTAAGCTAATCTTACATTTCAGAAAAAGCTCGAGACCTCTAATTTTTGTAAGGAACCCTCGGTGTGTGAGTCCGACTCGCACTTGTCTGATTTTTTCTAATAAAAAATATCTACTACGTCTAAGAATATGTGGACAAAGTTTCATGATAATCGGTTGATTAGTTTTATAAGGCCGTCGTGGCACAATGGCACAAAGATGAAACTGTAACGCAAAGCTTGTGAGTTCGATTCGCACTAGGTGGAATAAATTATTATTTATCAATATTTTGATTTCCTCGTTCTGGTACCAAGGCAAAAGTCCGGCGTTGAGTTCCGACACTCAACACGCAATACCTCGAAAAATTCAGCAGAAGGTGGGGAGCGGAAAAAAGAAGCGGTGTATCTTAACATTAGGTTCCCTCTGCCTACCCTTCTATATGTGGATTACAGTATGAATCTAATTCTGATTTAAATTTAGTTTTAGCGTGAGACCTCAACTGACTTACATAAAAGAGGCCAGTCGTGGCGCAACGGCACGAGGTGTGACTGTAAAACCGACTGGTTGTGGGTTCGATCCCCACTCGAGGAGATGAAATGTTTACTTAAATTTATATTTTCATTTCTTCGCTCTGGTGTCGAGGTTAAGCGCGGCGTTGAGTTCTGCCACTCAACACGCAATGCTTCCAGAATTCTGCAGAAAGTGGGGAACGGATTGTTTTAACACTTACATTCCCATTTATAAAATTAGTAAGTATTGTAAGTACAGTAAGTATAATTATATTTCAAATCACAAAATCATTAAGGTGTGTTCGATTACATGAAATATTTATCAATATTTTATACACCAGTACTTTGGCCAGATGTTTTGAACAATGTGAATGTTTATGTTAGCTTTTGGCCCGTTGGACACAAATGGCTACTTTATTTCTGTTAATCTATCTACACCTTTATGTCGAAATGTCCACAGCGTGTTTACGACTTCAGGTACAATGGGTTTTGAAATATTATTGTTAGTTAACATTGTAATTCGAGCAATTCTGCATAATTCAAGGTTTGATTTCCTGTTACGGTGTACTAGGTTGTGCTTGGCAAATGTGGGGTTACTAGTACTTACATTCTTACATCTTTTAATGATGTAAATGGGATGTGGATTCGAATCTTACTTGAGACAATTCTGATACTCGGGAGAAATTAAATTTTTAGAAAATTCCCTAGGTCAGAGGGTGAAACTGTGAAGTTACTTAATATTTTTTGTATTAACTCACTGTTTTTAAAGACATTTGGGCTGGTAGAATCTAATACGCTATTTTGTTTTACCAGAAAGAGAAGATGGAAACATTTTATACTAATGTATTTATTTACGTAACAACATTAAATATCTTTAATATTCTCACTTGATTGTAAAGCTTGAAAAATCGTATATTTTCTGACTTTTTACAAAATTTAAAAAAGATACATTCTTCAATTTTATTAAACATCTTCAAAAATGAAAATCTAATCTACAATTAACGTGAGAAGTTTAGGATAAAGATTCCTGCGAACTTAAGCCCAAAACTATCGTACAATCGATGCGTTAAAACTATACATATGCACATTAAGCTCCATATGTAATTTTATTATAGACGTCGTGTCGCAGTATTACAGTATTTGACTATAATCACGATGGCTGTGGGTTCATTTGGTGAAGTTAAGTATTTTCATTTCTTAACTTTGGTAGCAAGACAAAGCGGGGTGTTGAATACCGCCACTCAACACTCACCGTCTCAAAAATTAAATGAAAAGAGTGGAACTGAGTGCTACAGACACTGCTCTAGGTTCCCCTAGTATCCCGCACGCTGTATCCCGCACAGTAGTACTATTAGTAACCTAACGGAACGGATACGGAACCTAGTGCTAATGCTACCTAAAAGCGGGATACAGCGTGAAATTATTACTAAAAAAAAAATCATCAAATAACACTATATAGAGTAATCCAATACAAAATGATTTCAGTTTATACATTTCCCTATTTCTATTGTAGACTAAAGGTGCGACGTTAAGATATCATATCTGAACGCTAATGCAATACTAAGTCATGTGCACGCGCCTCTATAGTAATGTTCCTTTTGACTTACCTAGTGTAGAGTGTTACCGTTGTAAATAGCTGTGATAGCGTTTTATATAGTGGTAGTCAAATGTTATTGGTTTGTGTCATTTAAGTTTAAATGGATTAATTATATTTGGTGGAAAGTAAAATTATTTTTAGGTCGGCAGAGAGCCTAGTGTTAAGACACTCCATTTGCCACTTTCTATCGAGTTCTGGAGGCAGTGCGTGCTCAGTGGCGGAACACAACGTCACGCTTTGCCTCGTTACCTGAGCGAAGAATTGAAATTATTAAATATTAAATTTCTTCGAGTGGGAATCGAATCCACAGCCTCTCGAGTTTACGGTCACACACTTGTGTCCCCGTGCCACGACTGGCCTCATGATTTCTATGTCAATTTCCCTAATGTAAATATACCTAATAATTAATTTTTAATATATACATACCTAACTGTTTTCTAGTATATAAAAATATTTTATGTAAAGATCTGTTATTTGTGAACGTGAAAGCAATATCTAAATTGATATGGTGCAAGAAAGGCAGTGCATTTGTATTTTAGTCTATAATATATAAAGGCTATATTGGAACACTTAAAAATGTTTCACATTTTTTGAAACTTTGATTTCTATAGTATTTAATATTTCATTATTTTAGTTCAAACGATTATTATATTTTTTTTTACTACCCACTAGCTCATCATCGCTCATTTGCCTTTTTCTTTCTTTTTCCATAAAAATAATGTAACTTACCTATAGATGATCTACAAATTTGATATTTAGTAAAGATAGGCAGACTATTTCGCATATATACTTAAATAAAATTTAAATAATAAAATTAATGCGAATTATTTCACAGAAACAGAACTCGATTTACCTTCGAAAATACAGTGTCAAAGATAGTGAAACTGGAGGAAGGTCACATAAAAGGCATGAGGTCTCCCCGGGGAGCATGTATGAAGAGGTTAATGACAGTGGCGAGGCGAAAGAGGTATGTAAAGACCGTAGAGCTTGGCACTCCTTTTTCTCTGACTACTCCGCTAGGGATAAAGTGTGAAGCTAAGTTAGGTTATATTAATATCAAGAAAGTAAAATAAGAAATTTATTATATAATAGTTTATCACTGCACGAAATGAAATATTTGATATTTTCATTTCTTCGCTCAAGTATCGAGGCAAAGTGCGACACTGAGTGCCACTGATAAATATATCGGAGTGTCTTAGGTTCCCTCTGCCTAACCTGTTATGACCAAAATACAGCGTGAATATAAAATGAAATATTAAAAATAATAAAAACACCTAATAACGATAGGCCAATAAATTAGAATCTTCATATTATAGATTTAGCTCAAATAACGCGACTCCTACTCCACATCCCACAATCGGTTCCACACAAGCTCCTAAGATCCAGGCCAGAAGGTTGACATGTGACAGACAAATTTATGCATCAGATAGTATCTTATCGCGGCGGTTTATTACTCTGGTACTGGGTTGCTAACGGTGAATGTGCGTAAAATTGCTGTACTGCTTTTATGTCTTATTTCATTTAATATATAAATAAAAATAAATCAGCTTCACGCTGTATCCCGCAAACAGCAGGGTAGGCAGAGGGAACCTAGTGTTAAGACACTGGGTTCCCTACTTTCTGCCGAATTCTGGAGAAATTGTACGTTGAATGGCAGAACTCAAGCCGCGCTTAACCTAGACATCAGAGCGAAGAAATGGAAACATAAATTTAAGTAAATATTTCATCTCCTCGAGTGGGGATCGAACCCAGAACCAGTCGGTTTTGCAGTCACACAATGTGCCCCTGCGCCACAACTGGCCTCAATTACTGGTCGCCACGGCTGGCCTTAATATAATAATATGTTTTGCGAATCAAAAGTAATATTATAATGCTTTAGATCTTAGGTTGGTGTTGTTCTAATTTAAAAAGTACTTATGTATCCATTTATATAATGGATAAATCGAGTAAAGTTATAGACTATAGTCGATTAATCGAGGAAAGTGAAAGATATTTAAAGTATATAACATTTTTATAGCACCAGTAGTCGTCGGTTTTCTATTATAATTACTATAATAGAAAACCGAAAATTTTACTTTGTATTTCTATAATTTCTTGCTCCAACAATTCTTTAATCTACTGGCAACTGCGACGGCTGAATTTACCTAGTAGTTGTTAATTCTTTATATTGCTCCAAGAAAAGTTTTTGTGATTTCGACATAACTTTGAAAGGAGTAGACCAAAATATTAAAAAAGAGTTATAGAAACTTGAGCGGTTATTAGTATAAAGCTTTGAAAACAATTGAGATGACTGTAAACTGAGGCTATCAGATGAAACGAGGCAATGTATTTCTTTCAGGCATCATTTTTCCTATTCTCTACTTCCGTGATCTTCTTCTTTACGCCTAACATTTTAAATGAGCTTACTATGAATCCAAACATAAAAACACCGAACGCTTCCGAAACCACCTCTGCAGAAATGGTGGTGGTAGTGACTTATAGTGATATTTTCTGAATAAATACATGTTTCCTCGATAGACTCGTCATATCTAAATTATAAATAGGCTTACATACAAATATGAAATCATTTAAAATGCATGAATTGTTATTATCAGCACTTATGAAAAATGGTTTTGATTCCAGAAGTAATGTACTCTTAAATGTACTTTAATGTAAATAAGTGTGTATTAAATGAAATTAAATAAAATTAGATACTGATTTTATTTAGATTTATGCCCAAAGAATTTTGATAAAACTAGATTATATACCATTGTAGATGTGTCTATGTTTCTGTGAGAGTTTCAAGAATATCATATATTTTAACTTGGATAAATGTAATAAGCATCCACACGCATGTGTAATTTTTGTTTTGGGCTTCACGCCTTTTCCCGTATCAGTTACCCGTATTAGTTATTAGTAGGTTAGGCAAAGGGAATGAGGCAGACCTTAACGCCACACTATATAAAAATTAAAATAATGTAAATATAATAATTTCCCAAAAAAGGGGTTGAACCCACAACCATCTTGCGTTCAGCCAGTCACTATTCCACTATCCCCTCTATATTCTAAAACTAATATACCACCAAAACATCTCATCTATATACCTATAGAGTCGATAGCCCTAGTACTTGTAGCGTTATATAGCGGCGTGTAAGGGTTTACGTCAGTACGACGTCCTGAAGACACGAGTCCAGACCGAGCCAACACTACCGTATCAAGTTACTGATTTACTGCTCTGCTGGAACCAAATGTACTGGACAAGATCGAAGTAAACACTTGTTTGATACTAGTTGGGACATGTGGCGTTGCGTGATATTTTAAGTTATAAATTGTGTTTTTTAAAATGGGGCCTTTGGTAACGTCTTCGCGATTTATTTGTAGAAAATGTATGGAAATTGGAGAACATAGTGTTCTTATATTAAATCCCTAAATAATAAAATATATTTTATTTCTCTTATGAAATATAAGTTGTACTTAAAGAAATGTAATGAAGGCGAATGATAATTTTATTTACCAGGTATTATTATTTCATTTACTAGTCCTGATAAAACAAAAATGAAAACATTTTTTAAGCTTGACGTGGCATATATAGTAGAGTAGGCCTTGTGTTAAGACACTCCGTTACCCACTTTCCGCCGAATTTTCGAGGCATTGCGTCTAGGAAGTTTGCTGGATATCAACGGCATGGGTACCAGAGCGAAGAAACGAAGATATTAATAAATAATAATTCATTATCCCGCGTGGAAATCGAATTTGTAACCACCGCCATAATGGCCTCATGAAGGGAAGAAGGGAAAAAGAATATATAAATAAAGAAAATGAGGCCAGTCGTGGCGCAGCGGCACGAGGTGTGACTGTAAAACCGCCTGGTTGTGGTTTCGATCCCCACTCGAGGAGATGAAATATTTACTTAAATTTATATTTCCATTTCTTCGCTCTGGTGTCGAGGTTAAGCGCGGCGTTGAGTTCTGCCACTCAACACGCAATGCCTCCAGAATTCGGCAGAAAGTGGGGAACGGAGTGTCTTAACACTAGGTTCCCTCTGCCTACCCTGCTGTGTTCGGGATACAGCGTGAAGCTAATTTAATTATTTATTTTTTTTAAATAAAAAAAAAAACAGATAAATTACATATAATATATTTATATAATTACAATTTTTGCACAAAAAAAAACCAGACAAGATGACGATTAAGTAAAGTACGCATTTAACCACGATGTTTACAGTAATCATACACCCTTGTCTTTCTTAAAAACCTCGTAGCTCTGTTACGTACGTAGTCTTCACTATGGTATAATTGCTGTCATTATTTATATAATATACTGATGTATGTATGAGTTGATTCTGTTGATTTTTTTTCTTTTTTACCTGCTCTCATGCTGTATTTTCCATGTGGCAGGGTAGGCAGTGGAAACCTGGAAACCAAGTACGATTTTCTGTTTCCACTAAGCCACGTTCTGCATTTTCCGGCGAATTGTGGAGGCATTGTGCGATGAGTGGGGAAGTTAATGTGAAAAAGCGAGAAAATTAATATATTAAATATATCATTCTTCCGAGTAGGAATTGAACCCATAAACATGATGTTTACGTGACGCTTGTGCTATTATACCATGACAACCTCACTTTAAGGTTACTTACTTGATTATCGACCGAACGTTGAACCGACCACCGACCAGGTGGGTTTCCAAGAGGCGCGGGTTCGAGTCCCGCTACGTTCAGTTTTTTATACGTTTTTCTAAGTAAGTATCTATATTACATGTACGAGTGATATTGTATTTATCATATGAAAGTTTCTATTTTAATTTAATTTTATTATACCATATATCTGTCAGTTCTCGTTAGCTAGAACGTTTGTCTAACATGTCAATAGCGTGCTGCATTCAAAATATAATCATAATGGAGCCAAAGGTTACATTTTATTATAGCAAAATATTATGCACATAAAATACTAGAATTCTATACTAGATTTTCTTTTTGTAGGGACAGTGCCTCCAATCGTTAGTTGTGGGCTCGTTTCCCATTTGGGGGAACAAATTAATGTTATTTCTCCGCACTAAAAATATAGAAACACATATTAATACGTATTGCAGAACTATTTCTAGGGTTCCATCTTTTACTACAGGGTTCCATCTTTTACTCTACTGGTCTCTAAATCTGCTTGATCGGAAGAGTTTGGGAACAATTATTTTTTAATTGAAAATATAATTATAAAATAATAATTGATATTAATATATTAAGAATTAAAACAAAATGTTTGTCAAGTTGATAGTAGTAAGTGTATAAGAATACCTAATAAATGATGCAGACAATTGATCAAAAATTTCATATCATATATATTTTTTTAAAATAAATTGAGTAATGAATAATATATTAAAAAAATTTAAAAAAGAAATGGGACAAAAACAACATATTCCCCAAGTTTTTGTATCCAATTTACAACGTACATACTATCAGTTACATATAACACCATACAGTACAACGCACATTAAGCATAATGTCAAAGCAACAAGTATAATGTCACGCATGGCTAAGGCTTATAAAATTAAAAATATGAAAATGATACAAAAATGTATTTTACGTTGTGACACAGCGGCATAGAGTCTGACGCGAATTGGGGTTTCGATTCCCACTCGGGCAAACTTTTGAGTTTATCCTTTTCGCTATGGTAACAAAATGTAGTGTTGACTTCTGCCACTCAACGCACAATGTCTTGATTTTTTTTACGAAAAGTAGGGAAAGAATGTTTCACCTCTAGGTTCCCTCTGCCTACCCTGCTGTATAATGAAATACACTGTAGAAATTAAAAAAAAAAACATATACTTATTCGAGTAGGAATTGAACCCACGACGTAGTCTTCACTTGACGTATATAAAGTTTACATTCAAATAATTCCACTATAATATCAACAATATACAAATATACAACAACAATACAAGCCCTAATATCACTCTAAGCAATGATTGTTGAACACGGTAACGTCGCGGTAACAAGATAGCTACGTCTAAGCTCACTTATTAAAGGCCCTTAAAGTGAAATACACAGTGTACGTTAGTGCTTAATCGGTAACACGTTACCGACGTCTAACTTAAACATGTCAGATGTTCGCACTTCGCAAGTGTCGCCCAAACTGTTTTGTATAGTGGTGTGGATCGTTCTTAATAGTACGATTTAAATTTAACATTTTTTTTGTTATGTGAGAAAAGTAGAGAAAATTCTGTGAATTATTAGATATATGTATAAATATTGTGTTTTTTTTTCGATGACATTTATATAAATGATTTATTTAAATGATTTTTTATCGACGAGACATACAATTTATAAAAATTGACAAACTACAATTTATAGGTTTGTAATATTTTTTTTATGAAATATATAAACTTCCATTTTTTGGGTGTTTTTTTTCTTTATTTGTAATGAAAATTTTCACTTCTTACCAAATTTCATAACTGTAAGTCCAGTAAAAACATCCATACTTAAACCCCTAAAAATATAAAAAGACAACAAAATCCACTACAGTTAGTTCTACAATATTTTAGGTCATCTCTTCTCTTCTCTATATATAATAAGACAGTAAAAATATTTTGTCTGTACATTTAGTAATTTTGACTGAAATGGATAGAGGGATACTTAAAAAGACTAATAGAAAGCAAAAAGATTTTTTTTGAATTTCTTGTCTGTCTGTCTGTCTGTCTGTCTGTCTGTCTGTCTGTCGACATATTGTTGTCCGCATTTTTCTCTGAAACTACTGAACCGATTTACTTGAAAATTTCACCAATTGCTTTGTTTTAACTCAATTTAGGTTCTAAAGTTTGATTCATCAAAATTGGTTCATTAAAAAAAAAGTTATCGTCATTTGAATGAACTCAAGGCATTAGATTGCCAGCGAATGTTATATAGAAATCGCGCTGGTATGACCCTGGCTAAAGAATGACATTCGAAACGTCTTGATTATATGACTGTTGATAAAAATATATATTTTTGAAGCACTATTATACAATATTTTATACAATAAAGTAAACAAGGCCAGTCGTGGCGCAGCGGCAAGAAGTGTGACTGTAAAACCAGCTGGTTGTGGGTTCGATCCCCACTCGAGGAGATGAAATATTAACTTAAATTTATATTTCCATTTCTTCGTTCTGGTGGCGAGGTTAAGCGCGGCGTTGAGTTCTGCCACTCAACAAGCAATGCCTCCAGAATTCGGCAGAAAGTGGGGAACGGAGTGTCTTAACACTAGGTTCCCTCTGCCTACCCTGCTATGTGCGGGATACAGCGTGAAGCTGATTTATTTATTTTAAGTAAACAAAATTGAATTGTTAGTAGAGATTACCTTCATAAATCGTAACAGTAAAGTTTAAATCGTAATTAATTCAACACAGAGATAAAGAACGATTTGATCTTCAAAGAAATATCAAGTAAATACATAGATTTTTTGGTTCGTTCGTTCGTTTGAAATAAATCTATATAAAAATGCCTAAAAACATCCTTTCTACGTGTACTCTGTAATAACTACATATTTACCAATTATTCATTTATGAAATTAATAATTTTACATTTAAGACTGTTTCTCTGAAGCAGTACAATTATTAAGTGACATCAGCACATTTAACAGAGCTTTAAAAAACATAACATAGGTAAAAAGAACGTACTGTTACAAATATATATATATATATATATATATATATATATATATATATATATATATATATATATATATATATATATATATATATATATATATATATATCAATATCAAATATCGACATTGGTCATATTTTTTAGTTCGAAACAATCAAAAATTCTTACAGAAGTTACGATAATGTCGTAAAAAAATCGTAATAGAATATCGTAATAGAAAATCGTAATAGAAATCATATTAGAAGTCATTATAGTTGTCTTTATATTATATATGTTGTTGTATGTTGTCTTTATATTTGTTTGTCATTCTATTATAGGGTGTGAGGCCAGTCGTGGCGCAGCGGCACGAGGTGTGACTGCAAAACCGACTGGTTGTGGGTTCGATCCCCACTCGAGGAGATGAAATATTTACTTAAATTTATATTTCCATTTCTTCGCTCTGATGTCGAGGTTAAGCGCGGCGTTGAGTTCTGCCACTCAACACGCAATGCCTCCAGAATTCGGCAGAAAGTGGGGAACGGAGTGTCTTAACACTAGGTTCCCTCAGCCTACCCTGCTGTGTGCGGGATACAGCGTGAAGCTGATTTATTTATTTATTTTATTTTATTATAGTTGTCAATCAATTCTGCTTAAATCAATAATCATGTATTTAAGCGGGCGAAGCCGTGGGCGGGCCGCTAGTGTATTAATAAAACAAATACTCCAGACTTCACAATATGATGTTTAATATATCAAAGCCAGTCGACTGGTTGTGGGTTCGATCCCCACTCGAGGAAGTGAAATATTTATTTGTATTTATATTTTCATTTCTTCGCTCTGGTGTCGAGGCAAAGTGCGGCGTTGAGTTCCGCTACTTAACACGCAATGCCTCCAGAACTCGATGGAAAGAGGGAAACGGAGTGTTTTAAAACTAGGTTCCCGCTACCTACCCTGCTGTGTGCGGAATACAGCGTGAAGCTGATTAAATTTAATTAAATTTTTATATCAAATAAAAAATAATATTTATAAAGTATTAAGCCGCACCAATCCACGCACGAAGCACTGGAGAGCGTTGTCACTACACACATTACGAGTGAGATACTGCGGCATTGTGCAGCGGAACAGCCGATTTGCGATTCTAAAGGACCATTTCAAGAGAATTAGGCGATATGGGTCCGCCTACACTAGTTTCTGCGTATTGGGAGAAAAAAATATATTTGGTCATATATTCATATTTTTTTTTATTTTAACACGGTCGTATGTATGTGTGTATGTTTGTAACGGATACTTTGTTAAGATTATTTTGAATATATACATACTTATCAAGGACAAGTGATAATGCAATAATATGTACCCAAATAAGGCACCGTACCAATTTCCGAATCCGGTCAACAGGAATTACAATTTATAATAATAATTAAAAAACTAAAAGGCAAAATCAATAATTAAACGTAACAAATAAATTATTTAAAAAAAAACATTTGTTGAAAAAAGTTAAAAGTACAACATAAAATATATATTTTTTTTCATATTTGATTTAAGAATAATGTAAAAACATTTGTTGGGTGCATATTATCAATATATAATTTAAAAAATATCTCGGGCTATTTTTTTTTATTTATATTATTCTCAATTTAAATAAAAAAAAAGACTTTTATCACATTATTCACAAAAGCGTAATTTTTTGTTTTTTTAACTCTTATTTTTATACACACTTTTATAAGGCCAAGCTACCTAACTGACATTAATCTAAGAACCTGAACAGCAGGGATAGATAGAGGGAAACTAGAAACCTAATCTTAATACACTTCCGTTCCCCACTCTCCACCGAATTTAGCCGACATTGTGTGTTGAATAGCGGAACTTAACGCCGCGCTATGCCTTCCAACCTTACGATTTCTTTTCCTCGAGTGGAAATCGATTTGTCCCCTGCGCCACGACTGGTTTCAATCCTATAAATTCATCAATTTAAATAACAAAATCACCCAGTCCAGTTGAGGCCAGTCTGACTAATATCGAGCAAAGTGTGACTAATATCGACTGGTTGTGGGTTCGATCACCACTCGAGGAGATGAAATATTTATTTTAATTAATATTTACATTTCTTCGCTCTGGTATTGAGGCAAAGTGCTGCGTTGAGTTTCACCACTCAACACGCAATATCTCCAGAATTGGGCGGAAAGTGGGGAACAGAGTGTCTTAACATTAGCTTACCTCTGCCTACCCTGCTGTGTGCGGGATACAGCGTGAAGCTGACAACATAAAATCAACCACTGCAAAAACCAAGTTCTAAAATCCAATACAATTAATAGAAGAAATTAGCAGTCCCCATCACATATCATCCAGAATCGTGATAGCCGCTAATTGCTCGGCGCATCTCGCTCACGACGTTACAACGTTCACATTAATCATATAATGTATTGATATAAACTATTGTCTTTCTTGCCCTTAACGGGAGGTCGGTGGAGTTTGTTTGTATTTAGTGGGATGATTTGGTGTTTAGTTTTAGTTAGTGCTAGGACACTCTGTTTTCCAGTTTGTTTTGTTTTTTGATGGGACGTAACTCAGTGGTTCCTCTGACTATGACAGGGCCTTGCTATATGAATACACGTAAAGTTTTTTTTATCCGAATTCGTTTTAGAGGTTAGCGCGTTAAGCTAAGATATTACTATATATAATATTATAATATTTAATATTGAACTATTTTTAAGTAATTATTGAGGCCAGTAGTGGCGCAGAGGCACAAGATGTGACTGTAAACAGACCGGTTGTGGGTTCGATCGCTACATATTTATTTCGCTTCTGGGTCGAGGCATAGTATGATGCATGGATATGGTATGTAGCGGCGGCGCTTTGTCGTAAACCGACAAAGGTACCTGGGATATAATAATCTCTATATATAATAAGACAGTAAAAATATTTTGTCTGTACATTTCGTAATTTTGACTGAAATGGATAGAGGGACACTTAAAAAGAATAATAGAAAGCAAAAAGATTTTTTTTTATTTCTTGTCTGTCTGTCTATCTGTTTGTCTGTCGATATTTATGTCCACATTTTTCTCTGAAAGTACTGAACCGATTTACTTAAAAGTTCACCAATTGCTTTGTTTTAACTGAACTTAACTACTAAAGTTTGGTTCATCAAAATCGGTTCATTAAAAAAAAGTTATCGTCATTTGAATGAACTCAAGTCATTTGTTTGTCTGCGAATGTTATATAGCAATCGCGCTGGTAAGATTCCTGGCTAAAGAACGACATTCGAAACGTATTGGTTATATGACTTTTGATAAAAATATACATTTTTGAAGCATTATTATACAATATTTTATACAATAAAGTAAACAAAATTGAATTGTTAGTCGAGATAACCTTCATAAATCATAACAGTTAAGTTTAAATCGTAATTAATTCAACACAGAGATAAAGAACGATTTGATCTTCAAAGAGATATCAAGCAAATACATACATTTTTTGGTTTGTTCGTTCGTTTGAAATAAATCTATATAAAAATGCCTAAAAACATCCTTTCTACGTGTACTCTGAAATAACTACATATTTACCAATTGAAATATACATTTAGCTAATAATATGTGTAACTAATTCCCGACTGCTAAGGAAGGGTTATGTTTTTCGCGCGTATCTTGTATGTATGTATTAATCTTTATTACCTCATATCTCCAGAACTGCGGAACGGATTTACATAATTGAGGTATCGTTAGATACGTATTAGCAGCCCACGTGTTCTTAGATAGGTGACGTTAAATAAAAACAATCATGGCGGCTGTGGGACGCCATTGAATTTAGTGAAAAAAAAAATTCGTTTCGAATACCACAATATGGGTCTCAAATTCAAGAACTTACTACGAGAATTTCAAAAAGGTATGTCATGATTATGATTACCATAATGAATTCTAACAAAAAATTGAAAAATAAAAAAAATATTTGTAAAAACAAAAAACCCCGACTGCATAAAACTAAAAAGAAAATAAACAAGTCCAATAGTTTATTAGGATTAACAGTCGGAACCTATAAGTAATTCTTTAATCAATAAAATCTTTACCAGGAACCCCGCATAATTTAAAGAGGTCCCGACTGTTAATCCTAATAAACTATTGGACTTGTTTATTTTCTTTTTAGTTTTATGCAGTCGGTGTTGTTGTTTTTACAAATATTTTTTTTAAAACTGTACAGGAGTTAATATGCAAAAATTACAGTTATATTACAAAGAATATTATGAATCTTTACTCAAATTAATAATTTCACATTTAAGGCTGTTTCTGAAGCAGTACATTAAGTTTTGTGCCGTGTGATCCCGGCCTAGAATAGGATCTTCCTGGTACTGGTGGTGTCGTAAGATGCGACTAAAGTACGTGTGGTAGAGTCACGTCGCCAGCAATGGCAACACGCATGGGCTGACTCGACCGGATCATTACCACCCCCGGCATTTAAAAACCGGCGTGAAGTAGTGGCTTTATGCCACTGCGTTTCGCATCAAGGTAATTCCGGGCTCCGGCGCCCAATCCACCTTAAAGGCCGGCGACGCGCCTGTAGCTCCTCTGGTGTTGCACGGGGTCGTGGGGCGGCGGTAGTCATTTACCATCAGGTGACCCGAACGCTCCTTTGCCTTGGCCTCTTCCATAAAAAAAAAGTAACATCAGCACATTTAACAGAGCTTTAAAAAACACAACATAGGTAAAAAGAACGTAAGTTTCAAAAAATATATATACATATATCAAATAATTAGCTTTATGAATATCAAATATCAACATTGATCGTATTGTTTAGTTCGAAACAATCGAAAATTCTTATAGAAATTAAATTATGTTGTAAAAAAATCATATTAGAATATTACAGATTAAAGTAATAAACAAATCATATTAGAAGTCATTATAGTTGTCAATCAATTCTGCTTATTAAATTAATAATCATGTATTTTAAGCGGGCGAAGCCGTGGGCGGGCCGCTAGTATAATAATATAATAATGTAATAATATAATATCATATATAATAATGTAATAAAATAATAGCTTCTGTATCTCGTATATAACGGAGTAGGATGTGAGAGTTAAGTGTAAAACATTCCGTTTCACACTTCCTGCCAATTTTTGAGTGTCGAAATTTTCTTAGCGCTTTTCATACCCTGAGGAATCGAACCCACAATCGTTACGTTCACAGGTAGACGCTATGACGCTATGGTAGCTGAACCAAATTGATCCTATAATACTAGTAAATTGTACCACTACAATTTTTCTACATATTCTTATTTTTATGCTTCACGCTGTATCTCGTATATAGCGGGGTAGGCAGAGGGACCCTAAGAGTTAAGATGTTCTCCACTTACTCCACACTTTCCGCCGATAACCGAAAGCATTGCTTAATGAGTGGTAGAACTCAACGCCAATGGAATCGAACCCACAACCTGTCGTGTTTACAATCACACCCCTGCACCACGAAATAACTGGTCTCAACATAAATATATTATTTCTAATTGAACATAACAAATGATAAAAAAATATTAGTCACCTTAAACCACCAATATGAATAGTTTAAACTATTTTTCTTAATATTCCTTTGTTAAATCGATGACATCATGTTATTCGGCGAAATATATTATGACTACAAATATAATATCATGACAAAAAAGTATATAAAATATACATAAAATAAATAAATAAATCAGCTTCACGCTGTATCCCGCACACAGCAGGGTAGGCAGAGGGAACCTAGTGAAAGAAACTCCGTTCCCCACTTTCTGCCGAATTCTGGAGGCATTGCGTGTTAAGTGGTAGAACTCAACGCCGCGCTTTGCCTCGACACCAGAGAGAACAAATGGAAATATAAATTTAAGTAAATATTTCATCTCCTCGAGTGGAGATCGAACCCACAACCAGTTAGTTTTACAGTCACACTTTGTGCCGCTGCGCCACGACCGGCTTCAATAAAATATATTTGATATAAACATATTTCCCGTTACATTGGACCCCACACGGGAACCGCAAGTCATGGAGGAATGAGTCGATCATATCGATTAACTAGATTTCGTCTACGCTTTGTTCGATTTGAAAATAATTACCTACGTATGTATGGCAAATTTAAAAAAGGAAAGTTGAATTATGTTATTACTAAACACCGGCCAAGTGCGAGTTGGATGTGGGCATAAAGGGTTCCGTCTAAAAAACGATAGAAAAATCACTTAATTTCACTTAAGAATTTGTTGTATAGAAGTCCCCTTTAATATTTATGTCATTCTCAAATTTGTCATCTGTGAAATTTTTAAATAAATAGCTATCACTGTTCATATCAGGTATTAGGTACAGCCTGCATCGTCCATCAGGACGGTCGGACAGTCCAGTCCAGTGGTTGCGCAGGAGCACAAGCGTCCGTAAATGCGATAACTTATGGGTTCGTTTCCCACTTTTCCTCGCGCTGCATTGGTAACAAAACAAGCGCGGCGTTCAACACCGCAATGCATCCAGAATTTGGCGGAAAGTGGGGAACAGAAGTATTTTAATAGGGAACGAAATATCTTAATACTAGGTTCCTAGGTTCCCAACTCTCCGCTGCCTTCCCTGCTATAAGCGGGATACCATGTAAAACTAAAAAAAACTTATTACCTGACAACAAATCATTTTAATTCTAAATCTCAATTAGTTCGAGTATAACATGGATTACTAGCGAGCGCATACATCCGTCTAAGTATGGAGTAACGTTAATAGAAAATTGAAATTATAAGGAAGGTACCATGTTATTCTGTTGTTCCTCTCACTGCTACAGATATTTTGAGTCGATACTTCGAATTATTATTGATTACACTAAAATAGTCATATGTATGGAAATTATATGGCTGTAAATGCGACTAGTCGTGGGTTCGATTTCCACTCGAAGAAAATTTTTTTTTAATTTTTATTTTGAGGCCGGTCGTGGCGCAGCGGCACGAGGTGTGACTGCAAAACCGACTGGTTGTGGGTTCGATCCCCACTCGAGGAGATGAAATATTTACTTAAATTTATATTTCCATTTCTTCGCTCTGGTGTCGAGGTTAAGCGCGGCGTTGAGTTCTGCCACTCAACACGCAATGCCTCCAGAATTCGGCAGAAAGTGGGGAACGGAGTGTCTTAACACTAGGTTCCCTCTGCCTACCCTGCTGAGTGCGGGATACAGCGTGAAGCTAATTTAATTTTTTTTTTTTAATTCTTTGCTCTGGTGTTGAGACAAATTTCTGCCGCTCAACACGCAATGCCTCCAGAATTCGGCGGAAAATGGGGAACGAAGTGTTAACACTAGAATTTCGCTGCCTACTCTGCCTTGTGGGGAATACAGCGTGTGCCGCACGTAGAAGGGTAGGCAGAGGGAATCTGAAAACGTAGAGTTAAGACACTCCAATTCCAGTTGTGTTTTGAACAGCGGAACTCAACGCCGCGCTTTGCCCCCTTACTAAAGCAAAGAAATTATAACATAAAAAAATGTTATTCTTCGAGCAGGAATGAAACCTACAACTTGTCACGTTTACAATCACACACTTTGCGCCACTGCACCACGACTGCAGTAAAATTAATTATAAATTCATATAAAAGTAACATCTTCACAACAATTTAACAAATAGTTTCATAATTTATAATCGAACCTACACCCATTATTACTCTGCTCTCTCATTATCGCTGTACATTTTCGATTTTAACTTATATCTTATACCTTATGAGTACTATAGATAGAATAGAGCACGCGTTGACTTAATACCTGTAATTAACTATCGGTATTATTTTCTTTGGGATGCGCACGCGACTATATCACGAATGAAAAGTTATTATATGGGCCAGATAATCTATTACTAAATATTGAGGTTGTCGTGGCGCAGTGGGGCAGTGTCTCACTGTCAACGCGACGGTGTGGGTTCGAATATTTGCTTACTTGAGTTAATATAAGCTTCACGCTGTATCCCGCACATAGCAGAGTGGGCAAAGAGGATTTGGGAACTTTAAGATTCTCTGTTTCCATTAAGACACTTCCGTTTTGCACTTTCAACCGAATGAGGTTTACTGGTGCGGAGCAATGCGGAGAAATGAAGATTATTTAAATAAAAAATAATTATAATTATAATATAATATTAATTATTATTTATAATTAAATAATATTAATTTCTCCGCCTGGTTAGGCGAAATGTAGTATGTGTTTCGAATATTTGGAGTAAAGTAGCAGTGAAACGGAGTGTCTTAACACTAGGTCCCTTTCGCCAGTTAGGCGAAATGTAATATGTGTTTCGAATATTTGGAGTAAAGTAGCAGTGAAACGGAGTGTCTTAACACTAGGTCCCTTTCGCCAACCTTGCTATTTAGCTTTTTTATTGTACACAATTGTAGCAATTGTGTCATAAGGAAAATGTGTACATTTACTGTTACAACTTTATCTATTTACTCAGATCTATATGATCTAGCTGAATGAAGTAAAAAAAACTTATACTTAAATATTTATAGTACTTCCTCAGTCTGCATAAATAAAATAAAAATATACAACGGATTATGGAATATCATTAGATAGGTTTGAATTCAATTTTCAGATACATTGTTTTATCAATTATAATGCAAGGTGATATACCAAAAGAATGCTAACAATAGTGACACTTTTTCTTCTGTTTTTTTTTTCTCCTTTTTAATGAACTAATGTCGATATTTAATTTTATATGTAACAGAAAAAGAATAGGAAAAATTTGTTATAAGTACATGTAATTACCAAAACAATTGGTTTTGAACCTGCGATCCTTTTTTATATCAAAGCACTAATTACAAGATTATTTCACTAACCAAATATATTTAGTTTTTTTTTTGAATAAACGAAAAAAAAGGGGCACAAACAGTCGCCCGTAAACTTTTTAATTGCCCCAGCGAAATTCGCGACCAATCGAAAAACCTTATTGTTTGGAATCGGATTGAAAAGTTGTTGCCTCAAGTCGTCGCAAATTTGTAACTGCCACTCGAATTAAAAATGTATACTTGAAAAAAAAAAAATTGCATGCGAGCTAACTCATTTCAGTTTGAAAAATGAAAAATGAATTGAAAATTTCACTCTTTCCACAATTATGCTCGAAAATCTGGACGTAAATTAGTTAACGTTAACAAAAAATAGTAATACACGAGCGAAAATGTTAAAAGTTTTTCATGAACGTTGGTACTGTATTTGTATAATTGTATTTTATATTCTGTTTTGGGTTGGCCCCATCTGTTAATTGGCCCCATATGCTTTTTTTTTTAATTTTGAATGGTTGTTACGCATTACTATGTTAATATATTTTTTGTATGTCTGTTGAAGGAGTATAGTTTAAGTTAACTTTTGGTTGTTAAAAGTTGACGTTATTTAGGTGTTTCAGTTTTAAGTTGCTTTATTGTAGGTATGTACGTTATATTTCGTTGTAGGAACAGTCAAGACACTCTTGTTTTAATTTCTCTCTGTATTCTGTTCCTTATGTTTGAGGATCGTAGTCAGCTTCAGCAAAAATCTTTTTCAATAGTTTTCCGCATAATATATTCTCCATATATTAAAAAGTGCGGGGGACAAAATGTTACCTTGTCTCAGTCTTTTCTTCGTTTGGAACTTATTGAAATATTCACAGCCTAGCCTGATGAAGAAGTGGTTCCCGGTGTACACACTGAATTAGAGCAACGAGGTGTTCAGACACTCTCATCTCGAGCAAAACTCCCAACAACTTATTCCACTGCACACAAACAAATGCTTCAGCGTAATCAATAAAGCATAAGACCACGGCGCTGTTGAATTCCCTACTCTTCTTGATAAAAAAAAATCAGCTTCACGCTGTCGGCAGAGGGAACCTAGTGTTAAGACACTCCGTTCCCCACTTTCCGACGAATTTTGGGAGCATTGCGTGTTGAGTGGCGGAACTCATCGCCGCTCTTTGCCTCGACACCAGAGCGAGGAAATAGAAATTTAAATTAAAACGGCCACTCTCTCTCTCTCTCTCTCGTTTCAATAAAAAAAAAAGATTCGTTTTATAATATTATATAGATTTTGCTTAGTTAATGCTTAAGTAAAGTTGGACTGAAAATGAAGATTTAGGTCATTCGTAATAAAAAAAAACATACACATTCCATATTTGTTTATATTTACAAATTAACCCCAATTAAAAGAAACACCATTTTACTCACGCAAATATTGTGTAAACATAACGTATGCCCTTTTCGATATAATTGCTGACTTTGACGTTTCATTTCCCTCCATTTTTGATCCAATATGGCTGCAATTTGCTTCTGCAGTCAGCGTTTTGGCACTGTATTTGTTTAAACTCGTTTGTGGTTTATTTTTCTTTATTATTTTACGAGTAAAAATTGTTATTGGTGTAGTGTACAAATTTATTGTCCATTAAACTTTGATATAGCAAGTCAAGGCAAAAGCGCAGCGTTAAGTTCCGCCACTCAACACGCAATGCCTCTAGAACTCGGCGGAAAGTGGGGAACGGAGTGTCTTAACACTAGGTTCCCTCTGCCTACTCTGATGTGTGCGGGATACAGCGTTAAGCTGATTCTTTCTTATATAAGTTTATTATAGAAAACATAAGAATTCCACATTTATTATACATACTTGTGGTAGTCAATTGAACAACACATAATGTTAATAGCGTAACAAGCGGAAACTATATAATAGATCGTTAATGAAATACAACTATGTGATAAAAGTCTATAAAAAAATAGTAAAAACTAGAGAATTATTTTTAATATATAACCCAGATGTGGCGCAGCAGCACAGCGTCTGACTATAAACGCAACAGTTATGGGTTCGTCTACCATGCTTGCTTTGGTAGCATAAAAAACAAGGTGTCGGGTTCTATCATTCAATCACGAAGTGGGAAATGGTGTCTCTAAACACGAGGTTCCCTTTGTTTATCCTGTAATATGGGAAATTCAGCCAGAGCAGCTTCATACTGTATCCCAAATAAAAATATGAAAAACTTAATAAAAATTAAACTATACGATCACAAAATTCTTTTATTTTCCTTAATTAAACTTTACAAAACTTGTGTATTTTGGAGGGTACATCAAACAAGAAAATAAAAAATCTACCCTCATACATTTCATACACGGCAAACTCCCAGATCCTCTCCATCTAAACCACATCGGTTACAAAATAAATGATTAACCAAACTAACATTAAGATTTGAATAAGGGACTGAAAGTAGAATTACTTGGCAATTAGAAACTGACAAATGTCCGGGTATTAGGCACATGTGCCACCAACTTCTGGAGACGGCGAGCAAGACACATGATGCCCATTTGGATCGGCTCGGACCACTATTAGTGTAATTATTTTGTATGGATTATTGTAGATTGTGTGTTGTTGTTGTTTGTTGTATTGGAATGTTGTTTTTGGCTTTACGCTGTATTTTGTTTATTGCAGAGTAGTTGGAAAGTACTTGGGAACCTAGGCTTAAGATATTCTGATTAAGATAATATCGTTTTCTACGTTCCGCTGAGTTCTGGAGGTATTGTGTGTTTATTGGTGGAACTAAACGCCGTACTATATTTGCCTTGTCACTAGAACGATAAAATAAAGTCAGCTTCACGCAGTATCCCGCACACAGCAGGGTAGGCAGAGGGAACCTAGTGTTAAGACACTACGTTCCCCACTTTCTGCCGAATTCTGGAGGCATTGCGTGTTGAGTGGCAGAACTCAACGTCGCGCTTAGCCTCGCCATCAGAGCGAAGAAATGGAAATATAAATAAATAAAAAAATTAAAGTAAATATTTCATCTCCTCGAGTGGAGATCGAACCCACAACCTCTATAATCAGAATATATTTTTTATAGAGGTATTTATTTTTTATATTATTACCTAATAGTTTTATTTACAATTTTCTATATGTAAAGTCAAAAAAACATTAATTAATATATTAAATAAAGATGGAACATGTATAACGGAGTGTTTGTTTTGTCATTACGTGTTTTAGGTTAGTCAGTCATTAAATTATTTTGTATTGTAGCATAAGGTTTTCTTCGCTAAGAATGCCTTTTCATAGAGAATACTTAAAAGTGCGTCACTTACTCCTTTACCTGATTAGGTATTTTATAAAAACTATATAGTATTTCCTAGAACTTAATCTCAAATTTTAATACATCGGCTTCACGCTGTATCCCTCATACTGCAGGGTAGGCAGAGGGAACCTAGTGTTAAGACACTCCATTCCCCACTTTCTGCCGAATTCTGGAGGCATTGCTTGGTGAGTGGCAGAACTCAACGCCACGCTTGTCCTCGACAACAGAAGGAAGAAATGGAAATATAAATTTAAGTAAATATTTCACCTCCTCGAGTGGGGATCGAACCCCCAACCAGTCGGTTTTACAGTCTCACTTTGTGTCAATAATATATTCTAAATAAACATTGAATAAAACAATTTAAAGGTAGCGTAGGCGCGTATAATATGACATACAAAAGCTAATCTAAACAAACTTTAACTACATATCATGTCCATGCGTGCTATTAATATCACAAATAGATAAAACCTCCTTTTCGAATCGATGTTTCACACACCAAATTAAATTGAGCTTTCTAAGTTTAATTTAATCGTACACACTGTATGGGAATCGTAGGCCATTTTAAACTGGGTATCAGCGATTCCTTATGGGTAATAGGCAGAAAGTTTCGAAAACCTACGCATCGCCCACGTTTTCTGTCTATCTGTGGAAATTGAGGATGCTATTTTGCGTTTGGAATGATATGGAATATTATATTCATATATACTAATGTTAACGCGGCTCTCAGAGACGTACATTGGTGTTAAAATTTACTAACAGTTAATGATAAAAATAAAATAATAAATCAGCTTAGCGCTGTATCCCGCACACAGCAGGGTAGGCAGAGGGAACCTAGTGTTGAGACACTGCGTTCCCCACTTTCTGCCGAATTCTGGAAGCATTGCATGTTGAGTGGCAGAACTCAACGCTGCGCTTAGCCCGAAACCAGAGCGAAGAAATGGAAATATAAATGTAAGTAAATATTATATATACACGAAAATATTATATATAAACGATTTAACAGTCACACTTCGCACCCCTGCGCCACGACTGGCCTCATTATATTATATTATGAACATTATTGATCAGTCCAGCCAGATCATCAGATCAGGCCAGATCTGAGGCCAGTCGTGACGTAGCGGCACGAGGTGTGACTGTAAAACCGACTGGTTGTGGGTTCGATCCCCACTCGAGAAGATGAAATATTTACTTAAATTTATATTTCCATTTCTTCGCTCTGGTGTCGAGGTTAAGCGCGGCGTTGAGTTCAGCCACTCAACACGCAATGCCTGCAGAATTCGGCAGAAAGTGGAGAACGGAGTGTCTTAACACTAGGTTCCCTCTGCCTACCTTGCAGTGTGCGGGATATAGCGTGAAGATGATTTATTTATTTTTTTATTATTGATGTTTTTTCTACTATCATATCAAAACTACTGTACGGATTACTTAAAATATAATATAATATTGTCAAAAAATAAGCTTCTTCGCCATATACTCATAGATCTTCTAAAAGATCAAGATTTAGCAATATAGTGCCCATAACAACAATTAACACATAACTTACCTAACATTGGACAAAATCCATTAAGCTTTCAATAAGGCACACACTCTGGCTATTATAATTTTGATACGGGTAAGGGATCGGCCAGCAGGAATTAACTTATCACTGTACGCATACCTCGAGCATTTATTACTATGGGACGTATTCTAGTTGTAGTTGCAATATTTAAGAATTGTTGTAATATTTGTCTTATGAATGATGGAATTTAGCGAAGATATGATGATCTAATTTGAATTTTTTGAAGATTGCTTAACGTTTTTTTTTCTGCAATGAGCTTGCTTGTTACCCGATTGCCAATACAAGCAATATTAATAATACATAAAAATCCCTGTTTTTATGTAGATTATAAAAATACATGACTACAAACATAATTATATAGTTAAAACTAATAAAGACAGATCTATATAAAAATATTGAATGGTATATCTTAATTAATAAGAAATGAAAGATGTTGAACACTCTCTATTAAGAAGCCTAAAGGCTGAGTGAGATACAACTCAATTGGAAGGCCCTAAATGAAAAATTAAAAAAAATGCCTCAAATGCTTTAAAAGAAAAGGATAAAAGAAAGTAAAATAGTTCGTTACAATTAACAGTGGGGACGTATTCTTCAACTATTTAAATTTTTACAAGTAGCCCTCTAAAATTCATATCTGAACTCATAAAAACCAAAACTAAACATAGTTAGGCCCTAGAATAAAATCTGACAGAATTATTAGGTTGTATGTCAAAAGATTTGGATAACATACAAATATTTGCAAACTTCATCCATCAGCCTTTCGAAGTCCACTGCTGGCCTTCCTTTATGCTCACCACTCCATCCGGTCCTATGCCCTTTGAATCCAGAAGCTTTTCTATATCTTCTTCATGTGGTGGGTCCAGTCCTGGTTGTGTGGTGGAGGGCGGCCTGTGCTGCTATTGCCGAGACGTGGTCGCTACTCGAGGAGATTTCTTTCCTATCAGTTGTCGGTGCTTGCAGATTTTGGGCGCTATGTCTGTCTACGCATTTCATCGTTTCTGATTCTGTAATATTTCTTTGTCTAATTCTACTATAGGCATACTATTAATTTGGTAACTACATTCATAAATTTTTAATAATCAAAAAATTAAATTTACAATCCATTTCAGTCCATCCCTGTACCCACCCCAGACTCGGACCGGGAGGCTCAAGACACATATCTCAGAGAGGGATGCAAGAAATGCCCCAACAATATGTAGATTTGAGTCCGTCTTGTGGTCATTATTGTAGAGCGGGTGATGAGACTTCGTAGTTATTTATTTGGAATTTCAATATAACAAGAACATTTGATATTTAGCTTTTTTAGTTCTACTTAGGTTTTATTTTATGAGTAATTAAGATACTTTTTTGTTGAGTTTTCTAGTTCATATTTGGATATGTAGATTATTAGTAATAAGCTAGCTGAGGATATTATTTCCTTTTTTTTGTTGGAATTACTAAATTATTATTAGCTAAAATACAATATTAGCTAATCAATAGGAATAGAATAATTTAAAATTAGCTCCAGAAAACACTTAACGAATAAAATTTTAAATAACTTACCTGTACGTACATTTAATTAACGGTTAATTGATATCTCTGGGTGTCTACAATCCTTTTTATATAACTCAAATTATTCCATACTTAGTCAGATTAATATGATAGTATCAACATTATTCAGTTCAAAGATTTCGGGTGTTCATAGCAGTTCTCGTACCAAATGTTTTGTCTGCTTTAGTTGGCGAATATGTGACGGCCCGCCACATGGCTCGAATATCCTTCGAAGATGAGTTTGGATTGAGACAGCCCTTTTAGTCTAAGAGGTAGTAGGTATTAGTTTTAACAATTCTAATTTTATTTTGTTTTCCTTAAATTATAGGATAGATGTATTTATTTAGTTTCTAATGACTAAATTTTTACTATAGGATGTATTTGAAGAGGTTATATATTGCCGATGTTTTTTTTTACTTTACGTTCCGTAATTTCCGCATCAAGCATTGCGTGTTGAGGGCTGGAATTCAATGCCACGATATCGCTCATTATCAGAGCGAGCAGGAATCGAATTCACAACTGTTGCGTTTAAACTAAAACTGCAACTGGCATGCTCATCCCGCTACGCTATGACTCATGCGAGTGTTTTAAATGTAATATTTAAAATCTTGATTTTTAATCGTAACATTTTCTATTTTTATTTAAAATTTAAATCAAGCATTTATATTTCTGTAAAATATTCATATTAGTGTAATATTTTATTACTGAAAAAAATACAGTTACGTATTCATGAACATATTGTAAAAACATTAAAGCACAACACTCATTCGTCAATTCAATTACTCACTTGCTCAGGTATTCAATAGCATCTATACTACTTAAAATAAATTATTGGGCTATGGAGTATCTTAACCCAGGTTCCCTCTGTCTCCTCTGCTATGCGCAGATACAGCGTGAACCTAAAAAAAAACAATCATCCATCTCTATATAAGGCCATAAAACAAATGTTAATCCATCACTCGGTATCAACTTATCTATTTTTATACTTAACGTCTCATGTATATCTAAACAGGAGCTTTGTTTCATGTCAGCTCCTATAGTATGCCATCGTCTCAAGGCGTAGGGATGTCCAACACAGGTTTTAATATATATATAATATATATATATATATAATATGTATAATATTCGATTGTCGTGTATGTCTGTGGGAATTATTAATGCCACTTGCACCCGGGACGGGTTGGATGCGGGCTTATTTAAATAGTTTCTGTATTTGATACAGTGTTTAATAAAGGTGTATTTGTATTTGACAATTTGGATTGTTTATCTGTCTTAGCATGTGTGGATGTGGTTTGGTGTAAGAAGTATCGATTTTTATTTTTTTTATTTAAGTTAAAAAAGCGAGGCGTGGTGCATGGGTACAAGCATGTGCTTCTAAGCTCTACAGATTATGAGGAAATAAAATTTTTATAATTTCAGTTCCTCGCTTCGGTAATGTCGCCTTTACAGTCTCACACTTGGACCCCCCTTGGCTCCAAGACTGGCCTCAATAAGTATTTAATTATTAGTAAAATGTGGGAAATGTATGGGATAGTGGGAAGCTTTACTAACATTTATTTTTATTTATGTTAATATAACACATATTACTTTTTTAAACACTTTGTGTAAGTAACCTATGAATATTTGACAGCCCTTACCCTTCTATCGCAGAAGGAGCCGGACAATGAAATATTCGCTCATTAGCCCGTCTACTGATTAATTGGGCTCCTTAGTTTTAAGACACTACTGAGTTTCAGCGTTTTGTGAGACGATCATTAGAATATATAAAATAAATCAGCCGCAATCCCGCACACAGCAGGGTAGACAGAGGGAACCCAGTGTTAAGACACTCCCGTTCCCCATTTTATCATTATATAAAAATGATTAGAATCATTTTAACTTTTTTTATTGAAGTCTTAAAGAAAAAGTGCAATAATCATAATATAAATTATATAGGTAAATCACCACTTGGAGTCGATACCAAACAAAAACCAAAATGGATTCTTCAAGTCCAAATATCTATTTCATTTTTAGTTTTTTTTAAGACGAAGATAAATGGAAGGCTCCTTTGGCCTTGCTTAAACGACTTTTGAATTATAATATATACATAGTTTATCGTTGGAATTGAAATACTGTGTGAAAGAGTTTACTTATATGTATAATAAAAAAGTCAATTAGTAAAAAATCACAAAAACTAAAACGAAAAAGAGCAGAAAAGAGCATCGACGACTAATCTTATTCCACCTATTAAACCGATTAGGACTCGAACTCATAACTACTTACATTGTCTTATTTAGTTGGTATATTTCATTCTCTTCTCGAAAATAATTATAATTTTTAACGAAACAAATTGACTTCAAAAGGATCCCATAATCAGAATCTAACCAGATTGTATGAATTCCAATAAAGAAAGGAAAAATCGAAATCAGTATAATCGCACATACTTAATGCAAATTTAAGACTTATAAAATTTTCTCATTGTCAGAAATGGACCAAAAACCAAAAAATAAAATGGGAGCACAGGGCAAGCACCAGCTTTCAAATAAAAACAAAGAATACTCAAAATTGTTTCACTCAGTCAAAAGTTATGAGATAACAAACATAAAAAAATACAGACGAATTGATAACCACCTCCTTTACAGAAGTCGGTTAAAAGTATAATTTATTGAAACTTTCGAAAAAAAATTACAAACCGCTTACAAACAGACCACCAATATCTTGCCTTACCCATTCTATTGTTTATACATAAGATATTATAATGTGTTTTGTAGGTAGCCGTGATATGGAGGTATTTACGAGAAGAGATAACTTAGAAGAGAATGTGGAAGGCCTATATGGAGATACCTCTTATCGTTCTAACATCGTTTAGATTTTAGATACACTAAATATGCAGTAAAAACTGAGCGTATGCATAAAATTGGCATTGCCGACATGTTTTGGTCTATACATAGTACGTACTAGTATTTAATGAAGTTACTTGATTATCTGTGGAAAGGAGGTAGTAGTAGAAGTAGAGTTGAGACCATATTAATATAGTCATTTAATTTTGAGGTAAATATTACTATGTTAAAGTTGCTTTAAGAATAATTTATTTTAGTTATTTTTAGCAAACGTATTTTTTTTAGCTTCACGCTGTATCCCACATGTAGCACGATAGATACAGGGAACCTAATGCTACTCAGTATTTGACACACACGCTTAATTAAATATGTCATTTCCTCGAGCGGAAATCGAACCTACAACTTGTCGTCTTTACAGTCACACGCTTGTGCCCCTGCGCTACGGGTATAAGTATATAATTTTAATATATTTTATGGCTAATTAATATTATAATAATTCAGATAGAAAACAGATTACTTTATTCTCATCTTTAGACCCAAACACTATTTTGAGAATATAATGGTACTAAATTGCACCAAAAATAGTTATTATATATTTACATATGTTTATAGCATTCTTCTAAATGAGATTAGAACTTAAAATTGTTATGTTATTAGATATCACCACTGAGCCACGATTGATTAAAAAAGCTATTAAAGCAGCTTCAGGCTGCATCGTGCCCACAGTAGGAAGACTCTATTCACGATTTTCTGATTAATTTACGAAAATTATGATTTGAGTGGCGGAACTCAACGCCGCCTTATCTCTATTTACCAGAATGTAATGATGATAATAAAATATTCTATTATTACTAAGCAATGAAACGGACAAACGTATCCGTAATATAAATTCAAGTTTAACTCTATCCCTATATTAGAAAGGTATCTTGTCCCTAGTTTCATATGGACATAATTGTCGAATGCAGATGTCGCAGACCCAACCGAGATTAATCTTAACGAGGGTAGAGCTATACTTATGCGATTTGGATGTGTTTTAAATTGAAAGCTGAAGCGATTTTGATAATATTTTAATAGTATTAAAGTTTACAATTTAAGAGGCTGGAAGGTACACATTCTCTTAGAGAAAAAATCCACTGTTGCTGATTTAATTTCTACAATTGTATTTATATATATTTTTAAGTGTAATTAAGAATATACATATATTTTATAGTATATTTTAAATAGAATATACATATAATTTAAAAATATATATTTTAAGTTTTAGTAATTCAATTGAATATTTTCTTGTTTTCCTTCATTTTTCACATTTTTTTGAAAAATATATTTTAGTATATCAGTTACTGCTTCTTATTTTTTTTATATCAAGATTTTTATAGAATTATTTAATTGATTTCTATGAATTATAGTTTGTATCATCATTTATTGGATAATATTAAGTCTGATAGTTTTTTTAGAAATCATATAAATATTAGAATGGAGCAAGATTTATAATGACGCCTCTGCACTGTCCAAGAGCAAGTACTGTCCAAGATACGTGGCTTAAAAAGTCATTACGTTAAATGTTTACTAAAAAAATATATGTTTCCAAAGTGAAAAATTACTTTAAAATATTTAAAACACAAATCCATATGAAACAAGCAAAAAAACGCTTCAGCCTATCACTTCAACCGTACAAAAACAATACGTGTAATATACACGCGGGGTTCGAATCCAAATCACGTGGCCAGGTTAAATCCATAGCAGCATACGTTCATAAGCCGGGATAAGTAAGCTAATATTGGTCCGCGGGATTGCTTGCACGGTAGTCTGTGTGGCCAATGTGATCTGATTGCTATACAATTAGAGAATACACAGTTTACAGGCAAATAATACAAGAGATCGAATTGGATGTTGAGGGTAGATCGAATGTTTGGTGTTTTGGCTTTTGTTTTTTCTTGATAGTAGGAAAAAATGTAGTGAATTTGGAATTGATATATATTAAATATCAGTTTTTGCAAATTTATTGTTTCTTCTATTTCTATTGTTTTGTTCATAAATTTGTTGTTAAGAGTTTTTGGAAAAAATATTTTGATTAATTTAAAAAATTAACAGGAAATGTAGTACTTTTTCAGCTTCATGTTTTTATTCGCATATAGCAGGGTAGGCAAAGGGAACGTAAGTCGAAAGTCCGTCCCCCACTTTAAACCAAATGAAACGAAGGTTCCCTCTGCCGACCCTACAATATAACGTTTTAAAATAAAATTATCATAACATTCAGTTCGTATTTATGTTTCACAATAAAACAAAAATATAAAAAAAACATTAAACATGTCTCGTCACAGCTTTCGTAAAGCCTTTTCAGAACGCACTTTACACCTTGTGATATGTAAATGTATGGTAATTCCCCGACTTGTACAACTCATGACCAGATCCCAAACTATTTGCGGGAATCCCATAACTTCTGTTTTGATTTGGTATGGAGATGTTAAAATTAATATGTTTGGTTTACATTAGGACTGAAAGGATCATATATTTG
The DNA here is from genome assembly GCA_021202915.1 of Heliconius himera. Taxonomy (NCBI): domain Eukaryota; kingdom Metazoa; phylum Arthropoda; class Insecta; order Lepidoptera; family Nymphalidae; genus Heliconius; species Heliconius himera. The sequence goes on along the minus strand of JAJHJA010000390.1, from coordinate 109,319 downwards.
AATATGTTATAATATGTCTTTATGTTTAATGGTTTTCTTTGGACTACATATGCATGTATCTACTATTCTATATTTATGCTAATATTATAAAACCGGTGGCCGCAGGCGCAGAGGCACAAAGTGTGACTGTAAACGCGGCTTTGGGTTCGATCTCCACTCGAGGAAATGAAATATTTATTTAAATTTATATTTACATTTCTTCTCTCTGATGTCGAGGCAAAGTGCAGCGTTGAATTCCGCCACTCAACACGCAATGCCTCCAGAATTCGGCGGAAAGTGGGAATCAGAGTGTCTTAACACTAGGTTCCCTCTGCCTACCCTGCTGTGTGCGGGATACAGCGTGAAGCTGATTTAATTTTAATTTATTTTGTTTATTATAGAACTGGAGTTTGCTTGGTTACACGCGTTAAGGAAGAATATATAGCATCATGTTTATCATTTCAATAGGGACGAAGCCACAGGCAAATGCCAATACATTCGTATATATAACAATACAATGAATACTAGTTAATTTCAAACATTATTTTAATATTTTTATTTTTCCATGGTTAATTAAGTAGAGTCAGCCGGATGCAGAGAGAGATGTGACTGTAGATATTACATTCATATTATAGAGATATATTTAATAATAAAATAAATATTTAAAGGGACTGTTACTCAACGTTCACGTTCAATGAGATGCATTAGTAATCAACTTAGCATAGTTACCATTAAAAGGAAATAAAAAATAATTAATTTTCCCGAATGGAAATCGAACCCGCAATCGTCTCTATATCTATATATACTCTAAAATAATATTATTTTTTGCCCCCAAAAATAAAAGCGTCACATTTCAATTTACTCTTTAATATATTTTAGTTTCAATATCCCTGAGGCGTGTAATTTATATATATTAGAAAGGTATAATATTACTAATATGATCTATTCTAGTTGTTTTTTTTAATGTAATAGTATTGGTATTGTTTATAATTTATTGTTTTTAATTTATAAATGCTAAATGGACGAATTGTGGGTAAAAAAATCGTATAAGAAAAAATATTCCTTATCATCTTTTATATGAATGGTAATATTTTTATTTTGTTTAAGTGATTTTTCTTATAGATTAGAAGTGAGAAAAAAATATTTGACACTTTTATAAACTGGTTATTAAGAATTATATTATTGTTTTATCGTTTTCATGGAGCTCCCTAATATATTAAATAAAAAAACAACAACAATAAATAAACACAATTTAAAATGCTTATTTAGAAAACGTATAAAAATTAAAACGCAGCAGGATTCGAACCCGTGTCATTTGGAAACCGAGCGTGGTTTAAAGTTTGTATTGTGAGAGTTATACGTACAAAATTTCAATATCTAAAAGCAAATCGCCTTGTTATGAAAAGTTGTACAGATAAGTTAGCTCATATCCTGAAGTTCCCGGATTCATATCCGAATTAATATCGATACGATGTGGGAATAACTCGTTACGTGCTTGTGGTTGTGAAGCTACGAAATATAATAGGAGGTATTTTATTCTTACCGTCTATACTTATATATACTCTTTTTCTTCTTCTTTAGCTTCACGTCTGTTCCACTTTTCGATGATTTCTTGCGGTATTCCATGTTGAGTGGCGGGAATCAACGCCGCACTCCGCCGCCGCACAACGCCGCTTCGTTAAATATTTTATTTCCTCAAGTGGGAATCGAACCCGCAACCGCAACGTCACGTTTACAGTCACACGATTGCGCTACGGGCCTCTTCCTATTTATATATACTAAAAATCAGCTTCACGCTGTACCCCGCACACAGCAGGTTAGGCAGAGGGAACCTAGTGTTAACACTTCTGTTTCCCACTTTCTGCCGAATTCTGGAGGCATTGCGTGTTGAGTGGCAGAGCTCAACGCCGCGCTTAACCTCTACACTGGTGGCGCAGTTAGTAAATTTCCAGATATAATGGTTGACGGTTCAATCTAGTTCTACTATACAATATAGCTTATGGATATAGCGAAAGAATAAATAAATGTTCATTTTCCGATTTTGTTTCTCAAAGCGCGCTGTTCATGAACATTTTATTTTTGAAAAACATTATTTATTGGTGTCTGAGAAAAAAAAGGAATTTCTCTATTTTCTTCCTTCTGTAAAAGTAGGTAATGCATAAAGAAGCCTACATATATATAGGACAACATAATATTTGTGGCATATATATGTTGTATACAAATATTATGTTGTCAGTTGCATAATGTAATTTGCGGCAGCAGCTAAGGGATTAATGTCACATAAATTATATTACTTTAGTTCGAACAGATTATTAATTTACTTAAGCCTTACTTATAATATACGTATATGATAAGTGTTGTAAAGTATTTCCGTCTAAAGAAATTCTATAGCGTTTATAAATATAAATTATAATATATTTATTTATTTATTTATAAATAGCTTCACGCTGTATCCCGTACACAGCGGGGTAGGCAGAGGGAACCTAGTGTAAAGACACACTATAAATAATTATATATTGAAAAACAGGTTATTGAATTATCTCAGTCAAATCAAAATCAACATTTTCTTTATTTAATTAGGCCATTGCAGTCTTACTCTCTTTATTCGAATTTATTATTTAATGTGAAACATTGCATTCCTCTTAACATTTTTAAAGTGTTATTCCACACTTAGGAAAGAAAAATACCGACCAGGTCGCTTTCCAGGAGGCGTGGGTTCGGATCCCGCTACGTTCAAATTTTTATACGTTTTCTAAATAAGTATATTTCATTCCTCGCTACACAAAACAATATAATTTTTTAATACTTAAAAATGTCCCGGACAGTATTAACACTAGGCTCTCTCTGCATGTGAGGACAACAGGAAGCTGAAAAAAAAAAGTCCCGTAAATTATCAAACACTCACTCCTGTCTCCACCGTGGACTGCTTTCATTGCGTGTTAGAATGAAATTTAATTGGCACTTTATCTAACCAGATCGAGAAAATCTTGTTCTATACTACATAAATAAGTATTTTTCTTTCCTAAGTGTGGAATAACACTTTAAAAATGTTTAAAAATCTTGTTCTATTTTGCACATAAGTTTGCTTGTTAAGCGGCACTTAACGCTGTTCTTTTTTTCAGATGATTCATTCCCCTGGGAGAGGATCGAACTTACCACCACAGCACTTACAGCAAGAAACTGATCCACTGAGACAGAACGGCTATATGGTATGGTCACTTATCATATACTATATTTATACTATAATCCTTATAGGCATTAGGCCTGACATATCTATTGTTGCATATTTTTATATAATTTTCATAGATTACTCATAAAATTCAAAAATAAAACATAAAATCACACTCTTAGACTATTTATCAAATAAGTACTACATTTACATGTAAAATTTAATTGAATTTCGTAACTCCCTGTAAGAGATACTTGGTCGGTTCAATTTCCGACAATATCGACAACATATTGTCGCTTCGGGACTAATGTGACTTAAATGTGTATTTCAATTTACAATAAATCTCGATACTTTATAAAGTAACAAACATCACTAAATAGTTTAATGAAATAAATCTCGATCTGTTAAATTAAATCAGCTTCATCCATCACGAAGCAAGGTAGACAGACGGAACCTAGTGTTAAGGGACTCCGTTTCCCATTTTTCGCCATTCTGGGGGCATTGCGTGTTGAGTGGTGAAACTAAACGCCGGGTGTTTGCCTTGGTGCCAAAGCGAAGAAATATTAATAAATAATAGTTCATTCCTTGGAGTGGGGATCGAGCACACAACTTGGATTTTAGTCAAGGAATTATGTGTTTTATGTCCCTGCGCAACGACGTTAAACATGATATAAAATTACGTCTATAGACTAGCTTAAGGTATAGTGGACCAAGTATTTTGATATGGATGATTATCGAATCTATTCATACTCAAATCGTTCCCCCAAGTGGAGATTGAACCCCCAACCATCACGTTTCCACTAAGACACTTTCCCACTGCGTCACCATACGATAACCATCTTCAAATTTCAACATAAATTCCAATATCAGTTATTGTTATTAAGCACGATCAAATAATAAATACTAAGAAAATACCAGAAATGACTGCGACATCACATAACGAGGACGCATAGCTGAGAGTTGAGACAGACAGAAGGTAAGATCGTGAGCTGTGGAGCAAATATCTTGAAATTGTTGATAGCTGCACCGCCCGTCCGTCTGATTTGTACACATTGCGTGCTCTACGTTTTGTTGTAGAGATGTTATTACCACCTTTTTTTTGTTGGGTTGTGGAGGTTTCTTAGCTGTTTTTTTTTAAGGTTTGCTGATTATTTTTTGTAAATGGACGACTAGGGGTAATTACCTAATTTTAAAGTTTACTTTACGGAAATAAAGAATACTATCATAACGAAAATCATTTAAAGAACTGTAATTTTACTTACTTTTTTTTTCAAATAAAAAACACTTCGTTGTAGCAGATTTAAACTTTGCACTTCATTTAATCAAACTATGTAATTATTTTTAAAAAATAACCTCAAAACAATGATAATATAAAAAAAGTACTAAATTATAGGTAAAATTAATTAAAATTACTTAGAACATGGTGGTTTTATCATCTCTATTCAATACATATGTCACATGCAATAATAGGTATAGAAGGGAAACAATCAAATGCATGAGATTCGGAACGTTCCCCGGCGGATCCTCATTGAGGAGCAACTTGAAATCCGATATCAAATAATCCTAACGTTAGTATTAAAATTTTAGTCACATGTCCTATCTTGATATGGAAATATTGTCAAAATTAGTTCAAATAACACTACAATAGCAGATTTGAGGCCAGCGAGGCCAATCGTGGCGCAGGGGCACAAAGTGTGACTGTAAAACCGCCTGGTTGTGGGTTCGATCCCCATTCGAGGAGATGAAATATTTATTTAAATGTATATTTCCGTTTCTTCGTTCTGGTGTTGAGGCAAAGCGCAGCGTTGAGCTCTGCCATTCAACACGCGATGCCTTCAGAATTCCACAGAAAGTGGGAAAGGTACCCTCTGTCAACCCTGCTGTGTCCGGGATACTGCGTGAAGATGATAGCAGATTTAAAAAAGGATTGGTAGAGACCAGCAGCGTTGGAAGAGAGCAGTTGACTCAGCTCAGATCTCGGTCTTGAGAAGGAAATAATTGCAATGAAAAATGAATATGCTATAACAGTTGAAAAATGGTCCACATTCTGTATTTCAAGGTCATGGACTCTATTGGCTATAAGTTCGACTTCCCGCTCTGGTAGGAGAACGGAGTGTTAAACGGAACGGAACGGAATAAAGTGTGAAGTTAAAAATCTGTATTAGTATTTTTGCTGATTTGAGATAACTTGTTATCCACAAACATAAAAAATCGGCCTGTGCATTGATTATTATGAATATCACATTTTTTTGGAACTTCTTTCTTCATATCATACGATATATACATACGTAATACTCTAGAATAAGAAATAGTATAGAAACTTAAACTTTTCATTTAAAAAAGAAAAAAAATTGAAATTCTCTCTCTTAACTAAACTGTCAATAAACTTAGTGACCATTTTTTTGGGTCCCAAAAGTAATACAAAATTTGTCTTTAATTTCTCTCATCCCAATACAGGATTGGAACCTAGGACAATGTGAGTAATATGAGCTAAACGCAGGCATGATACAAAGAGATTCACAGTACACAATGTGCTATTGTCATTGACATATTCTTTGTTGTGCGACAAGCAGTTATTTATAAAGGAGATATAATGTATTAAAAATGTATCAAAATGAATATTGAACATTACAATGTTTCTGTACGTTTCGTTTTATTTAACATAAATATTCTTTAAACTGTTGTTGTGTTTATTTTATCTTTAGTCCAAGTTATTTATATGAATATACTGTGTATTTTATTCAGCTGTCGTAGTACAGTGGCACAGTGCTTGTAAATTGTAGATAACCTGTGTGGGTTCGATTCCGACTTCGGAAGTTATGCGGAATAAAACAGTGTAGAGCATAACACTAATACTTAATAAGAAAGTACTCAAAGTTGTTAAGTTGGTAGTTGAGTTCTCTTGACTCTGATAAGATCTTTAATTTATGTCTTTTAGGCGTGAAAAAATATTTCGTTTCCTCGAGTGGAAATCGAACCCACAACCAGTCGCGTTTACAGCCACACTTTGTGCCCCTGCGCCACGACTGGCCACGACAAGCTATGTTGATATTAATAATTTAAATTTCATATACAAATGTACCAACATTACAGTCAGTATTTTTTAATAGGGAAGCAGAATCTAATGGGGATATAAATCGGATACAATTTAACCCCTAAACCAAAAAAATAGAGAGTAAAATTTTAAATATGCGAAATCTTTAAATATTCATGATTTTAACATAAGGTTGAATTTCATAAATTCTAATAAGTTTAGACTCCCATGTTTATGTTGTAGTGGGTGGTGCATTACGTATGTATAATGCGTTGTCGTATTCGAACTAACACTCGCCTCGCCCTGATAGGATATGGAATAGGATATTGGTTTATAATTTGATTGTTTCGTGGGCGTCGTGGTGCAGTGGGGCACCTCTGGCTTAGTATGCTACTGTTGTAGGTTCAATCGCATTTGGGGAAATTAAATATTGTTATTTCTCTTTTGTTTTACTCGTCTCAACACGCAATGTTTTGAATTTAATATAAAAATAAATCAGCTTCACGCTGTATGTGTGCGGGACACAGCAGGTAGGCAAAGGGAACCTAGTGTTAAGACACTCCGTTCCCCACTTTCTGCCGAATTCTGGAGGCATAGCGTGTTGAGTAGCATAACTCAACGCCGCTCTTAACCTCGACACCAGAGCAAAGAAATGGAAATATAAATTTAAGTTAATATTTCATCCCCTCGAGTGGGGATCGAACCCACAACCAGTCGGTTTTACAGTCACACCTAGTGCCGCTGCGCCACGACTGGCCTCAAATATTTGAATACAAGAAAAGTAGTAAACAATATTTAGAATCGAATATCTTGATACAAATTTGACAGTGCTTACTCTATTATAATAAGAAATTATATTTTTTTAGTTTTAAGTGGCTTACTGTTAAAAAAAATACGTTTAGACACGATTGAGATATTAGATATGATTAAGTATTTAATTCTTTAGAGATGACCACTTTTTTTGGTTGAGGAATATTTCATATTTGTTAAGAAATTAAAGAAATGAAAGAAGAAAATAAATATATTTGTAACGTATGTTACACAAAAGAAGGCTGTTAAAGCTGCTAGCAATATAGTGAATAGTAAAGAGACTTTTCCAGCCTGCCCTGTCGCATCCAGTAAATACTTGAAGATAAGAAACTAAGAAACAAAAATATTCTTGCACTCCCAGAAATTAAAGGCTATATCACCTATACTAATAATAATGCCATAATATATAGATATAAAACATTTATTTCGAATAACATATAACGATGCTAAACAAAAAATTTTCTTGCAAATCGAAATCCACTAGCTACTATACAAACAATGCACTATCTGTCACTTGCAGGCAACATTTATTCTTTCAAAAATAGTATAGACTCTCGTATATTATTAAATTAACTTCACGTTGTGTCCCGCACACAGCAGGGTAAGCAGAGGGACCCAAGTGTTAAGACACTCCGTTCCCAACTTTCCGCTGAATTCTGGAGGCATTGTGTGTTGAGTGGTGGAATTCATCGACGCACGTTGCCTCGACACTAGAGCAAAGAAATGAAAATATAAGTTTAAATAAATATTTTATTTCCTCGAGTGGGGATCGAACCCACAACCAGTCGATTTTACAGTCACACTTTGTGTCCCTACGCCACAAGTGGCCTCGTATATTCTTAGATAGCGTGATATGTGAATATATTGTGTTAATGCAATTTAATCTAAGTACACACATCAGCGCGCCCACGCGTGTCACTGTACACACGTTATAAAGACTGTTGTGTAGTGAAAGTTTGTGGCGAAAACGGTTTTATATCTTATATTTCTAAACTAGTTTTTGCCTATTATTACCTATTACTAATTTATTTTGTGTAATATAGCTATCTAGTGCTATTTTCGATATCCAATACAAAAGATTTTACTAATTCACACCAATAGTTCCTGAGATTAAGACGTTTATCTATATTCTGTATTCTGCTTTATACATATTGTTTCTAAACACGAAATACATGAAAATTTTGTTTTTGGCACGTTCTAATAATAGAATATTTTTCTTTCATAATCATAACAGATGGTGAACAAGACAATCTATAGATTCGTGATACTAGTGGGTTCATTAATTAATGGCAAATAATGTGGCTTATGGGAAACGATATGTCATGTCATGTCTTAAGATACACAAGACAAGACAAAAAATTAATCGACAATAGAAAATTTAATTTGTAATTATTGTGAAAATGATTTATTTTCTATAAGCAAATAAATAATTTTTAATTATTTATCTACATATATAGCTACAAAATAATTAATTACATATATAGCTACAAACATTCAGTGTGGTGGTAATCCAAGCTGCGCATGCACACGGTAATGTAATTTAAACAAATGGCGAAACGACAGTGCGCGAAGCGAGATAATCACTCGCTGGCTTATAGCCAATTGTACGGATTGTCATAATATCAGCTATCTTGTGGTATCTAGGTTCACATTTTGTGAGGTAAAACTATTATATAATTTTAATTTTCGTGGCGCAGTGGCACAAAGTGTGACTGTAAAACCGACTGGTTGTGGGTTCGATCCCTATGAAAATTCGATGAAATATTTACTTATATTTATATTTGCATTTCTTCGCTCTGGTGTCCAGGCGTTGAGTTCCGCCACACAACGCGCAATTCCTCCAGAATTCGGCGGAAAGTGGGGAACGGAGTGTCTAAACACTAGGTCCCCTTGAAACAGATTTAATTTTTATAGCATAGTTTGTATTTTTATTCAAGACAGAACTGAACATAAAAAAAAATCATATTAAAAATAACTGCAAACATTTTATATTATTCAGTATATTAAATAAATAATCATGTAGTTTTATAAATATAGAATAAATAGAAAAAAAAAACAATATTTCAATATAATTAGTTGACTACGTCAGACTAATACCTCGAGTGACCTCTTCACCGTCCGTGCAGACTGGTTTGGAAATAAAACTAAAGAACATTTGCTTTTCATCATATAAATGGTAAAAATATTTATTATTGACATTAACTCAATTAAATGAAACGAAATAAGGGTTCATTTGCAGTTTAAAGCGAATGTTGTAGGTTTGAAATTTTCTCTGAGTGGCGGAACTCAATGCCGAACTTTAAAATATTAAATAATTCATTCCCCCGAGTGGGAATCGAACAAATAACCGCCACGTTCACAATCGCACGCTAGTGACGTTTCTCTTCTTTTGTTGCAATTTTGTTCTTAAGCTTTACGTTTTTTACATAGCAATGTACACGAATAGAACGTACGTCGAGACACGCTGTTCTCTGCTTTCTATTAAAATTGGAAGCAAAGCTGTGAATTTACTCAATTTTTTTAAAAGATAAGAAAATGTTTTATAAATCAGCTTGTTGCGTTGTTGAGCGTTGTATCCCCCACACTGCAAGGTAGGCAGAGGGAACCTAGTGTTAACACACTCCGTTCCACACTTTCTGCCGAATTCTGGAGGCATTGCGTGTTGAGTGGCAGAACTTAACGCTGCGCTTGTCCTCGACACCAGAGCGAAGAAATGGAAATATAAATTTAAGTAAATATTTCATCTCCTCGAGTGGGGATCGAACCCGCAACCAGTCGGTTTTACAGTCACACTTTGTGCATCTGCGGCACGACTGGCCAAAGATTTTTATTTATAAGAAAATATCTTCTAAAGCCATGATCACACTTCTTCAAAAAAAAGAATTTACTCAAAAAAAACCTATAATTTAAAATCTAAACCATAATGTCGCAACAATATCACAAAACTCCATACAACAGGTGTTTCATAGTAGATCAATTTAGTAGAAAATTACCTACATCTTGCGCCATACTGTATTGTTAACTATCACAGGACTAAGTGCCCTACACACGTACTTGGAATTAAAATAATTGCCTTCGCTACACTGTACCGATGGCAGATACAGACCTAGTTGCACACGCTATTTTACATGTAAAATGGATCTTTGAGGCCAGTGAGACAAGTGTGTGAGTGACTGTAAACGAGTATTATTGTGGGTTCGATCCCCATTCGAGGGAATTAAATATTTGTTTAAGTGTACATTTTCATTTCTTTGCTCTGGTGTCCAGGTAAAGTGCGGCGTTCAGTTCCGCCACTCAACATGCAATGGTTCTGGAATTCAGCGAAAACTGGAAAACGGAGTGTAACATTAGGTTCCATCTGCCTACCCTGCTGTGTACGGAATACAACGTGAATAAGAAATCAGCTCGAATTATTTAAAATAGATCTTTGATAACTTTGTATATTTTTTTATATAAGTTATTAGAATTCAAGTCCTTTATTTGAGTTCCAGATCAAATCAAAGCAAAAATCGACATCATATTATACTAAATATACTATTTATATCATTATTAATTTAAAGAAAAATAAGACATTTTTATTAAATTGACCGCAACAATTACTAAGATATGTTGTTAAATTAGTCATATTCAAATATTTAAACTTATTACATAAGCTAGTATAAATAATTAACTATCGTACAAAAGTTATCGTACAAAAGTTGTCGTACAAATTATCGTACAAAAGTTTCAATTTAATCTTAAGAACAGATTTTTGTTGATTTTTAAGACACATTTTCTTGTACTAAAAAGTATAACAAAAAAAATTCACAAAACATAAGTTACCATCACACAAATCAATTACATATCGCAGATTTAGTTCTATGTTTCTAAAAATCATATAAACACAAGTCATTTTAGTTAGATTTTAATTTTTGTGATGCTAGATCTATTAATTTTGCTAAATTAAATTAAGCTAAGTTAATGACTTCATAATATGTCAGATATTTTTTTATATACAAAAAAGTTAATATCACAATATGTATATAATTGAAATAATCGAAGTGCGGCGTTGGGTTTCGCCACTCTACACTCGCAATGTCTCGGGCAGTTGGATAGTAGAACAGATTGGCTTGACACTATGTTTTTTCAGCCAACCTTTCTATGTTTATATTATTATAGGAACAAGTATGTATTATATTAGCCAAAATAACATGGTTTAACTTCAGTAATGTATTTTATGGCGTAGCAGAATTCTTATAGATTAAATGAAGTTTAATTCCTCAATACGCTGAAAAAATAAATTTATATATAAAATATACATTTTTATTATAGAACAGACGGAAGTCACTTAAACTCCAAAGACATTTATTGTTTTTTGATTTATTGTTTGTGTTGTACTACAATAACATTTAAATCGTCATATATTAAATATCTATATAACTTTAAGCCGCATTATACGCTACTCTACATAGAACTGTCCTCAAAACGGATGTGCCAGCCATAAAATTTAATTGAGTACAAAACAAAATCAAAGTATGCAGTTCAAAAAGTATGCATAATAATTGCTACTATCTCTATGCAGAGCGACCCTATCGTTCGAGCGTTTATAAAAATGCATCACTAATTAAGAAACATTTTGTACGGCCGTGTATAGCCAGTAGAGTCCTGCCCGTTCGGGGGACCTACCTTCTGTGGATTTTCATTTTTTCGCAGTTTTAAGTTATGAATTTTTAATGAGATCGCTGGAGATTATGAGTCAGAAGTCATTTCCCGGTGAAGGAGAGAAAAAAAAACAGTGCCCGTTTGTTCGGGTCGGGCCACAAAAAGCGCTGAGCTCGTGGAAATAGAAAAAAGTAGAGCTACCTTGTGAATGAGACGGTCTTTTTGTTTGTTGTTTGTTTTGATGTAATTACGCTTGTTTTGTGGCCACGTTTTCATATCTACTTGAGGGTAATCCACATTCCGTTTTCGGGTTGCGTACCGCTTACCAGACTCTTATTTTCCGGTTCTGGGGGTTCGTGGATTCGAAAGCATTGTTTGATGGTTACATAATTATGTAGCATTGCAAGAGTTTTATGACGATGTCTGTCCGAAAATATGGGTATACTTGAAACTTATTTTCGTCGTATCGTAGAGCGTGCAATATGCTAGCATTACTCTACGGTGACGAGTCCTAAACCAAAAAGTCGAGCTCTGGTTCCTTTTTTAAGGGTAACAAAATTTTTGTAACCAAAAAAATAAGTAATAGTCATGGACTTAATTAATTTTATGGTAAATTCGGGCTTGATTTTAAGTTTTTTTTTTTTTTATGTCATATTTGTTAAGTACCAACACGCAATGTCTCCAGAATTCGTCAGATTGTGGGGAATTGCCTACTCTACATACGATTTATCGTATGTACGCAAATATGCTTTCTTAATAGCATAACTAAAAAATTTTGCCAATTTTCATTTAAAAATAATAGAATTCAGAAAAACTAAACAAAACACAATTCACCATACAAAATTTATAACAACATTCAAAGTCAAAATAATGCACATTTCTGACCAAAACTCTATATTTTTACTCATTTGTGAATTTGCGGTCCGAATACTTTTATTTCAGTACTCGTTATACTCAAGTCGAGCGCTGTTGCAGATAGTATAATATAAATTCATGTAGTAGGTACACCACAGCCACTACAATTTTTATGATTTCAGCTTATTAAAAACCTTCTCTGTTTGACATTTATTGCTGAGCATTGCTTTTATTTGTAAAGGGAAGTAGATAGAGAGACAGCTATGGCACGGAGATCGTATGCCTATAACTGCGGCAGCAGCAATGTTGCGGCTTCGATTCCCAATAGCACAGTAAGCAAAAGAGATCTGGTGTTAAGACACTATTGCTCTTTTTACGCACAATTTCAAGACTACATGTTTTGTGGCAGAACTCAACAATGCCATTTGCGAGTTGATTTGTTACCATAGCAAGGAAATTAAAATAGCTAATTCCTCCAAATGACATCGAACCCATAACCTCCGTGTTTACAGGCGGACGCTTAACCTATACGACATGGCAGTCTCTATTCTCTAATAGAGACTGTCGACATCGTGGCGAATAAGCACAGTTTATATGAGCGAGTCAGTTCTCAATGTCAGTTCATATAAATATTTATATGTGATGAACAGAATGATTAAAAATATAATAAAATTTCTCATACAAAATAATTTTAAATCTCCATACAAATATAAAATAATTTGAAGTGACCACATTATAAATGTATTTAGTAGACGCACAACAAACACGCCCAACGTTGTATAGTACAGGTGGGATCAAGCATGCGTGTTCCGCGCTCCCGGCACGAGATTAGACCTAAGCCCTAATTAGATTAGCAACGTGTATGGGGGCTTATTATTTGCTTTACTCGTGGAAAATTAAATTGAATATAAATTTTGGTATGTGATGGTTGTGGGTTCGATGTCCAGTTGGGGGTGTAAAATCTTTACTATTTTTAATGTCCTTGATGTGGTAACAAGGAAAAGCGCAGCGTTGAGGTCTGTCATTCAATACGAATTGTTTCGAGAATATGGCGATAAGTATGGCGTAAGAACGGAGTATCTTACAAGAAGTTTCTAGATACTAGATGGCTATGTGTCCAATTTCCATTTGAGAGGATGATTGGTAGATAAAGCGTGGCGTTGAGTACCGCCTGTCAACGCAATATTTTCAACTTAATGGAAACAGCCTCTTAACTCTAAGTTCCTCTTGCTTACCCTGCTATACGGCTAGACTACGGTGTTAAGCTACGCAAAATTTAATATATTGCTTCCTAGATGATATTAAAATAAACATATACATACCATCTACACTCATTTAACACATAAATAATATAATTGAAATGCCTCTAATAAATTATAATAAAATTTTCTCGAAACCTGACGACACTGAAAAACGACTCTACAACCGCTAAAAGGTAAAGCAATTACTTATTTAATATGCATGACCGTATGAACGGTGAGTACGTGTTGAATGGTTTATAATTGTCGTACGAGACTTAAATGAATAGCCTGGCTGTGCTATTCGTCATATGAAGAAAAGGGGTGGGTTTTGTAGAGAAAACTTGAATGTTTTAAGTTTTTAGTGGTGGTGTTGTGCTTGTTGGTATTACTGTTTCATTGCAAGATTTTTTTTTGTGTAAGTTTTTTTAGTTTCACGCTGTATTTTAACATAAACTAGTATTAAGATACTCTGTTCTCATGAGCTGTTAGAGGGAATCTAGGAACCTTGTATTAAGATGCTTTCATTCGTCTCTTTTCGACAAATTCTGGCGGCATTGTGGGATGAAGGGCAAAACTCAAAGATGCGCCTCATTAGACATTTCAGAAGTCCTTTCTTGAGTGAAAGTCGAACCCACAACTTGCCGCGTTTACAGTCAGACTCTTAAGGCTTTGCGTCTCAAAGTCGACTCGACTGGTCTCAAAGTGAGCGACTGAACATTATTGCTGGTTCAAATACAAAATGTGAATGACAAATCGTAGTTCTGTGCTTTATTTTATTTGTAATTAGATCTAGTACATTTTTTTGTGTATTATTTATTAAATTTTAGTCGTTTTTGAATCATTTATTTTGTATAATTATAGAATAATAATAAGCTTAATTAGTAATTCAAATCAACGAAAAGGTTAACATTAATAACTAATAGCTATTATTAATCTAAATATGAAAGTTCATTTTAAATTTTACTACCTATGCCATATTATTTTAGTAATAACTGTTGTAGCATATTTTGCGGTCTTCGCAAGCAACACGCGACCATATGATGCATGGCTGAGACCGATCTAATAAATCAACCGAATTATGAAAGCTCTATGAAATTTAAATAGAACAATTGATAAAGTTATTTAACAAGTTTATAATCAAATGATTATAATTTATTATATATTATATATTTATTTTAGTTGTTTATTTTATTGGACAAGTTTATTATGTATGATCTTAGTTGTTTACTTACTTCTCACATGGTAGGGTAGGCAGAGGACTTAGTAAAGGCTGTCCGTTCCCCGGTTTTACCAAAGCGCGTTCTTGAAAATGAAAATAATTCCCCGAGTGGTAATCGAAACCACAACCATGGCGATATAGTCAGATACTATTCTACTGTGCCACAATTGCCTCTTGCCATTTTTTTAAGCAGGACAGACTTACGCTTAACCTAGATACCAGAGTGAGGATAATTTCATTTCCTTTAAATATTTCTTTCCCTCAAGTGGAAATGAAACACACAACCATCGCTTTTACAGCCAGTATTTGCCTGCGCTAAGGGTGATTACATTAATAAGATTTAATACGAAAAATATGACAAGGCAAACTTAACCCTTCACAACCGATACACCTATAATAAATTATTAATAAACGTATGAATCCAAATCACATGTAACCTATACTGTGTTTAAAATGAAAGCGCACCGTCTTATTAAACTAACAAGGCCACTCTACAGCTCTATAATTAGAGGAGGGTTAGAATAAACCTCGCTCTCGATATGTAGGCACTATGCTATAAACATAATATGAGTTATAAAAATCTAATTAAAGAATTAATTAAATGTCCGTGGAATACGTTTGTTTATTTCTTAAATTTTATTATTTTATACTCCTTTAATAATTAGGCGTATTTGTCTTATTAAAATATAGTCGATTTGGGAACCTCCTCCTTATACAGAAATTGGTTAAAAACAAACGTTCCGTCACTCAATACTCCATAATTCGGTGGAAAGTAGAGTATGAAAGGTAACGGAGTGCCTTACCACTAGGATCACAGGTTCCTTCGCCTTCCCTATTATATGCGAGACATAGCGCGAAGCTTATATAAACAGTAAAAGACAAATTTAAATATTCTACTAATAAATGTCGATACGTTGGCTATATATTTTTTAATTTAGAAGAAATTACTATCCAATGTTCAACAGTATCTTAACTGTATTAATAGTTAGGTTACTGTTTGTCTATAGTATTAACTATAGATGTATGCGTATCTAGTAGTATACATCTATAGTGTTATGAATACTTCAAATTGGCAGTCGGACAGTTAGCGATGCCCCTATATCTTCACAGACACGGAGTGTCTTAACATTAGGTTCCTAGGTTCCCTCTGCCTACCCTGCTATGTGCGAGACACAGCGTGAAGCTTATACAAACAGTAAAAGACAAATTTACGTATTCTACTGATTTAATTTCTTTTATTCAAAATAATGTATGTAATTTAGAAGAAATGTACAACCAACAGTGAATGTCCAACAGTATCCTAACACTTAATACTATGGATCTAGATATAAATACTTCAAATTGGTAGTCTTACAGTCGGCGATGCCCCTATGTCTTCACAGAAACAGACTGTCTTAACACTAGGTCACCAGGTTCCTTCTGCCTACCTACAAGTTTATAAAAGCAGTAAATGACAAATTTAAATATTCTATTAAATTAATTTAACTAAATTTAGAAGAAATGTACAACAAACAGTGAATGTCCAACAGTATCCTAACGGTTAATACTATAGATGTATGCTAGATATAAATACTTCAAATTGGCAGTCGGACAGATGGTGATGTCCCTATGTCTTCACGGAAACGGAGTGTCTTAACACTAGGTTCCCTCTGCTTACCCTGCTGTGTACGGGATACAGCGTGAAGCTGATTTTAAAAGCAGTAAAAGACACATTTAAACATTCTAATTTAATTTAATTTAGAAGAAATTAACAAACAACAGTGAATGTCCAACAGTATCCTAACGGTTAATACTATAGATGTATGCTAGATATAAATACTTCAAATTGGCAGTTGGACATTCGGCGATGCCCCTATGTCTTCACAGAAACGGAGTGTCTTAACACTGGGTCCCCAGGTTCCTTCTGCCTACCTACAAGTTTATAAAAGCAGTAAAAGATATATTTAAATCTTTTATTAATTTAATTTAATTTAGAAGAAATGAACAACCAACAGTGAATGTCCAGCAGTATCCTAACGGTTAATACTATAGAT
This sequence comes from Heliconius himera, assembly GCA_021202915.1. NCBI lineage: Eukaryota > Metazoa > Arthropoda > Insecta > Lepidoptera > Nymphalidae > Heliconius > Heliconius himera. The sequence continues at coordinate 92,338 of JAJHJA010000390.1, read as the reverse complement.
GTATGCTAGATATAAATACTTCAAATTGGCAGTCGGACAGTCGGCGATGCCCCTATATGATATTGAGGTTCGAAATTGAAACGATAATTTCAACGACGTATAGAATGTGCAAGTTCACTGGTTCAGTATTTAAAATGAATTTGATGATAGATATTGGAATCGTTTGTTAATTTTTTTTTCTGTTTTACATGATTTATGTATATGAAAATAATTTTTTAATATATATTTTGAGGAACAGAGAGAGAGAGGCTAGTCGTGGCGCAGCGGCACGAGGTGTGACTGTAAAGCCGACTGTGGGTTCGATCCCCACTCGAGGAGATGAAATATTCACTTAGATTTATATTTCCATTTCTTCGCTCTGGTGTCGAGGAAAAGCGCGGCGTTGAGTTCTGCCACTCAACACGCAATGCCTCTAGAATTCGGCAGAAAGTGGGGAATGGGAGTGTCTTAACACTGGGTTCCCTCTGCCTACCCTACCGTGTGCGGGATACAGCGTGAAGCTGTTTTTAATTTTTTATTTTGAGGATTTTTTGGCGTGTGACTGTAAACGCGACGGTTGTGGGTTCGATTATCACTTGGAGGAATTAATTATTATTTATTAATATTTTCATTTCTTCGCTCTGGTAATACTGCCTCGAAAATTCAACAAAAAGTGGGGAACGCAGTGCCTTAGCACTTAGTACGCTCTACCTAATGAAGTGTATTTTTATTTTTGTGTTTTGTTTCAGGCTGCTTTAAGAATTATAGTAAATACTTAAATTGTCTAAGATATTTTCAAAATTAAAAATGAAATAGCAAAATTTGACTAACATGTAAATGTGACGGGTTATGTGTTTGATTCTCATCAAGAGAAAGTTTTTATATCTAAGTGGTGAGATTCTTTGGCTTTTTATATGAAACAATAAAACAATATAACTTTAGAAACGATTAAATATTTCTAATTTAATGATACGCCTATACTTAAATTATATATTGTTCCCTTTATAATACCTCTTGTTATATTAAATCTTCCATTAAATCTTGAACATCATGAGTCATATACAGTAGTTTCCAAACAATTCACAATTGTATCTGGTGTACTCTATAAATGACCTAATAACCTTTGCTTGTTATCGACGCAATTGCCTGATATTTTCATTATGTTTAATATATATTTTATTATCTACTAAAAAGGACCTAGGTTCATATATTGTGCAGAAAAAAGTTGGAAGGAGTATTAAGACACGCTTCTTCCTAGTTCCTGGTTGGTTTCAAGGAGGCGTGGGTTTGAGTCTCGTTACGTTTATTTTTTTTTATGTTTTCTATATAAGTGTTTTTCTTTCATAAATGTGGATTAACACTTTAAAAAATATTTAGAAATATTAAAAAAGGACACTTTTTCTATTTTACTGTCAATTTTCGACTTATTGCGTTTTAAGTGGTGAAACTGATCGCCGCGCTTTGTCTTATTAAGAGATCGAGAAGTTGTAAATAGCCAATTCCCCTCAAGTAGGAATCGAATGCACAACGATCACACTTACAGTCGCTGTATCGTACTACGACGGCCTCGATATTAGTAAATTGAATGTCAATTAAAACTGAAATCTCTATCAGCCTGTAGGTATCTCTCGAATGAACAAATACTTAAATATATCTTTTACCGTCATAAATCATTAAATTCAAATATTATTATTGAAATATAAAAAAAAATATCTAATTTTCATCATAAGTTCCTTACGCTAAAACCGCGGCGTTGAGTTACGCCACTCAACACCCAACATCTCCATTTCGAAATCGGGAATCGGGAAAATTGAGTACTCTCTACCCAGCTTTACAAAATAAAGCCAAAACCTGAAGAAAAAAAAATCGAACTTTATTACAATATCGATAACCTTCTCGATAAGAACGTGCGCTCTAATATGTACCTATTCGAATAGTTAAATGCATCGATACCTGCTGTTTCAATTTAGGAATACGTTTTATTACTATACCAATCTCCATCGGCCACGCCTTCGACCTTTAGTTAACTCCTGTAGTTAGCGCACTTATATTATAAATAACAATGAGAGTATAATGAAATATGCGAAGTTAATATTTCTGTCTGTTGATTGTTAACTGTGTTTTGTATGAGGTTGTCGTGGTGTAGTAGAGCAGCGTGTGAAGGTGGTTGTTGTGGTTGTAGGTTCGAAGTCCGCTCGAAGGATTCTGTTAAGGTTTATGCTGTATCGCGTTTGTAGCAGGATAGGCAGAAGGAATTTAGTGTTGGAATGATCAGTTCCCCGCCGACGTTCGAGGCATTTTGTTTTGAATCACGGAACTTAAAATCGCGCCTTTGCCTTGTTACTAGATCGAAGAAATGAAAATATTAATTATTTCATTCTCCGAGTGGGATTGAACCCATATTCATCTCGTACTACGCTTGTGCCACTGAGGCACGACGGCCTCTATATTTTAATTAATTTCCATTTCTTTGCTTTAGTAAACTAAGCGCATCGTTGAGTTTCACCTCTCCACACACAATATCTTTAATAATTAGCTGAAATAGGGAAACAGAGTGCTTTAACACTACCTACATTATCATTTGTGAAAATGTGTGAAGTAAGTGTTTTATATTTTCAATTCACTCGGTCATTTAAGACAAAACACGACGTTGAGTTCACACAAATACATAATTCAGAACGGAAAATGAAGTTCCCCATAATAGACAAATTAAAATAATTTTAATATAACACAAATGGGGCCGAACACACCCACTCCATTACGCCTTAATAAAACTAATATTTATCCCCCATACATATTAAACATAACAACTAATAACTTAATAAAAAAATAAAAAAACGAGCCTCATTATCTCTGAAAAAATATAAAATCAAAAATCCATCAAAAGATATAAGTATGATCAAAAGTAACTTGTATGAATTATACTGAAAGGCTTCCAATTTGCTACAACCAACCACTCCACACATCGACTTGGTTTAATAACCCGTGACCGTCCAATTAAAGGGTTGGGCTCTCTCGTTACTGTCAGCGGAGTGGATCTAGATTTTACTTTGCAGTGATTCTAGATACTAAATAAAAAAATAAAAAAATTAAATTAGCTTCACGCTGTATCCCGCACACAGCAGGGTGAGCAGAGGGAACCTAGTGTTAAGACACTCCGTTCCCCACTTTCTGCCGAATTCTGGAGGCATTGCGTGTTGAGTGGCAGAACTCGACGCCGCGCTTAACCTCGACACCAGAGCGAAGAAATGGAAATATAAATTTTAGTAAATATTTCATCTCCTCGTGTGGGGATCGTACCCAGAACCAGTCGGTTTTGCAGTTACACCTCGTGCCGCTGCGCCACGACCGGCCTCTAGATACTAGAGTTCTAGAATAGAAGAAAAGATAGACTATTTAGATATTGATATGTCTGGCTGTGAACGTAAAGGTTGTGGGTTCGATTATCAATTTGAGGTATGATCGATTATATTAAAAACAGTTTTCATTTTTTCATTTTGGTAGAGTAAACGCAGGGTTCAGTTTCGCCTCTTAATATGTAATATTTAGGAAAATGGGCAGTGTATGGGTAACGTATGGTCTATCTTAACCTTAGGTTTGTCTTCTTTTATACCTTTTATTAGGTCTATTAAGGGCAAAATATAACCTGATAACTTCTAAGCTTGTTTCATCTTTGCAATGGAAATTGAATGAACAAGCATTTTAAAAATAATCAAATCCTCAAAACCTCTCAAATTCATATCTTAAGTTAATATTTTCAATAATCTTAAGCTTATTATAACTTATTTTCTTAAATATACGTTGTATTTTAAAGATCAATTAAAATAAGTCGTAGTGCAAGGTCATAAGTTTGGGACTGTAAACGCAACAAGTTATGAGTTCAATTCCCACACCAGGAAACAAAATATTTAATATTTTCATTTCCTTACTCCAGTATTATGAGGCAAAGTAAAATGCCATCATTGAGTTTCGCCACTCAAAATAGAATGCCATTCAGAATTCAGCCGAAAATGGGAAACGAAAGAAATCCAGATTTTCTCTACCCACACTGCTATATACAAAATAACACGTAAATAAAAAAAAACACAACGAAAAAAAAACCAGTTTCAACACCAAAACCTTCTACCGCAACCAGAAACCCCACAAATTACAACTATAACAGACGGGTCTTTCAATCTCGCATGATCACCTCATTACTGATATGGACTGTGTCACCAATCACTCCTCACTCCTCACTCCTCGGCGGAGGACGAGGGTGCTTCATTAAAATATAACGAGTGATTTGCACTCTAAGACACTCCAGCCCACATCAGATTGGACATTCATTAGATGTTTTATTTAGTTCTATTTAGCTTGCGTCAATTTATTTTTTATTTTTATTTAGTTTTTTGATTATTTGGTTGTTAGAATGGTTGATAAAATGACTAAATTTAAATTGACAGTTAAGTAAAAGCGTTGGTTTAAGTTTCACGCTGTATCCCGCACATAGAAGGGTAGGCAGAGGGAATCTGGAAGTTTAGTGGTAAGACACTACGTTCCATTAAAACATTTCCGTTCTCCACTTTCCACTGAATTTTGGAGGCATTGCGTCTTGAGTGACGGAACTCAAAGCCGTACTTCGCAACCACAACGAAGAATTAAAAATATTAAACATTTCATTTCATTTTTACAGCCTGTCGTTATGTATGGGAAAGGTATAAAAGTTACATTACTCTTCGTTTAGCCTATTCTAATATTAGACGTAGGGCAGGTCCTCGTCTTCTGAGAAGGGAACCTCGTGAATTTTTACATAACTTGATATTAATTTTCCTGAAAATAAATAAATATATATATATATATATATATATATATATATATATATATATATATATATATATATATATATATATATATATATATATATATATATATATCCACGCTGTATCCTGCACACAGCAGGGTAGGCAGAGAGAGTTCCCCACTTTCTGCCGAATTCTGGAGGCATTGCGTGTTGAGTGGCAGAACTCAACGCCGCGCTTAACCTCGACACCAGAGCGAAGAAATGGAAATATAAATATAAATTAATAAACTTTCGGTCGTAACTTTTTTTTTTTGTTTACTTTATACGAACCCTCATACGAAAACTATAAATAATGAATCATTAAACATCACACCCTAAAATATAATAAACTTTAATGTGTCAATATTTTATACATGTATGGGGCTAAGATATCATTCATTATGGGAAATATACGACCCTTTTTCAATGATGGGAAAATAAAAATTAAAACAATCAGCTTCACGCTGTATCCCGCGCACAGCAGGGTAGGCAGAGGGAACCTAGTGTTAAGACACTCCGTTCTCCACTTTTTGCCGAATTCTGGAGGCACTGTGTGTTGAGTGGCAGAACTCAACGACGCCTTTTGCCTCGCAACCAGAGCGAATAAATTTAAGTAAATATTTCATATCCTCGAGTGAGGATCGAACCCACAACCAGCTGCATTTAAAGTCACACTTAGAGCCTCAGCGCCACGACCAGCCTATATGTATAAAAACAACAAAAACTATTTTTATACATATATTACCAAATAATACTTTATACTGGGCTTATTCACGTAATCCAAGATAAACTAATCATTTAGCCAACACAAAACAAACATTTATATAAGTCCACGCTCGCGGCACACCGTGAGCTGAGCTGTCGATATCAGTTTGTTGTAATGGACACCATCACCACGCCTAGGTTTCGCCTTGGTAAAGTTCTGGTTCGGCTGTATCGTTTGGTAAAAATAAATGTAATATATCTCTATATATAAAAAGATAGAAAAATCAATTTTGTTCATTGTAATATAAAAAATAATGATAAAAGGGTTAGGGGTGAAAAATTGGGAAGTATGTATTTGCGGTAGTTTTGGGTTGAGATTAGGAGGAATGTTTGAAATCCAAGAACAGGAAGTATATTTTGAAATGCTTGAAAGGTGCAAGTCGTTATGTAACTTATCACTGCATTCTGAAAAGAACTATAAAAAAAACATTTAATTTTTTTAATTACCGTAACGTAACGTATCGTAACGTAACTAGACAGTTACGTCAATTGAACGATCAAACCTATTTTGTAAAAGGAATGCACCCTATGACTATTAGTGCAATAAGAAATAATAATACAATAGTACAGATATAAAGAAATTAAAAGAATTTATTACCAATATATGTATAAATATTAGAAAAAATAAAAAGAAAATAAATCATAGCAATACAAATCTTTATTTTATCTTATATTAAAATATTCATTTCATAAATAATATTTTCAACCCAATATAAAAGGCCGAATCAGAAATGTGAATACTTTTGCGTGTTTAACACTACTCAAGCAACATATCAAAACCGACACCTACGCATACTTTTCTGTCTATTATATTATGTTGTATAATGTATTAATTGACATTAAAATAGATAAGCTTCACGCTGTATCCCGCATAAAGTAGGGTAGACAGAAGGAACCTGGAAACTTAGAATTAAGTCACTCCGTTTCTATTAAGACTCTTCCGTTCCCCACTTTTCACTTTTCCTTCCACTTTATATTGCGGAATGCTGCGCCTTGCCTCATTGCTAGAGCGGTGAAAATAAAAATATTAAATATTTCTATCCCAAATGGAAATCGAACCCCTTACAGTCGCATGCTCCACAATGGCCTCAATATCTATAAACAATTATTCACAATAACAACATACAAACCACAGATACACAAAAAAAACTATATATATATATACATAAAAAGAAAAAAAAACCAGAAACACCATACACTGAAAAGGCTTTCAACATATTTAATGCTCCCCACGCTCGTATTTCACTAAGAAATGGCGCAAGAAAAGCAAAATTATACTCTCCATGGAAAAATAGAACGGTATAAAAGCTTAACTGAGGTTGTAACAATTCACAGAGTGCACCCGGTCCCATACATTGCTGTATTGTGACATACGTCGGGTCAGACGGACAAAACAAAAATTCTATTGTAATACCAACGACGGTTTATATTGCGGGGAAAACAATTTTTTTAAGAACGTGTTTCGTTTTTTTTTTTCGTTCTTTCTTTTTTTCTTTTTAAATGTATTTTTTAAAATGAAAAAAAAAAGATATACATATTTTTCGCCGTGTGAATTTTTTAAGTGTATTGCGTTGTGTGTATGAATAAAGTACATTCGACGAATGAGATTGCATTGATATAGATTGCTATTGAATTTTTTTTTCCTTATATCTGTATAGTAAATGCTTTTTGTTTTATTAATGTGGTAGCATTGTTTCGATATAAGCTGAATGGTGACTGTTTTATGTTATGTTGAGATATCATTTTTTATGTTGATATAATAAAAATATTGTTACAGTATAGCCTTTGAGAGTTTATGCCGTTTTTGCGGATTGTAGACGTAGGTTCAGTTCTGGGACAATTCTTAGAATAAGTAATAGGTAAAATTTCGTCATTGTTGAAAATAAAAATAAGATATAAATAATTAATAGATTTAAATAATGATTTGCTATATATGCTTGTATTATATATCTTCATTTCGGGTGTAATTATTTTTTACAAACTTATCAAATATATAATAGAACGACTATTCACTTGTTACTTCACTTACTAAGCTATATTTGTGAATTAAACCGCAGTGGCACGGCGTGTGACTCTATATGTGATGACCGTGGGTTTTATTTCCACACGGGTGAATGAATTATTAACAGGATCATTTAACCCGCAATGTTTCAAAAATTGGATGGAAAGTGGAGAAAGGAAGTTAACACTAGGTTCCATTAGCCCACCCCGCCTATTCGGGACGTGGACTTGAAGCATCCTTGGTACAGTAAGGAAAACAATGAAAAACTAGTGTTAAAATACACCATCTATAAGAGCTATATATCGAGGCCGTCGTGACGCAGGAGCGTAAGTGTGTGACTGTCAACGCCAAGGTTGTGAGTTCAATTCCCATTCGGGGGAACGAATCATAATTTATTAATATTTTAATTTCTTCATTTTCTTTTCATTCCAGGCTCCGGTACCAAGAAGAAGCGCGTCGTTGAGCACCACCACTCAACATGTAATATCTAAAAAATCGGCCAAAAGTGGGGAACGGAGTGTCTTAACACTAGGTTCCCTCTGCCTACCCTGCTATATGCGGGATATAAGGATAAAGATAAAAAAGGTACATAAACATAGGAAAAACATCGATAATTATATCCCATGCTATCGGGAAACGTCCAATAACTTCCATGAAAATGTCTTCAGGCATCTGCAGGTTATTTCATTAAAGCTTCTGCCTGTAATCATTCTACGGTAACTGCGTTTGCTTATAGTATTGAAATGGTAAAAACGTTTAAAAAGTAATATATAAGATACATTGATTAAATGAAGTGGTAGTTAAAACGTATTTTAATTTAGTACGAGGCCGGTCGTAGCGCAGAGGCACAAAGTATGACTGCAAAATCGACTGGTTGTGGGTTCGATCCCCACTCGACGAAGTGAAATATTTATTTACTTTTATATTTTCATTTCTTTTCGCTTCGGTGTCGAGGCGAAGCGCGGCGTTGAGCTCCGTCACTCAGCACGCAATGCCTCCAGAATTCGGCAGAAAGTGGGGAGGGGTGTGTCTTAACACTAGGTTCCCTCTGCCTACCCTGCAGTGTGCGTGAAGTGAAGCAGCGTGAAGTTGATTAAAAGATAAAATGATTCTTGTTTTTTTTGCTTACCTTTGAGTTATCTCATATTGAGTTTTGAGCAAAATGGATAGAGGAAGTGTATTAATGTGAATGGAGTGTCTTAACACTAGGTTCCCAAGTTCCCTCTGCCGATCCTGCTATGCGCGGGATACAACATGATGCTAAAAAAATATATGTTATATGAAAATATATTTTTTGTGACAAGAAAACGGTAGTGAAATATGTTAACGTTAGTTTAATTATTATAACAGTATGTATATGTGTAGAAGGCGTGGGTTCGAATCCCACAACCAAATACAATAACCATAACTAAAGTATTTTTATGCAATCTACTACACTGCTATATATAATGATATTAACATAGCTGTCTTCCTTCATTTGAGATGCGATTTATATTGAAGCATAGAATAACTCCAGTGGAAACGTTCTTGCAGCTTATTTTATTACCTGTCTGTAGCCGCCTCCCAATCATTCGTAGCCGCATTCCCTTATTACTTTAGAATAAGGCGAAAGTTGGATCTATGGATCAGAACTAGATGTTAAGAATGATTACTATAGGTAAGTATTTCTAATTTTTTTATCAATTACTTAGGTAACCAAAAGAGTATTTTTTGTTTTGTTGATAGTTTCACGCTGTATCTCGCTAGTAACAGGGTAGGCAGATGAAACACGAGATCATAGTGCTAAGACACTCTGTTACCGTTAAAATATTCCGTTCCTCATCATCAGTCAATTTCTGGAGGCATTGCGTTTTGATTGGCGGGACTTAACGCCGCGTTTTGCCTCGTTACCAGAGCGAGGAAATGAAAATGCTAAATATTTAATTTCCTCTAGTGAAAATCAAACCTACAACCGTCGCGTTTACAGTCACACACTTGTGCGCCTGCGCCATGACAGCCTCCCTTGGACTCTCGTCATAATAAATACTTTTTTAACGTCGCAGGCAGAGAATTCTTAGTGTCAAAACACTCCGTTCTCCATTCCACGAATCGTATTAAAATACACCAACCAACCAAATAAAACAGGACCAAATCAATTTCTTCATTGCAGTGAAAAATGTAAGTGCCTCCGAACAAACTTGACTAAGTCCTCGAGACAACGGATCTCTTGTCTTATGAAATCCTTGAGTGGACTACCTCAACGATTTTATTTTTATATCTCTGAATCATGACTTAAGTAACCCCTTAAGTAAGTTTAAGATGGTACTGTTTTTATAATTGGAATAACTTGTTTTCTTATGTTTCTTGAAATATCTATACATCTTCTTTGTTAGTAGATTAGTTTATTCTTTTAGTCTAAGATTGTGGTTAGGCAACATTCTATGTTTTGTAGTAGTCACTTAGAAACATCCTTCAGTTAAAATAGCCATTGAAAAGTTACCACTTCTTAGCAATCCTTTGGTTCACCTTGCAGGTTTAGGATCATCTCTATATATAATAAAAGGATAGAAAAGTCAATTCTGTACATGAAAGATATAAAAAAAATAAAAATTAGGTCGGTTTATATGTCGATTATAGAACCTAAAAAACCACTCAACAGAATTCTTGTCTGTCTGTCTGTCTGTCCGTCTGTCTGTCCGTCTGTCTGTCTGTCTGTCTGTTTGTTTGTTCGTCAATCACGCAAAAACTACTGGACAGAAATTGATGAATTTTTGCATGGTATTAGCGTAGGGTCCCAAGGTACATTTTTTTTGGGTTTCATTCCGAATTTCATTATAGTTTTATTTAAAAAAAATAAAAACTGAAAAATGTATATTACTTAAAATACCGATAACTACTATATGAAATTAATTTATTTTTAGCATGGTAATAGTTCAAAACCTAATGCAACTTATAGAATAGTTTTTATCATAGAGTACAAAGAAATTTTACCAGAAAAAATAACATAATTATATTTTTTTATAAAAAAAATCGACTTCTTCAATTTCAATCGGATTTCATACTCCGAACTTAACCAAACTTTCACCAAACTATCCTTTATGTGTACCCTTTCTAATAAAAAAAGAATCATTAAAATCGATTGAGTTGATATTGATTTATTAGTCCATTTGTCGCGCACATACATAATGTAAATTTGAGATTTATATAATTTTTTCATAGATACCATTGTCGGAAATGAACTTAATTAAAATAGGACTACACGGGACGCATTAGCTTTCAAATAAAAAAAGAATCATCAAAATCGGTTCACACAGTCAAAAGTTCTGAGGTAACAAGGATAAAAAATACAGTCGAATTGATGACCTCCTCTTTTAAGAAGTCGGTTAATAGAAATTTGACACAATTAAATTACGATTATTGTATTTAACCACAATTTAAAAGAAGAAAGTAAATTCAGGCCGTTCGTGGCACAGGGGCACAAAGCATAAACTGGTTGTGGGTTCTATTCCCACTTGAGGAAATTAAATATTTATTTAAATGTATATTTCCATTTCATCGCTCTTGTGTCGAGTCAAAGTGCGGCGTTAAGTTTCACTACTCAGCACGCAATGCCTACAGAATTCCGCGGAAAGTAGGAAACAGGAAGTAGTGTCTTAACACTAGGTTCCCTCTGCCTACCCTGCTGCGTGCGGGATACAGCGTGAAGCTGAAAAAAGAAGTACAATTAATAGTTGTTTACCATAATTATTATTTTAAACATCAACGTTGGTGACATTAACAAAAATAATAAAGTAGGTATATTTTTCGGGACTAGCTCAAATGGCGATATCTGCAATAAAAAGTACAGTAATACCCCGACTTACGCTACCCCGTTTTACGAGAATTCGAAGATACGCGGTTTTTTATTTTGATTGCCGCGCGTCGTCTCTCTCGCTCTGCCCACTCAGTGTTCACTTTGCGACAGGTTTAAACATGTTCCGCGTGAAATTGTTTTAGTGCGCAGTGCATTTTACTTATAATCTCTAATTATAACGTCGAAAAATGAGTCATTTGAGCATAACAAGAAAAGGAAACACTGTCTTTGGAGTGAAAACTAAATATAATTAAAGACTTCAAAGTAAAAATGAAAATTTGTGAAAAGAAGAAAAATTTAACTCGGCAGGCAACATTGTTAGAATATATGAAGGCTTCCAGCTAAAAATAATGCCGGTTTAGGTTACTTTATTCATAACAATGTATTTTTTTTATTATCCTACACTTTATTAAACATTTTCTAAATTATGTTTTTTTTTTAACTCTGGTCCTGATCAAAGAAACTTTATATGCAAAGTTGAACACCGACTTACGCGAATTCGACTTACACGGCAATCGCTCGGTCCCACCTACCGCGTAAGTCCGGGGTATTACTGTATATGTATTTGGAAAGTAAATTCTGATTGTGAGTTCATAGTTTATAAAACTTTATATTGTGCTTAGATGACGCGCTGATGTCAATACATTTTAATCATTGGCGTTATATATATATAAAGTTGCATTCATTTACAGTAGTATATATTTCTCAAGAGAACTTTCTCAAGGTTTTGTATATAAAAAATACAATAAATAATAATGTTAAGGAAGTATCAAATATATTAATGTCATCTGTTAAAATAACGTGAAGCTGACTAAACTTAATGCTATATTCAAAACAAATGATTTGTATGTAAATTTATTAATACGTTTCAAGTATAAAAAAAAAATGCAATATAATTGCGTTTCTTCTCCTTTTTTTTCCAATACTTTATATTTCTATTATTTATATCAATATATCAGGGACGTAAACGCGGGAACAGAGCCATGCCATCTTAGTACAAAGTAACCTCTAAAAAATGTATTTACGTGTTATAGTTAAAGAATAAAAAGAATGTGTGATTCCTCTATAGAATATATTATTCTACATTATATCATAAAAACAGGTTTAAACAGTGCATATGAAGGTATCCTCCTGTAGTATAACTATTTTCAATTACTATCAACACTACAATGTCAATACTATTTGGTATTATAGTGTAATTTTGAACATTTTGAATATTTTCCCGTCATTATAATGAAAAACATAGACTATTTTTAATTTGAAAAAATAATTTATTAACTATAAGAATATTGGTAGTTTTTCAAAAGGTATAAGAATTAAAAATTGCCTAAAATATACTTCCTTCGCAAGTGTTGTAATAACTATTGGTATTAATTAACCAAAAAAATACTATAAATATTAAATATTAAATATGTCAGCACCACTTTAAATAAAACCACAGTTTTAACTACTCTATAAAAAACCCAATAATAAAAAAGTTACGTTTTCAAACAAAATAAATAATAAAATTATCGTTGTAAAATAAAATATAATTTGTCGAGAACGACGCACGCACACATAAACCTATCAAAGGGAAACCGCCGCACACACATCATTCCGAAATCGAGTCGTAGATATTGGCGGCAAAGTTCAAAGTTCTAAAGATTTTAGTAGTATTTTTGTAGTAGTATGTGTTTACGTTATTGGTATCTATGTGTAACCGCGTCACACGAAATATAGATATGAATAAACATCGTGAAATGAACAAAAAAACCTACGTCTTCACTGTTGATGTATATTGCTTAATTTCTTTAAAATATTTTACCCTATATTGTTTCCGTAAAAGGAGCGCTGACGCTTCTCATCTCTTCTTTGTTAAAGGCCGTCGCGGCATAGGGACACAAAGTTGTGGCTGTAACGCGACTGGTGTGGGTCCGATCCCCACTTGGAGGATTGAATTTAATAATATTTTCATTTCGTTTAATAATATTTTCAGTTCGCACATCAGTCACACATTACACGCAATATCTTAACACTAAATTGCCCTGCTAAAGGCGGGATAAAGCGTGGATCTGGTTTTAACTTTGTGTGAGCCGATTAAAATAAAGTCCAGTCCAGTTGAGGCCAGTCGTGGCGCAGCGGCACGAAGTGTGACTGTGAAACTGACTGTTTGTGGGTTCGATCCCTACTCGAAGAGATGAAATATTTAAATAAATTTATATTTTCATTTCGTCGCACTGGTGTCGAGGTTAAGCACGGCGTTGAGTTCTGCCACTCAACACGCAATGCCTCCAGAATTCGGCAGAAAGTGGGGAATGGAGTATCTTAACACTAGGTTCCCTTTGCCTAACCTGCTGTGTGCGGGATACAGCGTGAAGCTGATTAAAATAAAACTAATACTCAATATTTAAGGGCAATTTGCCAAAATACAAACAAAAAAAGTATTTAAATCGGTTAAGCAGTTTCTGAGATTACCGTGAAGAAACGCACAGACAAACAGACCAACTGACCAAGTTTATTACATTGTTACTTGTAATATCTTCTATGTACAGACACTGATGAGTTAGGATTTTATTGTAAGTATCGATAAGTTATGTTTTTATTTCAAACATTCAATTGAAGATTCTTATAGGAGATACAAAAATGCGACCTAAAGTTTTAATTACTTTCTCATAAAAAATCTTCATTGCGCTGCAAACATACATAATAGGTATATCAAAACACGAACATATTTCAGTGTGTTAAGTAAATAATTCTGTGGTATAAGCGGGCGAAGCCGCGAGCGGGTCGCTAGTTATGTCATAAGGCGAGAAGCTCAGAGGAGTGACTGAGACTTGTAACCCAAGTAAAGGTTCAGGAGGTCTATTCAAACTCACATTAACGATCACCTCTACTGCCTGAGCTTTTCTCTCTATCTAAAAACTTAAGTGTTAAGTGCCAAAACTCAACATTAAAAAAAAAGTATTCCTCTGTGAAATCGGATCCACAATCACTGTACTCGTACCAAGACGATCTCAATACATAACTTATTAAAATATAAATCCAGCCTCTTTTTCTGAAAAAAAAAGCAATCTTCTAATTATAACCTACTGACTAGCTAATTTAAATATTGTATTTAGCCCAATCAAACTTATCAAAAATTATATATTTTAATTACCTTACCTTATGTCCGAACTGAAAATCGATTTCATCTTAATTTCCATGAGTGGGAATCGAACCCACAACCTGTCGCGTTCACAATCACACTTTGTGCTCCTGCGCCACGACTGGCCTCAATAAGTAGATACAATTTAATTAAATTAATTCACGCATTCTTCATTTGATTGCACAGTACAATGATAATGAGACAGGAAGCGTTGGTTATTTGTGTATTTTCGGCGGTTAACCCCCCTTTGTCTTCGCGTGTGTGCTGGAAGTCATTAATTTTCGGGGCATAACTTTTTCAGGGGTAGTGTCAGTGTTTTTTTTTTTTTTGGAAATCGCCCTAGAGGGTGGTTTTTTGGTGTTGGTAAAGCGTGATCAGGTTTTAGTTTGGTTTACGTTTTATTTTGGTTGAGAAACATTTTTTTTAAGTTAATTTTGTTAATATTTTTTGTTATTAATGTGAAAATTTAAAATGTTATTATATATATTATAACATGCTGTGATTTTTATTTTTTTATAAATGCATACTTCAATCTGTTTTACACAATTCATTCACATTTTTTTAAAATAAAGGTTTTTTTAAAAAATATCAAAATATTGTATTATTAAATTTTATAAGCGTACAAATGAGATATAAAACATTTTTTTTTTGTTAATATTATGTCATATTCTTCTCATATAATAAACATATTTATTTATATAGTACGACAACGCTGGGGGCGCTTGACTTGGCTCCCGCAATTAAAATTATAATTTTTGGCAAACGCTCCTGCCCCCTGCGACGTGTATATTCTGTATCTTTGACTTGTCCCGCCGGCGATTGGGATGGAGACACACGGAGACAAAAAAATTAAATTAAATATTTGAGGCCTGTTGTGGCGTAGTGGCACAAGCGTGTAAGCCCGAAAGATTGTGGGTTCGATTCCTACTCGGCAGACTGATTATTTATTAATATTGTCATTTCTTCGCTCTAGTGCCAAGACAGACAGATACACAAGACAAAGCGCGGAGTTGAGTTCCACTACACGCAGTGTTTTTAGAATCTGGCAGACAGTAGTAAGTAGAGTTTCTTAACATATTCCCTATAAAAATAATTCATGGCCGCCATGGCGATTAGCATTGACTGTAAATATACTTGTCCTAAGTTCAATCCCTACTCCACTCCACTTCGTTAGACTCGGTGAAAAATTAATAGTGCGGATAATTTATCAATGGTTTCTCCTGTCTTATATGATAAACCTAGACGAAACTGATAAAACGTGAAAAGTGTGTTAATATAAAAAAAATATTATATTTCAATATAAATTTTCCGTGTAAGTTTTTCATGGTTCTTTTTTAGGTTCACGGTGTACTCCGCATATAGCTGGTTAGGAACTAGGAACTTAGGAACCTAGTGTTAAAACACATTCATCTTTCCACCGAATTCTCTAGGCATTACGTGTTACGCATCAGAACTCAACGCCGCGCTACCAAAAATATAAATAACAAATAACCTATAAACATCAATATAATATTTTACTAGAAAAAAAAACATTCCAAAACCGAACCCAGTGTACAAAACGGAAGTAGACTACCGAAAAATACGTATCTTTCCCAGATCTGGTCACCCCAAACGTCATTGTGGTGTCATTGCGCACCCGAGTGCACCCTTACTATATTTAAATATTCATTTTAACTCTTTAATTATACTTGGTGCATGTGAGCTGCCGTCTATTTTACTTTATTCTTTGTTTCATTCATTTTTTTTTTTAAACTGGAATCTTTTAGACGTGCTTCCGCTAAGTGCAGCTTTATGTTAATTCCCATTTCCAAAGGCAACATTTTGGATCGTGATTAAACGTAAAATAAGATGAAAAATTCCGAGAGTTGCTTCAGATTCCTTCTAATTTGGCAACCCCTCAACACTTTTACTTTTTGTATGCAGAGTTATTCCTTGAGCGTATTAACTAAAATATAAGCGGTTATTGTTAAATCCGACGTGGATTAGTGGGGCAGCGTCTAACTTGGTTGTAGGTTCGATTTAAACTAGGGTCAAGGAATTGGCTAGTCGTGGCCCAGAGGCACAAGAATGCGATTGTAAGTGCAACACGTTGTGGGTTCGATTCTCACTCGAGTAAATTAAATATTTAATATTTTCATTTCCTCGCTTTGGTAACAAGGCAAATCGCGGCGTTGAGTTTCGCAACTTAACACGCAATGCCTCCAGATTTTTGATGAAAAGTGCAGAATGGAAGTGTCTTAATAGAAACAGATCATCTTAACACTAGGGCCCCAGGTTCCCTCTGCTTACTCTGCTATGTGATACGTGCGGGATACAGCGTGAAGCTAAAAAAAATAAAAAATAAATTTGTTGAAGCCGTCGTGGTTTATACACATCAACGGACTGTAAACGCAAGAGTTGTGTGTTCGCTTCGAACACGGGGAAAAATATTTTTAAATTTTTTAAACATTTTTTAAAGTGTTATTTCACACTTAGAAAAGAAAAATACTTATGTAGAAAACATATATAAATTTCCTGGTCGGTTTCCAGGAGGCACGGGTTCGAGTCCCGTTACGTTCAAATTTTTATACGTTTTCTAAATAATAATTTTTAAATTATTTTAATTTCTCCGCTCTGTTAAAAAAAACATTTCTTTAAATTCTGCGACTCCATATGCTATAACTCAAAAATTGGGCAGATTATAATAAGTTGGCAACGGAGTGTCACAACACTATCTTCCCTCTGCCTACCATGTTATGCAGAAAAGGATATGAATCTGCTATTTTATTTTTACTTGAGGAAATTAAATAATAATTATTTAAATTTATTTTCATATTTTCACTCTGGTGTCGAGAGAAAGCGCGGCGTTTAATTCCGCTGCTCAACACGCAACGTTTGCCTACCTTGCTGTGAGCGGCATACAGCGTTGTTAAAAATAAAATATTAAATTTTTCTTCAATCAACTATTCATATATATAGTATATAATTGATCGAAGCTTTTCTTCAATAAAATAGCTAAAAAGAAAAAAAATATGTTAAAACATAAACCTTTTCAATATAAAACTTTTAAAAACAACTCCGTCGTACAACCGTGTATATTGAATTTCCTTAACCGTTGCGGAGATTGCTCGGTGCATATAAGTAGACTAACAGTTTTACTCATAATCAATTACTTCCCCTCTTCAGATATGGTTCACTGAGCTCGGTGTTCCATAATGTCACCTGGAACTTGGGTGTTATATTTTAATTTTCTTTTAAGGTGATAATATGGTAAATTTAGTATAGAAGTTTTATATTTAGCATGTTTTGTAGTTAAAAACTCTAAATATTTAGTAAGTTAACTATATTTGACTATAGTGTAGTTATGGTTCGGTGGTATAAGGGTGTGACTTTAAATGCGGCAGTGTGAGTTCGATTTCCATTTGGGGAAATTAGATATTTAATATTTTTATGTTGTGGTACTGGTAAGTGGTAATGCGCGGCGTTGAGTTCCTCCAATTTCTACAAAAAGTCGAAAATAGAAGGTGTTACAAAGGGAACAGAGTGTTTTAACTCTAGGATCCCACGTTTCCTCTGCCTACCCTACGATACAGAATGGAGCTAAAAATAAAAAGTTTATCAATATTAAATATAATAATTTGAAATCATTTATAATAATTTAATATCTTATGTGGACAACGCGTGTGACATAATATATAAGGCAAATTATAGTTTTAACATTTTTTTTCCACACTCAGGAAAGAAAAATACTTATTTAGAAAACGTATAAAAAATTGAACGTAGCGGGATTCGAACCCGCACCTCCTAGAAACCGACCAGGCGCTTTGACCCCTAAGCCACAAGTTCGTTAGTGGTCAAAGCGTTTGGTCTTTCTAATATAATAATTTTGCAATGAACCGAATCTTATAAAATATTATATTTCAAATGACTAAAAAAAAACTTATTTTTACATATTATGATTACATTATATTTTTATAAAGATACGATTAAATTTCCAATATTATTTTATGTTAAGTAGATAATATACCTAAACATAACTAAAATTAAAAAAGTATTTGATTCGACTGCGCCAGTCAGTAAAACCGACTGGTTGTGGGTTCGATCACCACTCGAGGAGATTAATTATTTATTTAAATTTATATTTCCATTTCCTCGCTCTAGTGTAGAGGCAAAGCGCAGCGTTGAGTTCTGCCACTCAACACGCAATGCCTCCAGAATTCGACAACGAGTGGGGAACGGAGTGTCTTAACACTAAGTTCCCTCTGCCTACCCTGCTGCATGCGGGATACAGCGTGAAGCTGATTTATTTATTTGATAATTTTATTCAAAAACCCCTCATATCACCACAACATATAAGATTCGAACGACATACTCACAAAAATAATTATTTCTTGAACCGTGATTACTTTTACTACACTACACTGTTCTGTACCGCGCTAGTGTTTATTGGTTCCGCTCCACTGAAGATTCCATTTTCTTTCGCGTTTTTTACTATGGAACTTTTTACGGCTACAGCGTCTAACCCTTTAGTAAAAACTAGAACAAATAAAACATACTTTAACGTAAAACTTGGAAGAAATGCTTTTACGTAAATCGAGGAACGGCTTAGATGAAACGCTGTTGTGGCATAGTTGACATGTGCACGAGAAGTTGCGAGTTCAAATTTTATCTTTCCAAAAGATATAGGGTACCTATACTTTTCTGTATAGCGAGATTGCGTGTGCTTATTTCTTATTCTTTATACAAAATGTATATTGGTATTCCTTTATTAGTAATGAGTTTATTAGTTTATTAATAAATTGTGTAATGATGGATGTTTGTTTTACTTTCATGCAAAAACTACTGAACGGATTTAGTGAAACTTTACAATTGTGAGGCCAGTCGTGGCGCAGGGGCACAAAGTGTAACTGTAAAATTGACTGGACTGGTGTCGAGGCAAAGCGTAGCGTTGAGTTTCGCTACTCATTTTCTCTAAATCTCTGCGGAAAGTGGGGAATGGAGTGTCTTAACACTAGGGTCTCTCTGCCTACACTGCTGTGTACGGCATACAGCGTGAAGCTGATTTATTTACAGTTACTATATAGCTTATACATCTAAATCTCTAATTTATAAAAATATGTTGATTTTATATAATATCGCAATAATGTAACAACAACATTAAACGGGCGAAGCCACGTTTGGGTCACTAGTAAATTATAAGATATTTAGTTTAAGACATAATCAATTATATACCTCTGCCAGTATATAAAATTTACAAAGTAAAAGAGTATTAAAAAGCAGTTTATAGAAGCAACAACATCCCAACCTATAAAGCTTATAACGACTCATAAAGGCGGCTACACACGTAAACAAAAGTCCATTATTATTCATCTACGGGCTGACGAGGCAAAGTCAATGTCTATCTTATTTCTTTTATAATTATTCACGCTGCCTCTCCGAGGGGGGTGCCCCCTCGGATTGCGCGATAGAGAAAACGTCTTCGGTTTTTGCGGCGTTTGTTTCAAGTTTTTTAGGGGGTAAACCCTTTCCTGAACATGACAGGAATTGGATCATTAAGCAGGCCTACCCATATTTAATTCGGCTCCCCAATGTCTTGCTGCTATGAATATCAACATATTATAGGGTAAGAATTGTAAAATGAAATATTAAGTTATTTTAAATTGCAAGCATTGTGTAATGTAAACTTATTATTTTTCATTATTTTTTTAATATTACACATGCCAAATAATTTTGTATGTATATATGTGTGGGACTATGCGCCTTAATTGAAATTTTAATACATGATTGTTTATACTTTTATATTTAAAATAAAGATATTTTACAGTGGTGACATTCTCTAATTAAACAAATCATTTAAATTTAATTTTAACAAAATTACACTTAATGTCTACTTAAACCGGAAACTGCATGGAAATACAAGAAAATGCTCTAAACATAATAACTAATTAATACAAAACACAAGTACATTACAGAAATAACGTCAACACGAATTGAAAAGGAATAGAAAACTAGAAAATACTAATAGGGAAACGACAAATTGACTCAGATCAACCAATTTTCATATTCAATAAATACCTTCAAATCCTAATATCCAATATTGGAAAAGGAAATGCAGAAAAAAAACTGCACTGAAACATCGAATTCCATTCACAACCCGAGTTAATCAATTCAAAAGAGGAAAACGGGGCAAAACGAACACGCGTCGTCTATGAAATTATATCGTGGAAAATCTACTGGATGTCGAAATTTTTTAATATTTTTTTCTTTTTTTTTCTGGTGCAAGCAGTTCGTCTGAGACGTAAATGGGTTAGAAAATTGAATGAACGTACGCCTCAAGCAGGTTAGCTCTGAATAAGTATGAGTGTGGTTTCTACATCTGGCTTGTTTAAACATTCATTTGTTCCAATCTGTTTTTCTTATGTTTCCTTTTTGTTTGATTTATGTTGTTGAATGGGTCTGTTTCTTTTCTATATGTGTTGTTATTTGTTTTGTTGTGGTTATTGCGTGTACAATATACGTTTATCTTTTTTATTGATCAGATTATTAAAATGAAAAATATTAACAGTTACATATCCCTAAGTCATAACCTACCAGTGAATATATAAATATAATGATGATTAAATAGAGAATGTTAACATAAAGTAAAACCGTCAATTACTACAAATATATATAATTTATTAATTATTTAATTGACAAATGAAATAAAAAAAGTTCATTATATAATAATATTTAAAAATTTTAACGCCACCGGTACTTAAATGAAGGACTCATTCACTTATTTACTAAGAATAGTAAAAAATGTTTATATCCTTCAAATATACCAATATAACTTATAACATTATCGTAAACAACAAGTATATTCATACATCAATATACAATACTAAAGAAATATTATTCTTGCATTAAAAATAGTCAACTTGGAAATTTTAAAATATTTTAATCAAAGAAAAGTGGTGTATTCAAAAATGCTGACTTACGCTACTACGCTACGACTACTGACGTCTACGTCAAAGATTTCCTTCACATGTGCGGTGAAATAGTACTAATAAGAGAAGTCGGATCTGCCGATGCCTCGAGACGTACCGATAGGAAAATTAAAATGTCTAGACTGTTACTTCTACTTTTTGTTTTACTCAAGACATTCCCTCTTTTATGACTTTTGACATGTGTACGTATTTGTGATTTTCATATTTCCTACTAAGCTATAGCCAACCAATTATATAAATTAGTTCATTTCGTTCATTACTTCAGCTCATTGCAATATTTAAATATTTTTCTCCCTTTTATTTATTTAAATAAAATAAATAAAATCCATTGAATAAGAAGCTAAATTAGTGAGTGATAAAAAAAAGGTTTAGATCCTTCAGCCAAAGGCAACCCATCCAAGACGTTCTCTTCATTAGCGACAAGAAAAGTAATGTCATTCCGTTGTGACACAGCATGCAGGGAGATCCGCACCCCCCGGTGGTCTGTTCGCAACTGACTTGTACGCGGTTACCAACCCCCCATCGCCCGTTCCCAGGGTGTGGGGTGGACGGCTTTCTCTTTCATTTTTCCTTCGCTCCTCGGCTCATCCAGTTACATCGTTCTTATGTTTTATTTTTAATTAAAGCGTACGCAAGTCGGCGGCGTAGATCTTCCCCCCCTGGGGGGTGGCGGGTACATACGCGGTGGGTGTTGATGATTTTTCAATGGGGAGAAAGAGTTCCCTCATTTTCTTAAGAGAAAATTGCGTTTTGTTTTCAAGTAGTCGATGTCTGTCGTAATCGCTTTTGTTTCGTAGAAGTTGTTCGTCGTTCTTGTGCATGTGAACATTTTAGGAGTATCGTAAATTGTTCTTTAAAGTTTTGAAAGTTGTTGAGACGTTGGTTGGTGCAATTTTAAGGTGCTATGCATTTAAAAAGGATTGTTATGAATAAATTATTAATAGTTATGTTATTTGTTATTATATTTTAAATTAAATATTATATGTTTAGTTATTTATTTTTTCAGCTTCACACTGTGCATAGCAGGAGGCACCTTGTATTTTTTAAATATTATTATTTTTATTACATTACCCATTGTCGGGTTCATAAAATTATTATTCAACATCAAATGACATAAATAATATATGTATTTTTATAGGTATATATGTACGAAAATTTGCCAAAATGGCGCTTTTCTACAGTAAATAAAGCATATATATATACACACTAACAAGCAACACATAATGAGTCAGAGCTCAAAGTTAATAATGTAATGAAAAACAAAAAGGGCCAAGAAAAGGGTGCGTTAAGTTCCACCGAAAAACGGGAATTTGTAAGAAGTTGCCTCCCCACCCCCACCCCCCCAGGGGACACTGCCCCCTCGTGTGCGAAAATAAATTGCCAAGAATAATAATTATAATGAAAGCGAAAGAACGTATAAATTAGTGGGGACGACTCAAGACGCGAAACTCTAATGTGAGGGTCCGATTATACATAAACATGTATCGTGATTTTTTAATCTGTACAGTAAAAAAATATTTTTTTTAATATTGTTGGAAGAAAAACAATTATGATATACAAAAATAAGTAATATATATAATGCTTTAATATCTTATGGATTTGGATTCTTATAAAGTAGGGCACTTTGTTCTTGTATTCAAAAAAATCAATGTATTAAACGTGTGAAAAGAAAAAAAAAAGAGTTATGTATGTCAATTCTGTCCATATTCTTTTCTATACTGTTCTTAAAAGTAAATAAATAGATTAATAATCAACTTTTTGAACAATTCAAGGCTAGTACGTGATAACGGAATTGGATCTGATTTTACCCAATTCCTTATCACGGCTTTAGGATGGCTACAAAACACTCTTGGCCGTCGGACACATCAGTATTAGTTTTTAAAAACGAATGAAAAAAAACTTTTCAATAAGTGCTGATATAAATCTTATAACGATTATCATTTTAAGTTATTTTATAATAAAGACTTTTCATCAGATTTTATCTATTTTTTTTATAAATTTGGTGTTTTACTAATCGCTTGAAGTTAAATAATTTCTGAATGAATCATTTATTTATAAAATTTTAAAAGACTGTTAATGTTAGACAACATAGCCCCGTTTAACTTTTCAACGCCATTTTCAATATTAATATATAAAATAATGCACTTAAAAAAATTTGATTTTTTTTAATTAACATTACATATTATATTTATACATTAATAATCTCATTTTAAACTAAAATAAGAAAAAAATTAAGAAAGACGTTACAGGATATTAAGATATAACCATATAAGAACATAAAAAAATGCCCCGAATTTTATACTACCTGTAGGAATTTATTAGTTGTATATAAACGTATTTAAATCATTTTACAACAAGAAAACATCTTATTTTATTTTGTATATTTTATTCTATCTTTCTTCTAGTCTTCTTATTTTATTTGTAACATTTTTATTACAAGCATTTTTCTAACATTATGATGTATTTTGGACAATTCTACAGATATACATATATGTATATAATTTTATTTTGAGTTTTAAATATTTTTTTGTATAAAATTGCTAACTATTTCACTTATAATTTATAACTATATATGCAAAATAAAATAATATATAACCATTTGCCTGTATGTTATGTCTCATCTTCAATATTCAGATATTGTAAACTTACAGCTTATTTATTCAATATTCATCAGGACCGAAAGTCAAGATCGATCTCATTTTCAATTTATATAACAGCTAAATACTATGTAAATACGTTGAGTACTAAAGAAATCAAGACTAAACCTTTACAGTATTTAGTTAAAATTTTCATTCGACATTATCGTATTTTCTATGATATTTCTCAAAAGTAGTTTTGTAAAGATTTATTCTTAACTAAGGAAAAATCTTAGAACCAGGAACTAATAATTATATTTAAAAGCTTTATTTTTAGAAATATATATGTATGAATTTCGAACAACAATTCAAACAATTAATAGAGTATTTCGAAATATACGTATATTTTGATTCAACAACAATAACCTTTTAAGGCTAATTACAAAAAAAAAGAAAATCTCAAGAACCTATATACAACAGAAGACGCACATAATACACCCCCATACACGACTCAATACATATTTCTTACGCGATCGCCGGGATGCGAAAAGGGGGAATGAAAAAAAAACTAATTAAAAAAGCAATCAAGGTTTTCTTGACGGCGCTCACGTTCGCCCATATCGTCTTACTCCCTCTTCCTGGGGTGACTTCCACCCACTCCCCAGCTCACCCTTTAAGGGTGGGCACCCCCTGGCCGTACTAGATTTACGTAACACGTTTAAAGTGTGTTTTGATGAAGTAATCATCCCATTTCCCCGGACTGCGTTTAAGAATTTTGCGGTTCGGACTTACGACGACATTTCCACTTTTTTTTTTCACTTCAACTCTTTAATCCGGATCTCTTAACGAGTATAGCCATATTATAATTTCAGCGGGCAATTCTCGAAATTCGTTCCGCGAATGTATTGAAATTTCCGTTTTTTTTTTTCAGATTTTGTTGGAGTAATTGCCTCTTTGTGGCTTACCGTTTTAGCGGAATCGGGGTTTGTTTTTGGGATTCAGCAAAAAATTAAATGCACGCCTTTATATTAAATGTTGTATAGCATAATTAAGGAACTACTTAAGCTTGTGGGAATATCCCATACATTTTTGCTCATTGACTTACCTCTGCCTAATTAAAGAGTGTTTTTACTCATTTTTTTATACCTGTGTAGAAAGCTGAAAAATGATCCCCGTCGCCTTGATAGCAATATTTTATGTTCTTGCATTCGTTGAATCTAAGCATATTTAGTAAAAAGTAGATTTTTAACTTTTTATAAAATGAACTAAGTTACTTTATCTCTACTTATTTGAAAATCTTTATATTTTCTTTTATTGAAACAATTAAACATGAAAAAGATATATAAAAACAAACTGGACAATAATTATAACAATACAGCAATAAAACAGCCATTTTTATAACTTTTCTTCACAATAATTGCTATATGATTCAATTTTCTTTGGCCTCTATCAAGAAAAAAATGTAACATATAAATAAAGTAATTGGAATTCCTTCTGTCCTTTAGCGTCATCCTGTCCTAGATACAAGTGGCGAAGCATGATTTCAAAAGCAAAATTCTTTAAAAGAAGCCTTAAGAGAATGTAGGGAAAGTTAATATTGCTTTGAGAAGAGAGTTGGTTTATTAAAATACTGTGCCGTACAGGTACAGAGGTAGAAATAAAAACGAGCCAAAGCAGTTACTTTTATGAGGGCGCGAATAAGATGTTTCGGACTCCGTCTAAGGAATGAGGTGGCAACGGCAACGCACACTGCTGGAATAAAACGCTGAAATGGAAATGTTACCAAATTAATATATTATAATACTAAAAGGGGCCTTCGTGGTGCAGTGGAGAGTCTTATTGCAAAAGTGACTGATTAATAGAAAGTGAGTGATTGTGAGATTTGCTTATAAATATTTTTTAGTACTACACATAAAATTTTGAAAATTAAAATTTATAAAAATTGTATTTTTTTTTGAAACCACAAAGCTAATGAATGTTCCTAC
The DNA here is from genome assembly GCA_021202915.1 of Heliconius himera. Classification (NCBI taxonomy): domain Eukaryota; kingdom Metazoa; phylum Arthropoda; class Insecta; order Lepidoptera; family Nymphalidae; genus Heliconius; species Heliconius himera. The sequence goes on along the minus strand of JAJHJA010000390.1, from coordinate 66,291 downwards.
GTGTCACCTGATGGCTTTGCTTGTTATATAGTGGTCTTTATCCTACCAAATCAGGAAAAAGAAAATAATTTTGTATGTGATGTGTAATAGTACCCCGAGTAGGATTCCAACCCACAACTATTGCGAACACAGTAACATACCTATAGTTCCAGTTCACAACATGACAACAGCGTCATAAATATAATAGTTTAATTTCTATAATAAATATTGGGAATCTCTATTATAGGAATACCTTATAATTATTTTAAAAAAGAATGTATTAGTTCACTTAAGCTTTTTCATATGTAAAAACAATAAATTATATGCATGATGATTACCTACTGGAATTGTGTTCATAAAAATATTTTTAAGTATGGATGTGAAATTTAATAAAGTTAAGCAATCAGTTGTAATTAAGCAGTTAATTTGAGCTTAAGCTCAAATATATATAATTATATATTTGTTGCCATTTAAAAAAAGCGGACAAGCGCGAGTCAGGCTCGCCCACTGATAGTTCGGTAAAAAATTAGAGGTCTTGACCTCACTTGAACTAGTGGCTTTTTAAGGCCATTATTTTTTAAGAGTTAACCACAAATGTATAGTTTTAAGAGAGGTTTTTATCAGCAAATCATGGGGCTACAGATTTGAGTATATGGTATAAATTTTAACTTGGTATCTCCAAGAGTTCCAGAGATAGAGGCTCTTGACAGACAGACAGACGGACAACAAAATTATATTATAAGGGTGCCTTTTTTTCCTTAAAAGGTACGGAACCCTAAAACATGTTTAACATAGTAGACTTACTGGTTAAGGTCAAGCCATGTGTAGTATAAATAGGACAATCCATTCTCTACTTTCCGTTAAATATTCCAGACTGCGGAGAGGCAGAATACTGAGATTTGCTGTCAGCATTTAAGATTTATGTTCATAATTTTAGAATTCCGTACATAGAAAATGATGAAAAGGTTAGTTTTAATAAATTAAGGAGGACATGATCATTTACATATATGAAATTCTTGTAAAAAGGAGAGAACGAAATATATTGACACTAAATTCTTTTTTCTTCTGCAAGTTTTAATAAAAATTGGTGCTTTATCAAAGTAAATGGACAAGGGTCATAAAGTACCCGCAAACCAAGTCGCAGCCATTCACTAATATTAAAATAAACTATAAAAACCCGATACATTGTATATTTATGTATATACTTTCACAATTTTTTATCACCGATTTTTTGCCTTATTGTACACTCGTTATACGAAAATAATAAAATGCCACTGTATAGTCGTAACAAGCATCGTTGGAACAAAGCGAAGCTCGCTCAAATAATTTGTATCAATTTGTAAAAATGCACCACCCCACCCCCAACCCCTTGGGGGGTGTAACGCTATCTCAGAATGTAATAATTACTAACGACAGGTCTTTAAGTTATAGCCTTTTTATCTTCTTAAAGGATTCGCGCGTGACTTTTGATGTTTTTTTTTTGTGTCATTTTTCGGGAGGGTCCTTTTGATTGGACTGTTAATTATTTTGAAAATTATTTCTATAGCTTTTCACGTTCTTGTGAATATCGTGTATGCTGGTGATGTTTTGGGCACTAATTGACACATTTTGTTTTCAATATTCATATATATGTTGAGTAATTAAATAGAAATTATTTAATTAAGAATAGTATTCAATATAGTAATAATAAATAATAAAACAGGGGCACAAGGTGGGTTTGATCTCTATTCGAGAAGAATGAATTATTATTTATTAATATTTTCATTTCTTCGCTGGCACAAAAGCAAAGCCCCGGCGTTAAGTTTCGCCACTCAAAACGCCTTGAAAATTTCGGTGGGAAAATAGTGAAATGAGTGTCTTAACACTAGGTCCCCTCTGCCTACCCTGCTGTATGCGGGATGTAGCGATAAGCTGAACTAATTGGAGTTCAATAATGTTTTAAGGATATATTTAAAATATTTTAATGTATTTAGTAAATGGGGCGGAATCATTATGGTACCGTAAAGCGTTTGATTTTAATACGATGTTTCTCTCTTCTTATTCTCTGTAACCCTACCTGATAAGCGTAAAAACATGAAGTCAACCGGATTTATGGAAAACTCCCTTGACTCATAGTCCCAGCCTGTGTGGGGAAGAAACACCGTAAGGGCTTAGTAAGTAAAGTGGACGGCCTACATCTGCATTCTGCAGTCTCCATTCAGGTGGAATACCCTCAAAAGAGTTTCCTCACGATCAAAAAAGGTTCCACCTGCCTTTCTAAGCAATATACAGCGTGAACTTAAAATAATGTAAATTAATAACGTATTTTGTTCCAAAGTAAACAATAGAAGTTAATGGGTGCATTATACAAATGTATGAGAGGTATGAACAATGAGTCTTCTCATATCGTAAAGCGGTTTACTTACATGATTATGATTACGATTTGATGGTCGTAAATTACTATGTAACGTTCTTAAATACATACTTTTTTTTTTATAACACGTATTTTTTTTACAGATTATAAAAAGGTACTTACCTACAATATTCTACTTCTATTTTTTTTCTTCAATTTAAATTTCCTTTTTTAGTGTGAGCTTCATGCTGTATTCCGAATATAATAGGGTAAGTAAAGGTGACATAGTGTTAAAACACTTCGTTTCGCTCTTTCCGCACAATTATGGAGAAATTGCATGTTGAGTGGCGGAACTCAACGTCGCGCTTTGTCTTGTTACCAGAGCGACGAAATTAATAGAATTCGTTGTTCATAACGGCCTTAAGCAGCGTTTTTTTTATAAAATTACTTCAGAAATGGCAAGCGAGCTAGTAACCAATACATTCAGTTTATCACTTTTATTTTCACTGTAATTAACCTGATCATGTTAAAGTGAATATTTTATTTATAAATATTTAGGATATGATTCTACAGTAATGATTCTTTAGTTATCTGCTTTGCGCTGATTTCTTTAGCTTTACACTGTATGCCTATGCATAGCAGGGTAGGCAGAGGAAACCTAGAGTTAAGACACTCCGGGTATCACTTTTCGCCAATTTTGGACATATTGCGTGTTGAATTATATGTTGCAAAATTCAACGCCGCGCTAGTATTGTTACCAAGCGTGTAAAATAAAAGTAAATTTATTTTTCGAGTGGAAATGGAAACTAAAACCGTCAGGCTTAAGCCGTTGATGGTAAAACGCCATTTCGATTTATCATAGTTAAAAAAAATATTGAGGCCAGTGGTGGAGTAGGGGCACAAAGTGTGACTGTAAAATCGACTGATTGTGGTTTCCATCCCCACTCGAGGAAATAAAATATTTATTTATATTTATATTTTCATTTCTTTGCTCTGGTGTCTAGGCAAAGCGGGGCGTTGAGTTCCGCCACTTAACACTAAAGCCTTCATAACTCGGCGGAAAGTGGGAATCGGAGTGCCTTAACACTAGATTCCCTCTACCTACCCTGCTATGTGCGGGATACAGCGTGAAGCTGATTTATTTTTTTTTATATTAAAAAAAAAACATATTTTTATTAAAATTCTTAAGCACCAGCCAAGTGAATGAACACCTATTAACTGACTCGGTCTCACACTCAATGTGTATAACATACTGTAATTACTCGCCTCGCTACGCCCATTGTTAAGTGTAATCCGGTTAGAAAATTACAGAAACAAATGTATTGTTAATTATGTATGAAAACAATAAAGATAAGATAGATATATGGAGTGGTTGTTAGTGGTATTATATGAAGTACAGTACAGTTGTATAATAAAAATTAGTTGGGATTGGCAGTTAAGAATTGAATTAAGTTGAAAATTTATTTAATAAACATTTTTAATTTGAAATATTATTTGTTAACTAACTTTTTTTGCAATTTTTTAAATAGTCGACTGATATAGCTACCACCGATTTGGAAGGCGGTTCTGTGAAGCAGTAAGTAAGGTAGTGATGTCAAGGCAGACAGTTTTAATTTCGATTCTCACTCAGAAATGCTTAGCAACATTTGTGTCAAAATCGATAGTCATATCCAAGAATGATGGCTATTCAATTTTCATTTCCTCTATATGGTCTGAACAGGTGCAAGCAGGTTCAGCCCGCGCGCTACTGCCAGCCAATGAGCCCTATATAACTCGCACGAGTTCCCACTCGGCCAGCCTACCATTGAAAGGATTTCCTCATTTCTTATTTTTTCAGCTTAAATCTGTATCTGTAGTATAGCAGGATAGGCATAAAGAACTTGGGAATCAACGTCACTACGTAACGTGTTAAGAGAACCTTGTATTATATTAAGAGACTTCAAACTTTCCACCAAATTCTTGAGACGTTAAGAACCGGACCTAAACGCTGCGCTATACCTCTTTACCAGAGATCAATATTAAATATCTCGTTCCTCTGAATAATAATCGAACTCAGAACCGACGTGCCACGACGGCCTCTATCTCTATTTCCGCCTTACAGCAATATATGCCATATACTTATACAAAGTAAGCTATTCCATGTTCCCATGATTGTGATGTAAAGTGCTTAATCGGCAAACCATTACCGCAATTGGACCGCGCGGTCGCGTCACGCGCGAATATCGAGTACTTGCGTAATAGCGAACTGATTTTACAGGACAATGGTTTTAAATTGATGTTACCAATTCTTTTGAGAAATATCGGTGTTCGATTAATTGAGGCCTTGAGGCCAGTGGTGGTGGGCACAAGTGTGTGACTGTAAGCGCGATTGGTTGTGGCTTCGATTTCTACTCAAGGAAATGGAACGTTTGCTTAAATGTATATTTTTATTTTTACTCTGGTGTCGAGGCAAAACGCGGCGTTGAGTTCCGCCACTGAACACGCAATACCTCCAGAATTCGACGGAAAATGTCTTAACGCTAGCGTTTCGTTCGTTTCCCTCCGCCTATACTGCTGTGGGCAATATACAGAATGAAACTGTTTTAGTATTTCATTAATTAATTTTATCAATGTAAAGATTTTGGGTATGAAAATATAATGGCAATGTGTAAAAAATGAAAGAGTTCGGTGTTGATTTCTAGATAGGTAATAGTAAGGTTGATTTTTTTTCTAGCTACCCGCTGCACGCCGTTGTTGACATTTATTTTGCCTATCTTAGTATATAGTAAGGTAGGCAGAAATCACTTAACTATTCACCAGCCAGTTATCTTTGCTTATTAAGAAAAGCAAGAAATGAATAAGATATTAAATCAAATAATTTTAGTATATTTTTTTTAGATTTACGATATACTCCGCTTATAGCTGGGAAGGCAGTGAGAACCTGGAACCTAATGTTAAGACACACCGCTCCCATTAAACCGTTCCCTTGTCCGACGTCCGTTCCACACTTTCCTCCGAATATTAGAACGTGGTGGAACTCAACTCCACGCTTTCCTTCGTTACCAGGGCGTAAATGGAAATATTAAACATCTCATTTCTTCGAAAGGGAATCAAACCCATAGTCTGTACCATTTACATGGTCCCTTTACTATAAAATTATGTAAATTATGTATCAAAAATATAAATTTATATGAACATACAATTCCAAATCAGAAAATTATCCTAGCATGTTTGTTTTACAAGCAAGAAGAAGTTACATCATTATTCGTGTCAAAGGTTGTTAAAAATGCAATATCCTCAGATCTCGGATCGATCGTGTTCCCAACCACCAAAACACCAAGACCTCTCAACCTGCTTCACTGATATGAGGGAAGTACGAGATTACCCCATATCCATGGGTCTTTACAAATTTGACATATTGGAAGTATTGTTGGAAAATTATAGATGGCGCCTTGGAAGATGGCTCGCTGTTTACATTCTGGACCGATGTTAGGTGATCTTAGCTTGTTTAGGAGGTTAGAGGTTATGTGTGATTACACGCTTGCCTTGTTTGCTGAGAGGAATTGAAATTGATTTTGCGAATATTAATTTTATAAGTTTTTTAATTTTAAAAATTTTTTTAAGCATTCACGCAAAGCGTGTGGGTGCTTTACAATATAAACCAAGATGTTCGTAGTAGCGAAAATATTTAGGGTTTCGCCAATATTTCTCAGAGTTTTTGTCTAAGTAAATCGATGAAAAGCACATATGTAACAACATTTTCTTCTAAAATGCAGCGGTAAGTGGGGAACATAGAGACTAAACACTAATTTCCCTTCACCTACCCTGCTATGTGCGGGATAAAGAGTGAAACAAAAAAAACTATAACAAATAAACATTTTAGCATAACAGATGTGCCAATTTTATTGCATCCTATAAAAAAATAGATAAATTAATAATATAAATAAAATAAAATAAAAAGCCTTTTATTTGTTGCTTAGTAAATTACACCTATTGATTAAAGTTAGTTCCATTTTGTTGTTCTTAATAATATAATAGATATATCTAAATAAAAATAAATCTCCTCTACAAATGCTTACTGTTTAAATAGAGACATACAAAATAAATTTAATATTATGATTATTGATACAACACACGCCAAAGGAAATTATAATAAAGGCGATGTATTACGTCCGAAACATCAGACAAACCTAACTTAAATGCGTCGCTCACAATAGAACCTCGCAATCAGGTCCCAGATCAGAATGAGTGCGGCGTACATCGTAAAGGCCCTTGTGGATGCAAATTATAATATATTTTTTGTTTTGTGGCGTGGAACAGAATGTTACTGTTAACGTGGTGGTTATGGGTTCGATCCCAATCTGGGAAACAATTGTATTTACTTTATTTTTAATTTTCCCTTTTTGATATAATACGTGACGTTAAATTCTGACACTCAACATGCAATGTCTCGAAAATTGGGCGGAAAGGTGGAGAATGGAGTGTAGCATTATTTGAACAGTAGTTTCCATTTGTCTATACTATAATAAAAAGTTATCCTCTAGAATTCAGCAGAAAATGGAGAAGAGAAAGGTCTAAATAGGAACGGAGTGCCTTATTTAATACTAGGTTCCCAAAATAATAAAAAGCTAGCCTTCCCAAGTATTTTATCTAAGAAGACTCAGGCAATATGTATATTCCCTTTTAGAGCGTCGACCGGAAGATCTTGATACGGCGTGGCCACTCGTGATTTAGAGCAATGCTCAAGAAATAGTCGTCCATTTGCACGACGAGCCAGCGTCGTGATTCAGGCGTTTGAAGAAATGTAAAGTAATACGGGCTTCGCTATCGGTAATAACCTTAGAGTAAAGAGTGACGCAGATTGCCAATATTAGGTACCATTATAAAGGATACATTGTAATAATCGGCAGGGTAGGCAGAGGGAACCTGGGAACCTAGTGTGAAATTTTGATTTAATTTTAATATTTTTTTGAATAGTCTTATATTCTTTTGCTTGAGAAGGCTCCAAGTTATGCAAATTTACAACTATAACTATATAGTTATAGTATATAGCTAACTATATAGTTTTTTTTGTTACTGTATGATACGGCATACAGAGCGAAGCCAAAAAAAATTAACTTACTTTCTATTTCTCGCTCTAGTAACAAAACAAAGCGAGGCGTTAAGTTCCGCGACTCAACGCACAAGGTCTAAAATTTTGCGAAAAGTTTTTTACATAGTGACTTACCACTAAATCTTCTCTGTTAAACAAAATTAACTGACAAAATATCATTCATCAAATTTATGAATTAAAGTAGTATCGTATCGATACCATTTACATCACTTTCCGATCTGTGTGTAATAACTAGAATAACGTTGTTTATACGGAGTGCCGCAGGGCCCAATATATGGTCCGATAGACTTTAGTGTGGTCAATGATGACCGACGGTATCGGGTTGCAGATTGGTAGATTAGCTAATAACATTATTTGTTTAGTAAAAATAAATATGAATCGGTATGAAAAAATATTTTATTGAACAAGACGGAGAAAATGAATTAAAGCACAAAATTTATATTTTAATTTATATACTCGTACATAGGTACCTAATATTATAAAGTTTTTTTTCTTGGTTTCATGCTGTAACCCGCTTATAGTAGGATAGGTAGAGGGATGCCTCTCGATGAAACATTCAGCTTCACGCTTTATCCCGCACACAGCAGGGTAGGTAGAGGGAACCTAGTGTAAGATTCTCCGTTTCCCACTTTCTGCTGAATTCTGGAGGCATTGCGTGTTAAGTGGCAGAACTCAACGCCGCGCTAATTCAATATTCAAAATAAATTTCTGCATTCAATTTGCATTTAATTTCTTCATTTCAAAATAAATTTCTGCATTCTAAAGGAGACTGAAACTATTCCATACATTTTTGGGCCCAGAATGTAAAGATATGAAAATGGTATGATTTAATAGATTTAGGTACATCATTCCCTCCCTGAAAACTATATAAATTTTGGCAATCTGAGAGCTGAGTTATTAGAGATTTGATAAAAGTGAGGTTAAGTTCCCAGACCAATTTCTTGAATATCAACTTCTATAAAATATGTGATTACTGAGTTGTTTAAGCATTAATGTTTATTATTTATAAATAAAACACATTTTAATGAATATTTTATTCTTCTTCTATTATCTATTATTAAAATGTCATCTAAGAAGAGTGCAGGTGGAACTAAATTATTTTGGTATCTAGCCCAACTAAGGTACCATGTAATACACATAACATGAGCACAGCAGCCTACCATTCGTCTTCCTACAATACAATTGCAGTATTTCATAGCAATAGCTTCCCTTCCTCTACGAAAGCTGTCAACTAAAATGTAACAGAAATATATTTTCCTGCTTATATGTCGGGATTATATCACACCTCTAAGTAACCAGGTTGTGGTGGTTTTCATCGTCTAAAGGTCGTCGGACTAGGGTATTGCAGTGTCCATTGGCTATCCCACAATTCACACAGCGATTCATATCCATAGCGTGGCGGTCGTAAGATCCAAAAGATTTCAGAGTCCAGTGAGGAAGCGAGGGTCGTACAAAGTAGGCAGAGTCAAAATCCGAGAAAAACAAAGCAGTAGTCGTTGAAAATATCAAACAAACGGGAAAACATTCAAAATGTCGATGCGTTATGACACGAACGTAATGACAGAAGCAAATGTTTTTTTTTAATGTTTTTTATTTAATGGCCTGATTTTGCGATGACAAACAGATGCAAAAATGCAAAAAATCATTAGACAAGGTGTGATTGTCAATCAGCTGTCACATCTCTGACTTAAAATATGATTGATTTTAATCGATTAAGGATCTAAATCTAATTTTTTTCATTTTTCTCCACTTCCAGAATGTCAATTAATTTATTATTTGCTATTCTAAAAATAAAAAAAAATTGTAATTTTTTAGATCACATCTCAATTCTTTACGTGACGGCCCAAAAGTTTCATTCTCCTTTCTGCTTCACGCTGTATCCTGCACACACTACAGCAGAGTAGGCAGAGGGAACCGAGTGTTAAGACACTCAGTTCCCCACTTTCTGCCGTCTGGAGGCATTGCGTGTTGAGTGGCCGACCTCAACGCCGCGCTTAACCTCGACACCAGAGCGAAGAAATGGAAATATAAATTTAAGTAAATATTTCATCTCCTCGAATGGGGATGGAACCCACAACCAGTCGGTTTTACACTCACACTTCGTGCCGCTGCGCCACGACTGGCCTCAAACTATAACGATAACTTCATGACTAAACTATTCATTAAACCATAAACCTGAACTACTTGAGAGATATCATCAGTGCTAATATTAGGTGAAGATTCAAAATTAAAATTGAGTATTTCGTGCCTTATTATACTATATTTAACGGTTAGTTAAGTTAGTTAAGAGAACAAATATAGTCATTAAAAAACAAATATTAAAAAAAAAATTAGCTTCACGCTGTATCCTGCACACAGCAGGGTAGGCAAAGGTGGTGTTAAGACACTCCGTTCCCCACTTTCTGCAGAATTTTGGAGGCTTTGCGTGTTGACTGGCCGAATTCAACGCCATTCAAAATATAAATTTAAGTAAATATTTCATCTCCTCCAGTTTAGATCGAACCCACAACCAGTTGGTTTTACAGTCACAATGCGTGCCGCTGCGCCACGACTGGGCTCTAAATATTTTTAATTTTTTAATTATTCTTTTTAGATGTGATTTGAATTAGAAATGTAACTTTTAATTGACGCACTTGACCCAAGTCAAATTGGTTGGTGGTCCCACCTATAATCACATTATCAATTATTATGTAGTGGCCGTGTAGTAGTCGTGGCACAAGCGTGTAAATGTTAACGCCATAGGTTGTGGGTTCGATTCCTACTCTTATAAATTAAATAATTTGATTAATTTATTTCCTCACTTTGGTAACGAACCAAAAGGCGACGTTGCGCGGGGAATGATTTATAGTTATTTATTTTTATTTATACGCTCAGATAATGAAGCTTGGAGTTGAGTTCCACCACTCAATACACAATGTCTCGAAAATTCGGCAAAAGAGTGTTTTAGCACTAGGTTCCCTCTGCGTGCCTTGCTATACAGACAAAAAAAACTGTGAAACTGATTATTGTTCCTCCTTGCACTTTTGTTATTAAGTAGTTCTATACGACATGTGCGGCCAGTCGTGGCGCAGAGGCACAAAATCGATTGGTTTCACATCCTCGAGCGGGGATCGGGAAATATTTATTTAAATTTATATGTTATTTCTTCGCTCTAGTGTCGAGGCAAAGCGCGGCGTTTAGTTCCATCACTCAACACGCAATGATTCCAGATTTCGGCGGACAGTGGGGAATGAAGTACCTTAACACTAGGTTCCCTCTGCCTACCCTGCTGTGTGCTGGATACTGCATGAAGCTGATTTCATTTAATTTATTTAACATGTGTAAAATGAATTGAAATTATCTCAATACTTAAGTAATTTCTTTTGTGACTTACAAAAGCTGCAGTTGGAGAGCAATGCAATGCAATAAATTAAACAGAAACTCAAATAAAAACCACAATTTAAAAAAAAATCGCTAGTAAAAATATATTCCTCAGTTTTTACAGTCTATGAACCTCACAATATATGAATGTGATGGTAACGAGCCGGAACATCACGAATTTGAGGATTTCAGCAACAATAAGAAAATTACTCGCTCGGATACTTTGTGATGTTATTAGTGTTTGTTATTTAAAGTATAGAATCCAGTGTAAATTATCATAATATGGTAATAGTTTATTTTCAAAATAAAGAATAAAAAAAATATAAGGCCAGTCGTGGCGCAGGGGCACAAAGTGTGACTGTAAAATCGACTGGTTGTGGGTTCGATCCCCTCTCGAGGAAGTAAAATATTTATTTACATTTATATTTTCATTTTTAGCTCTGGTGTCGAGGCAAAGCGCGGCGTTGAGTTCCGCCACTCAACACGCAATGCCTCCAGAACTCGGCGAAAAGTGGAGAACGGAATGTCTTAACACTAGGTTCCATCGGCCCACCCTGCTGTGTGCGGGATACAGCGTGAAGCTGATTTAATTTGATTTTATTTAAAAAAATATAATAGTCATGGGAGTCTGATAAAATAAACAAATCACATATAGAATAATTTTATTGTTTTTAAAATATCTAGCGTATGTCAAACTAGATAAAACTATATATTTTGATTTTATAATTGGGGAACTATTAGAAGCGGTGTTATTTTTTCTCTTTAATGAAATTTATGAAATATTAACATTTTAAACAAATATCAGGATATTTTAAGGCTATCCTCAGAATAAATATTCCATGATGACTCTTAAAGTTTGTCAGCTACCCTCATTTATTTGTATAAGAAGATAGATTTCAACTAACGAGCGATTGGCACCTGAAGGAAAGTCGTTAGCCGAAGGCCCACTCGAGGTCGAGCGGTATCAGTCTTACCCGAATTGACTTCGTACTATAACCTTAAAATGTATAGATATGACATTAAATATATTAATTTTGATTACTTTTGATCTGAGTTTTATTAATTATGTGATTTTTTTTAGTTTTCTAAATATTATCTATGTATAATGAAATTTCATAAATTTGACACAGTTATATAATAGTAAATACGGAGAAGGAAGTGCAGAATGGTATTTTTTAAATGATAATGCATTAAATCAATAAAAAATATTAGATATGTCAGCCTAGCTAGCTAGTATATTGATCACTATATATAGTTTAAGGCAATGCGTTTTAAACGCGTCAACAATTTTTTTATTACAGGGAAATACATTATATCGTACGCTGTCACCATCTATAATTTTCAGACGATCGCCATCTTTCAGTATCTGCAATTTTAACATATTTTATATCGTATATTATTACAGTATTGTAAGAATTTGTAGGAATAGTTTTGGTTTAAATAATCCAGAAAAGAAACTGAAAAACATAGACAAAATTATATTATGTTCCGTCCAAAATGAGAAGAGAAGATTGAAGTTTAAAGTTTTTTTTTTTTTTATAAAAGTTTGACGACGTTGAGCTGCTAATTACTATACCACCAGGTTCTCTTTAGACTATATGAGAGATAAGCTAAGAAATTAAATGCATTTTTTACACATTCTCATCTAGCTGATAAAACAAATCTCAAAATTTATCCTTTTATTAGTAGTATTAAAGCATAAATTTTATAATTGCTTCAATTTTAATGCTTTATTTTTGAAATTTTTGCAAAAGTAAAAAAAGCTATTTACTGTAAGGTACTGTACTATCATATAACCATCGCCTTTACCAAATAGAATAAACGACTATTATAGACTTGTACTATCTAAGACTTCCTTAATTCTATTTGCATCTTGAACGGCGCTAGTAAGAATTTCCAAACTGTTGTTAAGTGTACAAATTACTTAATTTAATGTTAAGTTGGTTTCGATCACTCAAGAGCAGTTAGATTAGCGGAAACGCGTAGTAAGTAGGCTATCTACTAATTAGATCTATACGTTCACATAATAAATACGTATTATAAGCATGTCCAGTCAGCCAGTCGTGGCGCAGCGGCACGAAGTGTGACTGTAAAACCGACTGGTTGTGGGTTCGATCCCCACTAGAGGAGATGAAATAATTACTTAAATTTATATTTTCATTTCGTCGCTCTGGTGTCGAGTCAAAGTGCGGCGTTGAGGTCTGCCACTCAACACGCAATGCCTCTAGAATTCGGCAGAAAGTGGGGAACTGAGTGTCTTAACACTAGGTTCCCTCTGCCTACCCTGCTGTGTGCGGGATACAGCGTGAAGCTGATTTATTTATTTATTTATTTAATCATATTATTCATCAAAAATAAAGCTAAAATTAAGTTTTACAGCTTAAATGTTTTTTAACTTTATATTGTAAAAAATAGTGAAAACTATTCCGTGCTACAATTTTAGTCAATTTTAATATAATGCGTGGTGGGTGGATCATCTTAATGATACCTTTAGTACGAATACACTAATATTTATGAATAAGAATTAGAATCCAAATCCATGCAGTTTAATGGAATCAAAACATACATAGATAGCATTTATGTGTCGTTTTTGCTGTATAAAATTTGCCCGTTCTTCCCGTTGACGTACACTGGGTATGTATGTAGTTGTGAAATTCGGCAAGTGAGAATTTATAACACAAATAAAGTAAAAAATCTAAAAAGTGAAAATAAATAGATTTTCATAGAAAAAAATATAATAAATTTAAAAGAAAATATTCTTTTTCTATGAAAAGATCAATAAATATATATAAGTGCATAAGTTTATCAACTTTTATAAGTTGTTATTCCCGTTGACCTACAATCCTTTTGATTACACGGCAAAGAAGTTCGTACACAATGTAGCAAAATCAATTTATAAATTCTCCTATACTTTGATTTCATTGATTTAGAAGCACGATTTTGTCTGTGCATTTCAAAGAACCATATAACTAAATATTTGCTATTAATTTAGCTTGATACCTCCACACGATTTCGATATAAATGGTCTTAACAGATGGATAGACGACCAGCAAAGTGTCTGTAGGAATTCCGTTTTCATCTTTTGAGGTACGGAACTTATTTTTATAATGTTAATTTTCGTTTTAATTGTCAAATCTATATTATATTTATATTCTTTACTTCACTTGCAATTGGATATCAAATGTTATTACAAGTAAAGGTAACAACTAAATTACATAAATCGAAATATAATAATCTCCAGAATTCGGCAGAAAATGGGGAACGGAGAGTCTTAACACTAGGTTCCCTATGTCTACCCTGCTGTGTGCGTGAAGCTGATAAAAAAAAAAGAAAGAAATATAATAGTAACGTAAGATACGTTATCTTAGAATATTCTGCAGTAGATTACATCGACTTATAATAGACCGTATAAAAATATTTCTATTTAAAATATTCAATAAAGAAATGGGCGCCATTTTGAAAGGAGGCAAAGGCTGGAATACAGAAATTAGTAATACTAATTTCAAGAAACTATCCCCGGTCTCTCGCTAGGGATGCATGAGATCTACATTTCGGTCAGTTGGAATTTAATATCTGCATCATATACAAACATTTCCGAGTTACAAACGTGTTCCCTGCTCTTTGGTAACTGACTTTATACAGGGTGCGTTGTTATGTATAAGTTTTTTTTTTATCCAGATTAAATATTCTGTGTTTTGTCTATATTGTTACAGTTTTTTGGTGATTTTGTACAAATTGAGTTATTATACACTGTTATTGATGTTAAAATAAAATTTCCTAAAAATTTATTAAAAAAACAATTTTCACAATATATTTAAATCTAAAACATGCAAATAATAACAAAATATTATATTGTCAACAAATCAATTAACTGCGAATAACCCAATATCCTAGAACTGGGCGGTCTCAAACAAAAACAACCTTTGTTTATCCTAACAAATTTAATCCAGCCAAGTCTAAATCCTAAACAATAATTCGGTACACCCTGTCATACTAAATACACTAGCGCCAAGAAATTACGGACGGTCAAAATATCTTAGTTATGACCACTCCTGTCCGGCGCACGGCTTACGTTTGCCAAGTTTGCCCCCTTAAGGCATAGTTCACCCCATCCCCCATCCCCCCATCCCCATCCCTCATGGTTATTAATAAATCTATCTGTGCATATTCCGAAAGTCAAAGACAGTTGCGGTGGGATTCAAATGGGATAGGATGCTAGTGGAACATCTTTCCTCTAATTGATTTTTCGTTAAAGTGCGATCGGGATCGTAGAAAGCTATCTGTATATATTTTTTTCAGATTCACACTGTATCCCGCACACAGCAGTGTAGGCAAAGGGAACCTAGTGCTAAGACACGTTCCCCATTGTTCGACGAATTCTGGAGGCATTGCGAGTTAAATGGCAGAACGTAGCTTCGCGCTTTGTTCCCACTAAATCGTAGAAATAAACATAATATGAAATATTTAATTTACTCCAAGTTCATATTGAATCCACAACCTAACGCGTGAACACGCTTGTGCCCCTGCGCCACGAGTATGCATGTTTTTCTTTATTTTAGTTCGATTTTTTGTTAGTATATACTATCAGAAGTAATAGCAAGCGATTAACTTTAATTCTAAATGAATCTAAATTAGATTCAAATGAGTGGACTGATCTTATGAGCTATGATGGAAATAGGGGTATCTGTTAGGTTAAGAGAAACTGCCGTTTTCCAATTAAAGACATAGAAAGAGATACAATTTAGTTAACTAAATTGTAACTAACTGTAACTTTAAAGTTAAAACATGTAATAATCTTTAAGTAAGTACTTTCATATATTAAATTAAATTAGCTTCACGCTATATATTAATTGTACAATATTTAAATTACTTATCACTCATATATATATAGAGAGAGGCCAAAAATGGCGCAGGGGCACTCACTATATCACATTTCCTCGCCTTGGTGACGACGCAAAGTGCGGCGTTGTGTTCCTCTACTCAACACTCAATGTTTCTAGAACTCAGCAGAAAAAAGGGAACTGAAGTATCTTAATACTAGATTTGAAGGTTCCCTCTGCCTACTCTGCTACTTTACATTGATACTCTGCTACTTTTATATTGATAAAAAAACATGTCGAAATTTAGGCGTAAATTTGGGAACCTTGCTATGCGGTAAAGAAACGTAAAGCTGAAAACATAAAACAAAACCCCCTTTAACTCGTCCAATAATCAAAGAGGCCAGTCGTGGCGCAGCGGCACGAGGTGTGACTGTAAAACCGACTGGTTGTGGATTGAGTTGCGCGGCGTTGAGTTCTGCCACTCAACACGCAATGCCTCCAGAATTCGGCAGAAAGTGGGGATCGAAATGTCTTAACACTAGATTCCCTCTGCCTACCCTGCTGTGAGCGGGATACTACGTGAAGCTGATATTATAATCAAAGGCAAATTAAATAAATAACCAAAATTAAAATATAATTTATAAACAGTACGTGTCGCTATATTTCAACAATTGTATGGATAAAGCAAATTAGATCCATACGACGCCATTGTCCGGCGGTCAGACGTCTTGTCCCTAAGTAATTGACTTACTAGTGTGTAATGAATTCTGATTCTGATTTCCCTTTGAAATGTTCGAATTTGTGGAGAGAAGTTACTTCTCTATTATGAATTTTGGAAATTTGTATGCATATATTGAAATGTCTTAGACTAAATTCTTTATCTCATACCTGAACTCATAAAATTTAATACAGCATCTTAACTCATATTAATTAGAAACTTAAATATAACAAAAAACTTTTTTTCTTTTATTATTTACACTCTTATTCCTTATTATGAACACTTCATCATCGTCATCATCACATTTCATAACTTTTTAGAGGTATAGCTTGAAAGGTAGCAAAATCTAATTTAATAGGCCAAATTACTTTGTTAGTAAAAGAAAATATTTAAAATATAAACATTCTCACCAATGGGAACCAGCTATCTTACTAAAATTATAATTTTAAAGTCTACATTATCGAAATTGTGACTAGACGAACTCGCATTGTTCATTTTACCTAAGTGCTAACATATAACAAATATGACTAAAATATTACAAGACCGTACCTTCAAACATTTTTTTTAAATAGGATACATATTTTTTGCGTTGTAACCGCATATGGGTAGGCACAGTGAGCCTATACCTGCCTGTCACTTTCCGCCAAATTATGGTTTTGCCTTAATACCAAAGCAAAGAAACGAAAATATTAAATATTTCATTTTCAATGCAAACAAGCCCCTGCCACGATTGGCCACAACTATTTTACAATATCTAATATTCAATTCTTTATCATTTATCAACATACAGCTTTCAATAAGTGATATTCCGTGGCAGGTACTCCAAGAATTTGCTGGCAAGCAATCGTTATACTTAGAACATTCTATAGTCGAGCGCCCATAAGGCCGAAACCACTCGTAAATTCCGAACGTCTTCAAATTCAACTATTTCCAACAATTGGTCAGCTTAAGATATTAAATAACTGGATATGATATTGCATAATTATTAATTTTCAGTTTATTTATGAAATTTTTATGCAGGATTTAATTATAAATGACATTAATATTTGGATGTTTTAAATAATTTGTTTTTAGAAAATTAAATTTAAGTTAAATAGTCTATAATTTACTATAAATCCTACTATCTTTATTTTTATATTTAAATCGGATCTGGCAAATATTATGCAGCATCAGAAAATAGTTTATTTTTCAAAAAAAAAATTAATAAATATTATTGGCATCCATAGATGAGCCATATCCAGAACAGGACCATCCACGGACATCAACTATGTCTTGCTTTTACACCGAGCGCGTTATTATTGTGCCTCTGTCAACGGAATATGAAATGTATTGGAAGTTGGGATGAGCCCCCCTCGCCTTGACCCGGGGTGGTGGTCAGTTGTAGGGTTAGAAATGGGAACTTGTAGGTAGATGGAAGTTTGTGAGATTTCTAATTGATAGAATATTTTATGCACTCTTTTAAAATATTTCTATAGCTTTCTGTTGTATCCCGCATGTAGTAAGGCAGAAGGAACCTGGGAACTTAGTGTTAAGATATACCGTTTCCATTAAAACACCGTTCCCAACATTCCGCTAAATTCTGGAGGCATTGCGAGTGCGTGTACATATAATACAATTAAATAATATAATTAAATAATTTAATATTTAAAAGGTAAAAAAAATATGAAATTTTGAATTTCTTTTGGACTTATAGCAAAGGAATATTATGTAAAAATGTTTTGGCCGAATTACACAAAACTTTCTTTACGGCGAAATCTTATTGTAATTATTGTATTTATTTTCACTGTATTCTTTTTCACAATGCATCATTTTCTTGCTTTGGTAAACAAACCGCGGCGTTGATTTTCGCTACTCAACACTTAACATCTCGAAAAATAGAGCGGAAAGTGAGTGTCTTAACACTAGATTTACTATCTTCAACTTTTGTCATTTCCACTTTAAGTAGGAAAACGTGACACAGCTTAAGCTAAGATATCATTAAAAAAATCACAATTCTTTTATTCTTATATCATTATAAAATTTTCATTTACATCATTATTCAAAATACACATAGGGTGTCTTTAGACGTGGTACCCCGAGGTGCAGGCACTAAGATTTAAGCTACAATCCAAACTAAACCAGTGGATAAGTATGAATGTAGCTATTTGAATTGAAACATCAAAAGGTGCTCCTTCATTTAATAATAAATCATAGAACTTAAAAAATATATACCTATTTTCTTTTGCCATATCATATTTACTTTTTTGTTAAAAATATTCTTCGCATTTTTTTTTATTAGTTATAATATCATCATTTTTTGTTAAAAAATCATATTTTTTTGTCTTATTCTGTTCGAACATAGCAGGGTAGGCAGAGGGAATCTGGCAATTTAGTTTCTCCTTTTCCTATTAAGACACGCCGCGCCTTGCCTGCTTACCACAGAGAAGAAATGAAAATATCAAATATTTCATTTTCTTTAATGGAAATCGAACCCACAACCTATCGCGCTTATAGTAGCACGCTTGTGTCCCTGCTCCAGCACTGACGATAGTTTCTGGTTGTTATCATATTTTATAATTTTTTATGTTTTTTGGGTTCCGTACCTTTTAAGGAAATAAGAAAGGAAAATATCTTTAAATTTACTTTAAAATATAGCAAAAAACAGGTATTTCAACACTACAAAGGAAATCAAATAGGGTAATTAATAGAGTTCTTCCAATTGAACTAGAATTATGAAATTTGGCGGCTAGTATCTACA
Source organism: Heliconius himera (assembly GCA_021202915.1). Lineage (NCBI taxonomy): Eukaryota > Metazoa > Arthropoda > Insecta > Lepidoptera > Nymphalidae > Heliconius > Heliconius himera. The sequence continues at coordinate 47,253 of JAJHJA010000390.1, read as the reverse complement.
GATAATTAATATAAGTTTAGAAAAAAACTTTAAAACTATACATTTTTAAACTAAAAAATAATAGCTTTAAAAGAGGCGAAGTATTGGGCATTATAGCCGCTAGTTCAAGTGAACTATCAGATGACAGGGCTATGGCTAAGATGAGCTTGAATTTCAGAAAAGAAATTGTTGATGAAACATGGTCATTACAATCAAATAAATTCCATAATAATTTATGTTGGTTATAGGCAAAACCTTAAGTCTTAAAAAACAAATTCTTTTAGATATTCTTTTATATGTATGCTCTATTTATTGTTTTCAATTTCAGTAAACTAACATCATCATATTCCCTCTATCCATTTTAGAGTCACTACGTACTAAATTGTAGAAATAAGAACTCACATTATACAACGCGGCTGAAATGAAAACTTTTTATTAGGTATTAACATAATGAGGCCGTCGTGGCCCAGGGGCACAAGAGTGTGACTGAAAAGCGAATGCGAATCGATGAGCTGAAAAGGTTCGAACCCCACCCGAGGGAATTCTTATTTCTTAATATTTTTTTGGCAAAAGCCCGGTGTTAAGTTCCGCCACTTAACACGCAATGCCTCGAAAGATTTGGCGGAGAGTGGGGAAAAGAGTGTCTTATAACTATGTTCCCTTTCCCTACCCTGCTTAGAGAAATAAAGCGAAGCTAAGTTACATAATTGTATAAGTGAAATCATTACTGTACCATTCCATCAGGCATCTAAAAAAACGAATAGATATATTTTTAATCAACTTTACAGGGCACCGGATAGAGATAGCCAGTAGTGCCTAGTATACACACTTCGTTCTTCACTTGCCGCCCAAAAATTTAGTAATTTAGTGGGGGTGAAACTCAACGTTGTACTATGTCTTAAAAGAGGAGACAAAATACAATAATTCATAATTATATTACCCCGAATGGCGTTCTAATAAGCTACGATGGCATCAAGATGGAGATAAAAATTGAGATTGAATTTGATGGAGAAAAAAATCACATTCTATACAAAAGCGTAAAATAAGCTAATTAATCTTTTTACTCCAAAAAAATTATGGAAAATTAAAACACAACATAATCTATACAATATTTGTATCTATATCTTGTATCAACTGGTCACTCAGTTTAAGCAATTCAAGTAAGAAAACATTTCTACACGACTTACTTCTGAACAAACGTTACCTTCTAGATAGAACTCAATGTTTGACTTGCCGCCCGCCCTGTACTGCGGGCGAGTGTGCCTTAATTCACAAAAATTTGACTTCAGAATATAATATTTTAAGATAATAACCCCACTATGAAAATATGAATTGAACCCCACTATGAATTTTTATGCATTTTTTTTCTTTTTTTAGCTTCATGCTGTATCTAGCACATAGGAAGTAAGAAGAGGGAACCTGGGAAGTGTAGTATTGATACACGCTCCATACTTTCGCCTCATTCTTGATGGCTTTGCGTGTTGATTAGCTGTTATCATAGCTAAGAAATGAAAATAGTAAATATTTCATTTCCCCGAAAGGGAATCGAACCCACAACCTGTCGCGTTTACATTCGCACGTCCACTTTACATTAGATAATAAATAATCAACTTCACGCACACAGCAGGATAGACAGAGGGAACCCAGTGAAAGACACTCCGTTCCCCACTTTCTGCCGAATTCTGGAGGCATTGCTTTGCCTCGACACCGGAGCGACGAAATGGAAATATAAATTTAAGTAAATATTTCATCTTCTCGAGTGGGGATCGAACCCACAACCAGTCGGTTTTACATTCACAATTTGTGCCGCTGCGCCACGACTGGCCTGAACATACATTAGATGAACAACTAAAAAATTAATTCAAGCATTTTTTCGCTTTCCGTCTATAACTTAGAAACTAACTAGATTATCTTAATGTATTTATATGCGGTCAAAGCTAATTTTCGGACAATCGCTGCGGTCTTCCCTTTGGCTACGGGTCTTATGTGGGTAGCGAGGTGAGTTATGTTAGCTTTACGGTTAGAAAGGAGTGAGACTGCTTCACGTTGGCAAACAGTAAATTAAACTATTAAATACTATAGTTTATTAGTAATAAATATATATATATTATATAGTTTTGTGAATTTGGAATAAGCTTATTATACAATATTTTTAACTCAATATACTTTATGAGGTAACTAACATAAAAGGATCAGCCGAAAAAAATACAAGTAAAAATTGACAAGTACTGAAAAAATATTTAATTTTTTTTTACCTTCACGCTATCTCGTATGTGGGTGATCATAGAAAATCTATATTTAAGACACTCTTTTCTACACGTACGTACAACTCAATTTTTCGGACATGGCTTCGTCTTTGAAGCTAAGAAATGAAAATAATTCATTCTCCTGATTGAAAATCGAACCCACAACCGTCGTACCTTCAAACGCTGTACCACTACACCAACACGACCTCTGTATAAATTTACATATAATCAAATAATTAAAATCAAATAAATATAAATAAAATATCCTCAGTAGCTAAAAGGAAAGCATACATTCTATTCCACAGTATCGCGATGAAACGTAACATCAATACGTTTAAAAGGCCACAGCAGGTTATCAGCACATCTACTGGCACTTAATTGCTAACTCTGGAACTAGTGTAACAAGTGGGTTCACCTTTACTTGTATTCAAATATCATATGGAAATCGCCTAGATTGTTGATTGCGTTTCGAAAGTAGACTGGAGTAGCTTTGTTGGTATATTTTATTGTTTCTTAAGATCTGAAGACATCATGGCGTAGTGAATTAGATTATTGCACTGTTTTTATTTCCTCGGTGCGGCGTTGAGTTCCGTCAACCAGTAAGAAGTGTCTCAAATATAGGTATAGAGAAAAATAGGGTTCTTGACAATAGATTCTATCTACTGTGTTATATGCGAGATAAGGTGTGAGCCTAAAAAAAGGTTAAATCGATTAAAAATACGTAGCCCATTTTTGTAATTTGCATTTTAGTATGAAATATATAAAATGCAACAAATTTTAAGCAGTGTTCATTATAAAAATAATTTTAAACTCTAAAGCTGTCATGAGTTTCAAGTTGTCCAGATAGTTGTGATTTTAAAAGTGACTCCGTTGCTATAAGCTTGTAAAAATAAAGAATTATATATGCTTGGGAAGATGTCATTTTTTAAGCATTGTCTGAAAAATTTTTTTCATCCACTCGAATATTCGCATCAAAACTAAAAACAATGGTGGAACTTTTTGCCGCAAATTTCTCTCTTTCAATATTAAAATGCGAAATATTTTGTTTTACCCAACATTAAGGTGTATTTGATTGTTTTGGTCGAAAAAAAGTTACAAAAAATTAACTTGCCATTATTTACGTTCACATTGTATTCATCGAGTTGGTGATGCTGTTGATTTTTTTTTGACTTTGCAATATATTTTAGTAAAATTATTATATAATAGTAAAAAGATGAAAAGCTCACAAAAAAAAAGAATTTCATTTTTGTTGATTTCTAACGGTGTGGGCCATTTGCGAAACGAATATTTTAAATAAGTATAATTATTTGGAAGGAAAGATGTGTCTAGAATATCTCAGTCTGCTATTGCATGAATATTATATGAATCCACAACCATTGTATACATGTCATACGTTGTCACAAATAAATAAATAAATTAGCTTTACACTGTATCCGACAAATATAACAAGATAGGCAGAAGGAACCTAACGTTAAGACACAACGTTCCCCACATTCCTTCGATTTTTTCCAGGAATTACGCGTTGAGTGGCGGAACTCAACGCAGGGCTTTTGCCTTGGAGCCATAACCAAGAAGTGAAAAAAATAATAATACGTTTGCTTATTACACATTTTTATAAAAAAAAGTAAATAAAAAAAATGATTAAAAATACTGCAAATTACCATTTGCTTTCAAAAACTCAAGTAAACTTATATCAAGCATCGCAAAACTAAACTAACTAAACTAAAACTCACAAGGTACTCAATTTTCCAAACGGACTGCCTTAACCCTAATCTTACTACACGAGTAAGAGACGGAACGACGAACTGTAAGTAAAATGCGGCCAATTTGAGGAGCCTACCTTATCTCTGTGTAAGTTCGACATCGACAATCATTTGTCTTCGTCAATGTTGCCCGGTGATCATTTATGCCACAGCACACCCTACCCTTTCGATGGAAACATACGGGAGGTTATTCGACCAGACTTCAATATTCCATAAAAAAATCAGCTTCACGCATTATCCCGCATACAGTAGGATAGGCAGAGAGAAGGTTCCCAACTTTCCATCGAATTCTGGATATTCTCTTTTAATATTAAAAATATTATATTATGTCAAAACGACCCCACCAACCAACCATCGGGTTATAAGAGGAAGCTATGAAAAATATAGTAGTCTAATAAACCACAGTTACAATAATTATTATAGGCTTCAATGCCGTTATATAACGAGACTGGAGTCAATCAATATTACCATACGTAATAGTGGTGTGTGGTGACATTATGCCCCACCAGCGAGTGGTAATCAATACTTGTTAAGCGACGTATGATAAAATTCTATTTTAAGCATGTAGATAATTGGTTCTAACCGGTGTATGTAGTGGAGTAAGTGAAATCACTTTTTTTTTGCTTCACGCTGTATCCCGCATATAGCAGAGTAGGCAAAGGGAGCCTAGTGTTAGACAGTCTGCTCTTTACCTTCTGCCAAAAGTGGTAAATAAAGAGGCATTACGTGTTAAGTGGTGGGACTTACGACGCGGTTTGCCTCGTTTTCAGAGCGTGAAAATATTGCATATTTAATTTTCTCCATTGGGGATCGAACCCACAATCTGTCGCGCTTAGAGTGACACGCTCTTGCCACTGCGCCGACTGACCTCTGAGTTAAGTGCATGGTGTTTATATTTTGTCCTTAAAACGCTTAATACAGTACGCAATTTTTATTATTCACAATAATAATATTATGTCTTCATTCATGTTCTTGAGCCCAGTCATGGCGCACGGGCACAAACGTGTGACTGTCGACGTTATGAGTTCGATTCTCACTCGAGAAAATTAAAAATTCAATATTTTAATTTCCTCGTTTTGGTAACGAATCAAAGAGCAGCAAAAGCTCCGCTACTCAACATGCTACGCCTCTAGAATTCTAGGGAAAATGGAGAACGAAAATATCTTAATGGGAACGCAGTGTCTTAATCTAAGGTTCCCAAGTTTCCTCTGCCTACCTTGAAGCCTAAGTTAAAAAAACAACCTCAAAATAGGAATTACATTGATATATCCGGCTCTGTGCAATACTCTCACGTATGTCAAATTTTACAAATATTTCCTGCGGCATCCCTATTCCGGAACACTTAGGGTAGTATTTTGTTTGACATGTGTGGTGAGAATGACTTTGCCCTTTAGCGGGAAATTGTAGATGCTCTGGAAAAGTGCAGTGACTTCGCGGTTTCATGAAACGAACGAATGCTTATTTGTCTACGTTTTTGTTTTTGACCGATAATAATTAAGTATGTAAGTTATGGAGATAGAAGTTGCATATATATTCTGAACTACAAAAATATCCAATCCAATTATATTTTTTTTTCTGGCTTTATAACCAATATTTATAATTTTAATTATTACTGAGAATCAATAATTAAACAACGAATGTTCTTATTTTCATTATATATACCATCCTTATTTGAATGATATCAAAAAAAGATGTATGCTTGGTTAAGGAGAGAGCAATGTCTCGAAATTCAGTGGAAAGTGGGGCTTTTCCCCACTTTCCACTGAATTTCTGTTTCAAATATTTAAAAATTGGGTACCGTACATTTACAATATAAGGCACTAAATAAAAAGATGCCATCTCCAGGCTCTAGGAATAACGTAAGGTGTTGTCTTGTTTTACCTATACTTACTATATACAAAAGTAGTTATAAATTTTATAGTTTTTTATATTTATTGACTAAAATATTTTTGTTTTATTTCTATTCATCTAATATTTTTTTTCTTATATGTGAAGTTTATGCCTATATACATAAGAAAATAAACATGAAGCCCGTATTTTAGACTACTGTTTACTAAAATATTGCAGACGTATGTATTATCGTACTCCCGAAAATAACAAAACTTAAAGTTTGTATGTGTAACAATTATAGCAAATAGTAATAACTTTATTTTAAATAAGCACATTGTTTCACTTCACATAAAAAAAAAAATAGCTTCACGCTGTATCCCACACACAGCAGGGTAGGCAGAGGGAACCTAGTATTAAGACACCGTTCCCCACTTTCTGCCGAATTTTGGAGGCATTGCGTGTTAAGTGGCAGAACTCAACGCCGCGCTTTGCTAAGACACCAGAGCGAAGAAATGGAAATATAAATTTAAGTAAATATTTCATCTCACAACCAGTCGGTTTTACAGTCACACTTTGTGCCGCTGCGCCACGACTGGCCTTTACTACTTTAGATACATATACATATTAAAAAAACAAACAAATCCAACATTAATTATAAACATAACCCTATTAATTAGATAAGATACTATTTGCATACGTCCGTTTGTTTTTCAGATTCGGCACGCCCCGATGATTTCCTTACAATAACTTGGTCAAGATGTTTGGGGCAGTTAATTTAGTTTGATGAGGGTTCAACCCTCCAAGACATACTTCAGGTGGTCAGTATCTAGGACAAATATTGGAACTATTGTTTAATTTTAAGCCCCCCAGCAGTTCTTAAGGATTTGTGGGAATGACATTGGGAAAATTTACTGATATTTTTGTTTTAGTTTGACCAAATTTGTATGGAATATTGATTAATAACTCTTTATTATTGTAATGATAAGCTATATAAGAGATAAATCAGCTGCTGTATCCCGCATACAGCAGGGTAGGCGGAGAGAACCTAATGTTAAGACCGTTCCCTAGTTTCCACCGAATTCTGGGTGCATTGCGTGTTGAGCAACAAATCAACGCCGCGCTTTGCCTCGACGCCAGAGCGAAAAAATGGGAATATAAATTTAAATAAATGTTTCATTTCCTCGAGTGGGGATCGAACCCACAACAAGTCAGATTGCGCCACGACTGGCCTCTATAAGACAATAAGAATACAACAGTGAAATAAGTGATTTTTGCTCATAATACATATTCAACTATAGCACATAGAACGGACGTCTTAACACTATATTACTCATTTCCGCATTCGGAAAAGGCATAAAATAAACACCAAAAAGTCTATACGTTATGCCTTTTTTTCAAGTAATGTTAGGTGGTTCAATAGAACGGAATTAGATAAGGCGGTATATTTTTTTTTTTAACTGATGTTAACGCCGTTATCTCTATTGACCTTTACAGCGATACCAGTTGGATAGAGAAGAGGAGTACGTACGAGTTCTTAAGAAAGTATAAACACTACGTCACTGATTGAGAGGATGGCGGCGGCTAGGGCGTCCCTTGCAGAACACGAGGCGTTAACTTTGAGAAAATACATTTCAAAAACCAAAGTACTAAAATTACTATATATTTTTCTTGTTCCTATAGACATTATTTATTTAGAGATCCACAACACATTCCTTTTAACGTTCTGAGTTTCTTTATTTTAGCCTATGTGTTCTCAATCAGCCATTCAGTATCCGAAGTTTTTTATCGATAAATGTTTTAATACAAACCGAGTAGGAATCGAACTTAAAACTATCACGACAACGTTCCACCACTAAACCACAATGGATTCAAAGTAATATTTCCGCATAATTTTTAAGAGTTAATTTAAAGACAGCGCGCTCACGAGTCGCAGTCGGTTACGGTAAGATAGTTTCATTTACGTGTAACAACCGCGAAAACTTAAGACAATACGGCAAATGACAATGGCTTTTGTTTATACAACATTGTAATTATTAAAAGTGCTATTTAAATCGGTTTCTTTTTAGTTTTGAAAGGATGTGTTGTTGGATTTTTTTCTTAGATGCCTTTTTTTATATGAGGGTAGTGTATGGGTGGTAATGAGCCTGTTATACGCGATAGCTTTTTAAATATATTTCCTAAATATATTTTTATTTTATAAATATTTATATTTGTGATTTAATAGTATTTATCATTAATGTGTACACAATATCTCAACAAGATTTTTTTTCAATAAAGTAAGTAAGCACACCTTTTTGAAATAAAATATTTTATATTGTCATTTCCTCGCTGTGGTACGCTCGCTTAAAAGTGGGGCAGGGAGTGTCTTCACATTAGATACTCAGGTTCCCATGTGCAAGATACAGCATGAAGCTAAAAAAATCAATTTTTCATTACCAACCAAGCTGATAATTTAATAAATACTAATGATAAAAATGAAAACAACTATTCTCTAATCTTATCTCACTTTCAGCCTCATTACTTACAATAATAAAAACAAAAAAAACCAAACGATATCATCTCAATACAAAACACAACACTACAAAATATACATTCTAAAAGTGTTACAAAACGCCAACATAAATCAAAGGAGACCAAAACCAAACCAACGCAAGGCGAAGCAACGCAAAATCGCCACCATATATATAGCTGAGCATAATTATAAATTCCGCGTCACTCGGCAACGGTGGAACAATGAAGTTAATCCATCAGGCCGAGTCCTCAGGCGTGGGCAGATAAGACAAGGGCCCCGTGTTCGACCCACCCTAGCTTCTTGGGTAACCACCCTGTCATAGATTGTGTTGGGTGTAGAGGTGGAATGGTGAAATATTTTTTAATGCAATGTGTTTTTTTTTTTTATTTTGGATTTTAAGTTTTATATTTTGAATTTGTATAATTATTATTGTTAAAGATGTTGTACATATAATGCAATTTATATAAAATTGTATATTTATCTCTCATAATAATTATTTTCTCCGTAAGCTATAAGGATGCCTATGTGAACGACATAATAGGATTAAGTCATTAATCAATATAATATTTCGCAGCCAAATTATTTTTCAAATATGGCCTCGCAATCTTACAAAGTTTGTCTAATCTGTATATTTTATATATATTTAACTAGGTATTTTAAATAAAAAAATAGAGAAACGCGAGCTGGGCTCGTCTCCGATGCTTTTTCCTGAACTAGCATACCTATAGCTGTAGATGCGAGCTGCCAAATTTCATAATTCTAGGTCAACCAGAAATACCTTATTAATGTTGATTCCTTCTATAGTGTCGAAATATAGTTTTTTACCATATAAACGGCCATATTTTTTAAAATGTGGAAATATGATTTTTTCAGGAAATCAAAATACATAGATTTAAGTATATGGTGTTGGTATGGACAGAAGGACAATTAAGTGATCTTATAAGAGTTCCTTTTTTCCCTAAAAAGTACGCAACCCTAAAAATGTAATAGAAAATAACTAAATAACTTTGTTTCTGTTAGAGACAATCTCTACTTCTTATTTGCATACCAACTTAATATTTTTTATTTAAATTTGCTATCACTATATTTAGTAGCAAAATTCTAACTTATATCACAACACAACAAAGCCTACACGAAAATAGGCATTAAACTCCCCAAAACCACCACATCTACCAACTATTCTTTAACCAATGTCCATTTCTTAAGTCCACCCTTCTCAGATTGTGACGTCCACCTGGGCCTTTCATATGAATATTAATTCGACCATATCTTGACCCCTGTCCGCCGGCTAAGAAGGCGACTTGACGTATAAATTTCTTAGAGAATAATTAATGTTTCTAGGCTATTTGATTGCTTACACTATCTATCTGTTTTATGAATATTTAAACGTGAAATTGTTTACTTCGTACTTTCTAATTTACATCATAAAGAAATATTTTGTTTGTAAGTACTTAACTGTTGTAATTTTTGATGTTTATCCGAGGAATATCTATTATGTATCGTTTTAGAATATATTTTTTTATTATTATCCTTGTCTAAGTATAAAAGATAATAGGATGTAAAAGTTTAAATTTTCATAGGTTATGTCTTAATATACGTAATATAAAAGTAAATGGACGAAATATATATAATAAAATATTCTTACATTACAATGTATTTTTAAATACGACTAAAATCATTTGTTGTTTTATCATTTAAACTTTGATGTATGGCTAGTAGGTATCTATTTTGCCATAAGTGACCAGCTGAAAGAACCTAAGACTTCCGATCTAACTAGGAAACGAAAAGTATGGTTTGACTAGAAGTTCTTATATTCGCCTGATATTTAAATGCAAGGAACTCTTACCGAAACTTTTTATGCATTTTTCTTTCAGATCCGCTAAAACATAAATGTATGAGGCAAGGGTCACGTTCTTGAGTTCCGTTACTCAACAAACAATGCCTCGAAAAATCGCCGAAAGGTGGGGAACGGAGTATCTTAACCCTAGGTTCCCCCTGCCTACCTTGTTGTATGCGGGATACAAGATGAAGGTAATTTAATTATAATTTTTAATTCTCTTCGAATAACATAAGTAATTATCAATAAACTAAAGCAAGACCAACAATTTTGGTGTTATTTCAGAGTCTCCACCACACTATGTTATTTCTTGCGTAACGCTCGGTCAGCTTTGGCAAATATTGTTTTATTTGATTAGCCCTTGCCGACTTGGGTGTAAGACTGGTATACACTCGTGAAGTTGGTGGTGGAATTTACTTTAACTTTTGTGCTTGTTTGAAATTTGTATGAGTAACATTGTAGAAAATTTTCCACGCAGGCAGAGGGAACCTAGTGTTAAAATACTCTGTTGCCCACTTTCCGCCGAATAAATCGGAATGTCCTAACAAATCCAGGAAAAAATCCAGGGAAGCCTAGTAAAAATAAATTAAGTTGTATGCTTTTTTGGAGAATATCTTAAAACTAAAATACCGAACATTTAAATACCTGGGATACTAACTGGGATATTAAATAAGACAGAAAAAAGATTCATATAAATATCACGTCCTAATGGTTATCCTAAATATGATTTCACATTAAGCAATCACAAAAATATATTCTAGTCGTTTAACACGTAAAATTATTTTTTTTAGCTTCACACTATATCCCACATATAGAAAGGTAGGCAGTGGGAACCTAGTGTGAAGTCACTCTATTCCCTACTTTCCGTCATATCTTTCGAGGCGGTGCGTGTTGAGTGGTGGAACTGGAGAGAAGAAATGAAAATATTAACAAATAATAATTCATACCTCCGAGTGCGGATCGAACCCACAACCGTCGCGTCACAGTCATACCTTGGTGCCCCTGCGCCACGATGGCCCCAAAATTATTGATTGAATAAAATGCTTATATCAGTGTACTCCCACCCTTGTAGCATACGATCGCTCTCGGTCAAGTGAGCGCTACTAATTAGTCAAATATCTTAATTGGATAGAATTTATCTTACGCTGTAATTCAATATGTTGTTAAGAATTTTGAAATTATATTATATTATCTAAAACAGAAAATTTATATTCTGTATTAATTTAGAATTAAATTATTTGAAATTTTCCTACTGTGGTAACCCTAATTGCGGTGTTGAGTTCCACCGTTTCTAAATGCCATGATTCGGATGATGCAAAACGTGAATAAAGAGTGTCTTAATGCTCCTTTAGCTAATGAAAGAGATAAACACATAAAGATAAAAAATGATATGTTATAATTGTTTTTCTAATACTATATTTATACAATGTTGCAGATTTTTTTTAGTTTCACAATATAATTCACATGTAATGATGTAGGCACAGGGAACCTGCAATGTTAAAAGACGCTTCCCCAAGCACCGCTCAACTTAAATGCTGCTAACTGTTAAGTAACAGAACTCAAAGCCGCACCCGAAGAAATTCACTTTGAAAGTAATATTTACATATTATAATGCTTTCTTAATCTTATTTTAATTTTTATAGTATTAACTGATATTTTATTAATACTTGTTATGCCTACAAACTTCAGTTTTCTTTATACATTCATTATATGAATAGCTTTATAGAAAAGCATATCTTCATACATTTTAACACACAAACGATCCGTTCACCCAACAATCCATAAAAACACCATAAACGACGATATACGTATACTTATTTCAACAAACAGTCGATAAGTACCACAAATGGACGTAAAGCCAGTCCAAAACTAATTCGTAACCTACAATAGATTCTAAATTCGAAATATATGTCGCCGCTCCATCTAGTTCCGGTCGAGTTTGAATATCCGTCCAAGTTGGACTTCCGGCGGAAGCGGCCGCAGTCCACGTCTTTATCTGAAGAATTAACTGGCGATAGTTATTCAAATGCGTTCAGAAGTGATAAGGTGACCTACATTTTAATGTGAATAGGTAAGTATGTATATATACAGAAATATATGATTATATATTAAGATTTTTTTTATACAATCCATGTCAGGGTTTTCTGGATTTTTTTTCTTCATGTTATTATAAAAACATATTATAAAAACTTACTTGAGTTCTATAGTGTATGATTTTTCAGCGCAAACCCTAAATATCTCTACAAGCAAAGGTCTGGAAAATATGGAACAATGAACAAAAATTACGTTTAAATAAATTCGAAAATGATGAGAATTCATAACTTGTTTATATGTAGAGGGGTTCTGGTGGTGCAGTTGGACATCTGACTTTAAACGCGATGATTATCAGTTCGATACCTACTCCTGAGTATGGCACCATAAAATTATTTTAATTTTTTTCGGCTTAATAGCATACAAATGTTGACCTTAAAGATTAAAGGTTAACCTTTGGTAAAGCTATTTTCATTCCACCGCTCTGTTAGATAAAGAGCAGCGTTGAATTCCGCCACTAACGCAATGTCTCGAAAATTAGGTGAAAACTGAGGAATGAAGTGTCTTAAAACTAGGTTCCCTCAGCAGCAAGCAGTTTTACTTTATATCATGTAATATAATATAGGTAAGTGTTTCATTAATAGCTTTTAAACGTGCTAATAGAGCACTTTCAACTTCGATAATGTCACGTTGAAAGGAGAAAGTATGATAAACGGTGTTTTGAAAAATATTCTGATTATCTCTATAATATCGTTAATATTTTTTAGAAAAAAAATTTATTTACCTGTTTTCTCATGTAATAAAATAATTATAAAATACTAGTGGGCGCGCGCAGCTTCGCCCGCTTATTTGCACCATTAGGAGTGAACTCTCTCAAAATAATATTTTTAACTCAAACAACTCAACTCAAAAAAATATTTTTAACAATCTGAATTTAAAATTTTATAATAATCGGTGGCGATTTAAAGGTTTATCCATATAAACCTTTATCCTCTTAGGGTTAAAATTTTTCAAAATCCTTTCTTAGTGGATGTCCAAATTATGAAAATAAAGATCTGTCCAAATTTCACGTTTCTACGCACATCGGTTACGGCTGTGCGAGCGTCTTACCTCAGTCAGTCAGGTACATGTCCTTTTATATATATAGATTATGAAGTTTAGAAAACACGCTTTTCTACACCAAACACTACAAATGTAATAAAATGTGCCCAGAGCTATAAATTATATAAGCTTAAGAGATTTTCTAGTAACCGCTAAAGTTCCACTATTCAGGTTCTAGTTCCATCATCAGACAATCTCTCCGGTACCGTATTATTTTATAGTTTTTAAAAGTATGTTAACTGTCAAATTTTAATGTCATATAATTATTAAAAGTGGAATGAAATTTATTAGCTTTTATTACATAATTATAATTACAAAGAAACAGTAATAAATTGACTTAATGAAAAAAATATTAAAAAAAAAATACATAAGCAGGGTCTCAATTTTCTATTATCCATCTGAATTTGACGTGACGTTGTCTATTGAGTGGCGGAATTCATCGGCGTGACATCATTCGCGTGATAAATATTTTATATTTTATTTATTAATAAGGCCAGTTAAGGCCAGTCGTGGCGTGGCATACAGTGTGACTGTAAAACCGACTGGTTGTGGGTTCGATCCCCACTCGAGGAAATAAAATATTTATTTATATTATATTTCCATTTCTTCGCTCTGGTTTTGAGGCAAAGCGAGGCGTTGAGTTCTGCCACTCAACACGCAATGCCTCCAAAATTCGGCAGAAAGTGGGTAACGGAGTGTCTTAACACTACCTACCTTGCTGTGTGCGGGATACAGCGTGAAGCTGATTTTATTTATTAATAAATATTAGTTTATTGGTAATTAAAGTCTAAAATTCAATTTGTTGTGTATAGGTTGGTCTTAATATCAATAATTTTCATCAAAAAATATTGATATTAAGACCAACATATACACAACAGTTAAATTTTTTAATAATTGCTAAGCTTCAACTTACAAGAACTTTATAACCCCTAATGATCCAATATTAAATAATACATTCATCGTAGCAATCCAAGACAGCTAAAGGGCCGAATTCCACTATATTTCAAATGTAACTCGGAAAGGTGAACAGAAGGGTTGTATATAATTGTCCGGGTGTCAGGGGGTTGGTTTAGGGGGTGGTCAGTGTTTGTGATTTGTAAATGGGCTCAGACCTTAGCCCTTCCTGAAGACGAGGATATATCACGCGCCTTGAAAGATAACTTTGTCGTGGGATTTATAGGAGCTGCTATAATAGTTCTCGATTATTTTCGTATCGTTGACGAAAATAAGGAAAAAATTGCATAATTTTTCACAAACATCTAAAACGAATACGCAGTTGCTTAGTTGCAGTTTGCCGAAATTATATAACTTCAGTTCTTTTTGCCGAATGTATCAAAACGATAAATTGTAGAAAAATTATGAATATAACATTAATATATTAAGCCTTTATCCAATCTACGATGAAATGTTACAGCAATTGGATAATTTAAAATAAAAAATGCCTCCAGATTCGGCAGAAAGTGGGGAATGGAGTGTCTTAACACTAGGTTCCCTCTGCCAATCCTGCTGTGTGCGGGATACAGCGTGAAGCTGATTTATTTTATTTTAAAATAAAAAAGTGACTGTCACATAAAAATAGTACATTTTCCTTAAAACAACTCTTGATAAATACATTGCAAAAGGAATAGCAAGTACAATAGTCTGACGAGATATCTTAAAGGGCACAAAGGTTGCCGCAAATTGCCAAAGTAAGTGTAACGTCCGAACAGAAATACATTATCTGGAGGAAGGCGATCGAAAGATTTATGATGGACCTTGGTGATCCATTTCCAAAACAATTTAGGACTAGGCTTTAACAAGATATATTGTTTGGAAGTGGTATTAAAAGAGTACTAATCTATCCTAATACATTATTATATCTAAATATATATTTAATATTTCATTTCCTCGCTCTGGTAAAATGAGAAAGCGCGGCGTTGGGATCCGCGGAAAGTAGGAAACCGAGGTGTCTTAGTGAGAACGTAGTGTCTTAACACTTGTTTAATAGGTCCCCACTGCCTGATACAGCATGAAGCTAAAAAGGAACACCTTTTTCTGCATAGCGGGAAAGATAGAAAGAATTTAGCTCAACACATTACATACGTATTGAGTGACAGAATACACCACCACGTTTTGTCCTGCCACAACAGAGAAGGTCATTTGAACCGAAGCCAATAACCATTGCGTATACAGTTAGACATTGTCAATCTGAGGTTCCTAGTCAATTGGGGTATTTTTTTTAAAATAAATATAAATCTATGTCATTGCCCATTGGTTCTCACAACGTGTGACTATAAACACAGTCATTTTAGGTACAATTTCTACTTGGAGGAATCATTTATTTTCCATTCTCTCATTCTGATACAAGACAAAGCCTGGCGTTGAGTTCCGCGACATAACATGCAATACCTCGAAGTGGGTAGAATTGAGAGTAATTGTTAAAATGTCTAAAAACTAGGTTGACTCTGCTTACCATGTAAAAATGTAGGAAAAATAATTTGACTTTTATACGAAATTTTATTTATATCCACGAAAAGCTCTAAAAAACTTTCAAAAAGCACAATATAAACGTAAAGATATTATAAAACTTCCACAGTTTATCGCAAACACTCAGCAAAGTTCAAGTTGGCTCTTATGCTCTTAATACCCACTAGTTTCATAGATATAGGCATGTTTTAGTAGCGATTGTACAAACTTACATTTCTCAGCTTCGCGTCGGGTATTTAGCATTAAATATATGTTTTACCACCTTTTAAAGATTGCGTCTGAGATCGCCGGCGGCATGTGGCACGAAACTCACGTACTATACGACAGTTGTTATCCCAATATAGTATAGGAGGTGATGTATTTGAAACGTGCTAATAAATTTTGCGTGCGTTTATTTAGTTTGTTTTCTTATTACAGAGCTGTGTGAAGTTATTCGAGTTTAAGTTATGTTAATAAGCTATGGCAGCCATATTTGTAAAAAAACATTTGCCTCAATATCAGAGGGAAATGAAAATATAAATTTAAATAAATACTTAATTTCCTCGAGTGTGGATCGAACCCACAATCAGTTGCGTTTATAGTCACACTTAGTGCCTTTGCGGCATGACTGGCTTCACCAAATTTATAATAAAAAAAAATATTTTATTAGGGTACCTACGATCATAAAATATCGTAATTTTTACGAAAATCTTTGGTATGGTTTTTAAATTTAACATGCCAACACGAGTAAACAATTATTTAGAAAAAGTTCAATTTTTATGTTAATTAGTAATATTAAAATTAATATGTAACGACTAGTCGTGGCGCAGGTAAAGGGCACAAGCGTGCGGATAGAGAAAATGAAATATCTACGGCGTCGAGATCGACCACTCAATACGCAATTCTTTAGGGAACCCTGCTATGTGCGTGAAGCGAAAAAAATATATAAAAAGATTAAGTGTCTTTACTATGTCTACAGAAAAGAAAAGAAAAACTTTTAACAGCTCAAAAATAGCCACCAGCTCCTACACTACATCACTTATGCGCACAATCCCGTGTGCCACAGACGCCGTGTGTGCCGTGATGGGCACCGCGTGACTTGGTGCTACACTGTTCCACTTTACTACTTTAGTAGAATTAATCTAATAAAATACGATACAGTTAGTGCTTCAAAACAATAAACTTACTTAACAAAATTGTAATTTTTTTGTTGTGATATAATTCTTTTAGCCTTGTTCTAGAGCATATGTAAACATGTGAGAATAGATATAGAGTCGTTTTCAATATCAAAGTTTCAATATTTTAGCCTTAAATTTGTTTTATATTAAAGATGGACAAGGATTTTTTATTATCAGCTTCACGCTGTATCCCGCACACAACAGGGTAGGCAGAGGGAATCTAGTGTTAAGACACACCGTTGCTCACTTTTCGCCGAGTTCTGAAGGTATTGCGTGTTGAGTGGCGGAATTCAACGCCGCGCTTTGCCACAAATATAAATGTAAACAAATATTTTATCTCCTCGAGTGGGGATCGAACCCACAACCAGTCGATTAATTTAGATTTATCTTTAGTTTAAATAATATATTATTTATTCAGATTTATCTTTTAAATTGACAATATTTCACAACCATATGTTTCATTTGTTTGATCATAGCAGTATCCATTGTCAGATGCCCAACAAAAATTCCAAAGGCTATTTTTAGAATAAATCAATGTATAAAATTATACATATATTAAACAAATTATAATTATTTTTAGATTACATTTTCCATTATAATCAGACCTAGTGCGACAACAGAACAGTCCAACTTTCTCAAAAATTTTAAATGTCGACACAACACTAGAAAAGAGAGTGTTTTAACACTACATTCTCTTCCTTATACGCACAACAAAGATAATACACATAAAAATAAAAATAGTAGTTCGCAAAGAAACTGCACCATCGACCCCATGATAGATATATACTATACCGTCGGTTTAACACTTTAATGCGCTACATACAATCAGATATTTGTTTTAAATTATGGTAATAAAATGTCGGTGAGAGTCACGAGCGGTGCGCGTGCGCAGGCAGGGGAATTGGATCGGGATCAGCATTAAACCTCTATTATAATGACGAATTTATATGGTAAACAACCGGCCGCTTGTTGTTTTAAGTATAATATTTCTTATGGGATTTGTGCAACTATGTATTAATAATATTAAATGTCTTATAAAAGGCAATAAGATAATTTGTTGAAAATATGAATCGCACTGTTTTCCCAGTGCAGCAGTGTAGGCAAAGAACTTAAAGTGTTAAGGCAACTCGTCCCCACACACCGCCCAAATTTCGAGATATTGGGAGTTGATTGGCGGACCTTAACACCGCGGTTTGCTTTGTTACTAAAGAAAGAAAACTAAATGTTTCTGTCCCCAGAACGTGAATCCTATCACAACTGTCGCGTTAACATTCAAACACTATATTGAAATTTATCCTATTTAAATTAGTCATTTAATATTTGTATTTTAGGTTTTTAACTTCCTATCAAATTTAATCGTTATACATATCGCACATTGAAAACAAAAATGGCATTATACCAAAAACCCAATTTTTCAATACAGCAGTTTTAAGTTTTTTATATAATTCTTATGCCCATATCTTGACAATTAATTGAGAACAAGCTATATTTTTAGGTTTATATAATACTCTAACTATCGCTCTTATAATTTGTAGGAAGAATAAGATAAGTAAACTAGTAGTTGTAGAAAAAAATGGTTTTGAAAAAAAAGTTCAGCATAGTGTCACTTTTGTTTTTATATCACCAATAAATTATACGTTTAACGACATGTTAAATAATTCCAATATCCAATGAAATGCAGTAAGTTGATGTGAAAATAAAACATATTAATATTTTGGATGCTTAAAGTACTTATTTGGACAACGCAAACAATTTAATGCAGTCTCAGTCTCAGATACTATACTAAAAATGTCAATAGTAATTTTATATTTTTTTTGCAAGTTTTATTATAAATAAAGTAAAAAATGACACTAAGCAAAATATGTCACTTTTTCACTTCCCTTAACTAGGGTTCTGTCTGGCAGCCGGGGGCATTATTGGTTTAGTGTCGGTTTATTATTTACCAATCACGCTCGCGACAACAAAGTATGAAATGACACTAGCATCGTCTAGCGAAAATTAATCGGACTATTAAAACAAGTGTTTTTGCAACTGATGTGTTTTTTATTTATAGATTCTACATGTTACCATAAGTCAAAAGCAAACTTTTTTGTATAATGCCATTTTTGTTTTTAATGTGCGATATGTAAGTTGCGAAATCTAACGAATTCAACTTCTCTATGGGGCTCACTATTGTCTTGTGGACTCAATTTGAAAATAGCCGTAACTGTCGTTGTGAAATAGAAAACTGTTGTGAAATAGAAAAAAATTACTGAATTATTATCATGTGCTAAGTTGAACCAATCAACGTTAACATGAACTAAGTTCAACCTATATACAAATAATGTTGTTTTGTTTGTAATTAGTATTAAGTACCTTAAGTATGAAATAAAAGTATCTCAAAAAATGATTTAACTAAAAACACACATGTATAAATCACACACATGTATAAATGTTCCATACAAATTTATCTAATCTTAAATGTTACTATCAGCATCATTTCTTTCAAATTTACACCCCCAAAACTCAAAAAAAAAAATCAATACACGAACTAAAAGACAATAATTACAAGGAAAGTAAATCTCGAGATGAGTCTACTCGCCAGATAGATAGAGATGTGCAGATTTAATATATCATTGTGCACCAGTGACGCATACTTGGCGCGCTGCAGGAAATGCGCAGTGAGCGATAAGCCGAACGGACTTTGTGATGCCTGCTGTCCGCGCGCGTCTCCGACTTGGGTTGGGTGTGTTGTGGATTTGTCTTGCATTTTTTTAAAAATATTTATATATTATTGTTAGTATACAGATTTCAAACGGTTTCTTTTTTTAAATATTTTTTTGTTTATCTTTTTGTGTAGTGTAAAGTGTACCTACTATTATTTACATCATCGTGAAAAAAAGACGTAGAAATGGTTTTACACACACCATTGTGTGTTTTGTTGATTCCTGTGTTTGTCCTGCCAAGTTTAAACATAAACGTTGGCACTATGATAATAATAATCAATCAATCAATTAGCTTCACGCTGTATCCCGCACTCAGCAGGGTAGGCAGAGGGAACCTAGTGTTAAGACACTCCGTTCCCCACTTTTTGCCGAATTCTAGAGGCGTTGCGTGTTGAGTGTGGCCGAACTCAACGATTCCAAAAAATAATACGGTGCTTTTGTAGTATATGTACACATATAATGTATAGTGAATACAGATTACATTAGATTAGATTACTTAAAATATCTACTTATTTTTTTTATCTTTGCACAACTTTGGAAAAACATACGATTCTATTTTTTATCAATTTTACAGTGTTACTTAGGAAAATAAAATACTGTATAGAGAACGTATGGCTTAACGGTCAGAGCGCTTGGACCGGTTTTTAAAAGGCGCGGGTTCAAATCCAGCTAGGTACGTTATAAATCAATTCTTATTATATTAGGAACATCCACAATAATCCCACCGTCTAAGCAAATCAGAGCAGCTAGCGGCATTGTTGCACTGATTTAGAGCAGCAGACATCTCCAAACTAACTCGATCTGTTCTCACGTCTCACGTATTAATATATTCTATATTCTATTAGATTTCATAATACTGGGCGATGGGAGATGTATCGATTGGAATTAGACTCGAGTCTGTATAGAGGATTAGGAGGGAGTTTCGTGTCTTTGATATGATTTTAGTTTGTAATGTTATTGTGATTTATTAACGCCTTTTTAGTATAATTGATTGAAATAATGCTCTTTAGTAAGTGCGGGTTCGATTATTTTTTTTTTTTTTGTGAAATTATTTTTATTATGTGAAATATGTGTATATCTTATATTGCATATCAAATATTTCAGCATGCAGATGTATTGTATGTAAAAGGTTTGTAATAAAAATAATTTTATTACGTAAATCGTATTGGTGTACCTTCAGTCAGAGGGTGCGTAAGCTCGTCCTTAGAGAGCGCGGAGAGTACAATCACTTATCACTAAGCTTATCAGAAAATTAAAAGAAACTTTAAATCAGCTTCACGCTGTATGCCGCACACAGCAGGCTAGGCAGAGGGAACCTAGTGTTAAGACACTCCGTTCCCCACTTTCTGCCTAATTTTGGGAGCACAGCGTGTTGAGTGGCAGAACTCAACGCCGCGCTTTGCCTCGACACCAGAGCGAAGAAATGGAAATATAAATTTAAGTAAATATTTCATTTCCTCGAGTGGCAATCGAACCCACATCCAGTTTTACAGTCACACTTTGTGCCACGACTGGCCCCAAATGTGATTTGATTTTTTAAAAGAAACTTAAAAAAAATGAACACGCCGCTTACCTCTATTTTATTGGCCATTTTATCAACATAATATTGAGATTATGATCAATTCCAATCGACACCAAAATAAGTGTATCTGGTGCTAGTTTTAAACAGTCATATTATAAGTAAATTATAAGTCGCAGTATATAATTTTGCAGTACCAAAGCGGCCATTCGCGTTGTCCTTGATGTTATTTTCTAAACCAATACGGCACATAACAATTTATTGGTACATTTACTAGTTGAAGTTTGTACAGAAATTTGCTGTTATATTTTAAAGTTATTTTGATAATGATTTCTATTGATAAGATAATAAGATTCGATTTATAAATGTTGATAATAATTTTGTTGTAAGGCTTGTTTTATCTAAATCGGTCAGCCGCCGTCGTGTGGGGGCCGACTGTGTGACTGAACGTGTATAAGTTGCGGATAGGGTGATCTTAGGATTTTAGCGAAATGACTGTAGATTTTTCATATTTAAAAATAAAAAATAAATCAGCTTCATGCTGTATCCCGCACACTGCAGGGTAGGCAAAGGGAACCTAGTGTTAAGACACTGCGTTCCCCACTTTCCGGCGAGTTCTGGAGGAGTTGCGTGTTGAGTGGCAGAACTCAACGCCGCGCTTTGCCTCGACACCAGAGCGAAGAAATGGAAATATAAATTTAAGTAAATATTTCATCTTTCCTCGAATAGGGATCGTGAATGGGATCGGAAATGGGGATCGAACCCACAACCAGTCGGTTTTA
This sequence comes from Heliconius himera, assembly GCA_021202915.1. Classification (NCBI taxonomy): domain Eukaryota; kingdom Metazoa; phylum Arthropoda; class Insecta; order Lepidoptera; family Nymphalidae; genus Heliconius; species Heliconius himera. The sequence continues at coordinate 25,325 of JAJHJA010000390.1, read as the reverse complement.
CAGTCACACTTTGTGCCGCTGCGGCACGACTGGCCTCAAAAATATATATAAGAAAAAATATGAATATTTATATAACAAATTTACAAATCCTTGATTTTTTTAAAATTAACAAATAATTTTAATATTGCCGAATATATTTATAACTTTAGTTTCGCTACAACGTTGCATATTATATATCGGGGTACAATAGTAAATTTATAGTGAACCGTACACGCCTACCAAATGACAATAATTACGTATGCACCTGTATAATATAGTACCTAGTATAGATTTTATTACTTCGATTTTAGCCTTAGAAGTTTCGTATAAGGTAATTGAAAAATTAAGTAAGGCATGAAAACTCAAAAAAAATTATAACTTTCTCGTTTTATATAGTGATATAGTGCAGCGTTCAGATCCGCCACACGACAACACGACAAATATCTCGAAAATTAGACGAAAATGGTGTGTCTTAACAATAAAATATCTCAGCATAAAACTAATTTCAATAATATATTAATTTTATACTATAGGTATTTTTCTATGATAACCGTTTAATTTCTACAGTAAAATTAAGTAAGCACAGTAAAAAAACGGTAATTTAACAATTAACAGGGTCAATTCGTATTTGTGTCACGATCGAGATGCAAATCCGCTACTGGACTACGCAAGCACTGTTATACCAGGGCTGCTAAACATAGAGGGTGAAAGTGTATGTTATATATAAATTTTTATATGCTATTTGAATATCTGGAGTAGAAGTTCTAAGATCTTTAACTAGAGGGTTTTTTAATTATTATCATTTAATTACTGTTTAAGCAAAAGTTGTGAGTTCGATTCCCTTTCAAGAGATTAATTACTTTCATTTCGTTTTCCTGGTCACAAAATGAAGCGCAGTGTATACAACACTCCGCTACATAACAATTAATGTCTGGAAAATTGAGCGGAAATGGAAGAAGGAGTGTCGTAACACTAGATTCTCTGCTCATATAGCTTAAATAAATAAAACTTTATAATAATATTGAGCACCATTCGAAGTCCATCTTCTACAATAGTGAAATTGTTACCTGTATATAACTACATAGCCTCTAAAATACTAAAACATCTCTATAAATTACTAATTTATATAAAACTGGCATCCTAAACGCGGCTTCGTCCGCTTAAATTTGTTTCTTATATTATGGCTCAATTCTTTATGATAAAATAATAATTTAAAATCTTTACATAAATATTAACCTATGTGTTATTCTATTTATAAGGTATATAACTGTAAAGTTTCCCTCCGATGTAAATCTATTCCGTAGTTTTTGCGTAATAGCGGAACAAACATCCATCTACACACTTTCACATTTACAACATTAGTAGGAAGTACCCTTTTTTTCCAATCAATACAGGATAAGATAATTACTAGTAAACAAAATCCCAATATTGGGTTCGCAACCCCTGACCGATTAGAGGAGGCACGATAAAAACGTAATTATACACACGAATGCGCATGATTCACGAAATATTTGAATACTGTATTACATACATTCGCTACGCTGAAACTGACTTTAGAGCCATCTTGTTAACAAATAAAAATCAACTTTAAAACAAGTGAATAAAGTCCATTTTAACACAGCAGCCGCTATTAAAAGTTAAAAGAAAGATGTTCAGAATTCATCTCTAAACACAAATATTGTTATTACAATTTATACCCTACTAATTAGTGATAAGGTTGTTTTTTGCGTGCGCTACAAGTGACGTTTAGTTTTAAGAATAGTGATGTGCACCGTGGGAACGATAGAAATGGAAGCGCTCGGGCCGAGCGTGAACCGCCGATGTTAGATACGAAGAAATTGTGGCGTATTGGTTCAGTTTGTTGTTGCGAATAATATGTTTATAGTAATTTTAGTGTTTAGATTAGTGTTGTTGTAATGGTAATGGGTAACTTGTTGCTGCTTTAGTCTTTTGGATGGGTTTTTGTTTTCCCCTATTGTATGGGGATTAATAGAGAAATGGGTTTTATATTAGATATTTTATGTTTTTGGATAGTCTATGGATATGTCTATTTGTTTAGTGTTCTTGAGATGTATAATCTATATATATAAAAGGACTTGTGCTGACTGACTGAGGTAAGACGCACGCAGAGCCGTAACCGCTGTGCGTAGAAACGTGAAACTTGGGCAGATGTTTATTTTCATATTCTGGACATCCACTAAGAAGGGAAATTGAAAAATTTTAACCCTAAAAGGTTGAAAGTTTATATGGAAAAATCTTTAAATTGCCACCGATTTTCATAAAAAATTAAATTCAGACTGTTAAAAATATTTTATTGAACGTGTTTTTTTTAGAATTCACTCCTAATAAGCGGGCGAAGCCGCGCACGCCCTCTAGTCTATATATATAAAAGGACTTGTGCTGACTGACTGAGGTAAGACGCACGCAGAGCCGTAACCGCTGATGGTAGAAACGTGAAATTTGGACAGATGTTTATTTTCATATTCTGGACATCCACTAAGAAGGTAATTTAAAAAATTTTAACCCTAAAGGGATGAAATAGGGGTTGAAAGTTTGTATGGAAAAAAAATGTATATGTACCGATTTTTATAAAATTTGAAATTCAGACTCTTAAAAACATTTCATTGAATACGTATTTCATGGTTTTTTAGAATTCACGCCTTAAGGGTTCAAATAAGGGGTTGAAAGTTTATACGGAAAAATCTTTAAATCACCACCGATTTTTATTAGAATTTAAATTCATACTGTTAAAAATATTTTATTGAACACGTGTTTCGTGGATTTTTTAGAAGTCACCTACCTAAGGGTGCAAATACGCAGGCGAAGCTGCGCGTGCCCACTAGTTAGTTTATATACTTTACTATTTTTTTAATATAAGTTAAATCTGTCTCTTGTAGTAGGTCAATACAAGAAAAAAAACCAATATCTGTCAATGTTTTTTTAATATTTTGTTTTTTATTTTTTTTTATTATTTAAATAAAAAAAAAAAAAAACAAAATATTTAATATGCATTAAACTTTTTTATCATAAATTCTTTATCATAAATATAATTATCGAAGCAATTCAGCCAACAAAGTTAGATAAAATCGATAATTCTAAGAAAATTAAACAATATGCAACATAACAGATTCCATGCATTTTAAAAACCAATATCATCACTCGACTAGTGATGACTATTAAAATGGACAAGTAAAAAATGTCCAATATTCATATTACTTTCAATCTGAGCTAAGGTGATAATCGATTTTCACGCACGCGACGGTTTACACGTCACTACTTTTAAACAATATATATTTTTTTCTTATTCATTTTATGTTACACGATTTTTATACTAAAGCTATTGAGTATCGAGAATCAGATGAAGTTAAAAAAAATCGATTTTTTAAACCACATTAGACATAGATTGATGGAACCGAATGACTCGTGATCAAGAAAGTGTGTTTATTGAATCGAATAATTACATCCTGTTTATTGTTATCTCTTATTTTGTTCCAATTCTTTATGGCTTATATTATTTTTCTAATTTGTTACACATAAAATACTCTAAGCAAGACTTTTCTAAAAATTATTTTGATGTATGTATGTATTAAATAAAAAATAAAATAAATTAGCTTCACGCTGTATCCCGCACACAGCAGGGTAGGCAGAGGGAACCTAGTGTTAAGACACTCCGTTCCCCACTTTCTGCCGAATTCTGGAGGCACTGCGTGTTGAGTGGCAGAACTCAACGCCGCGCTTAACCTCGACACCAGAGCGAAGAAATGGAAATATAAATTTAAGTAAATATTTCATCTCTTCGAGTGGGGATCGAACCCACAACCAGTCGGTTTTGCAGTCACACCTCGTGCCGCTGCGCCACGACCGGCCTCATTGTATTAAATAACTTTATTTTTCTATATTTTTTATTTACAATTGAGAAATGTTGTACCCGGATAAGCATGGGAAAGCTCCACTAACTTATAATTTATTATTTTCACCTGATTGTATTGTTTTTTTATTTAAAATAGCGACACACCATTTTTTTGTCCCTAATTCTTACAATAAGACAGTTATGGGCGTAACAACCCGTAACGATAATATTTATTAGATCAATTCATGGGATGGTATATGATATACCATGAATTGAATCTACCAAAACTATACATATATAATATGTACATATTAGTTGGCTATCTTAGATATAAGTTATAAAAAATCCAAGTTATGGGACATATCTCAAAGTACATACTTTATTACGCCAACATAAATCGAACCTACGTAAACTGAACTGGCCTCCCATTTTCACATACTTTTATAGTTTTAATGAAAATAAAAAAATCTAACTTAATCAACATAAAAAAACCATCAGAATACTACGATGTATTGATCAAACAGCATTCCTAAAAAATAAAAGAAAACAAAAAAAAATCTAAAATATAACCAGATGACAGTCAATACTGTTCCCAGCATGCAATTAAGGAATAATCTCGTCTTGCTTTATCTGAATTAACATCTTACCTAGAACAATATACGAATAACGATATTTTGACGTGTTGACACCTTATTAACGCGTCGATGACTCAATGGATTTTAAGATATCATGAGTAATGTTGTTGTTCTTCAAAAATGTCTTAGTAGTTCACGTTTCTCCCAGTGTTAAAACTTTTACGTGTTATGAGCTTCACGCTGTATCTCGCGCACAGCAGGGTAGGCAGAGGGGACCTAGTGTTAATACACTCCGTTCCCCACTTTACGTGTTGTCCCTAACAGGATAAAGAGGGAGCTATGTTATGCGGTCTCTGTATACTTCTTTGGTCACGTCCACTATCATTGACATCTCTATACGTGCCGTCTGGAGGTTTCTTATGCTTTTTATGTCACTTTCTTCTTTTCTCCAGTACTATCGATATTTTATTCTTGAAGTTCAACCGAAGACTCCCTCTCTGTGTGCCCCTCCATTTTACTTCACAAATAATTTTTGTCATTCTTTTATTAAACCTAAAACTCTCCGCTTTCAATATTCACTCAATTTAAAGGCATTGGTTGTCGACGAATGAATTTAGTAAAAATTCCTTTAAAAAAATACACGAATTCTGTATAATAAATATAGAATTCATGTGTAAGATGAGGCTCCTTCTAATACATACAGACACAGATATAATATTATAATTATATTTAAATTGTTATAAATATGTACATGATTTACTCGTATATAAACATATGTAAATTTATGCTGAAATTAATTGATAATATTTTAGTGCGGCGTTTAGTGCAGCCAATCAAGACGCAATGCCACCAGAATTCGGCGGAAAATGTGGAGCGGGAGTGTCTTAATGATAACTGAGTGTTTAAACACCAAGTTCTTAGGTTCTGGCTACCCACCCTGTTATGGTTGGAACACAGCGTGAAGCTATAATAAAAAAAATATCATGCATCGCAACTTTTTTACCCATATTTCTCCCCTACCAGGTAGAAAAAGCGCAGCATCGACCTCCAACACAAAATGTCTTGAAAATTTAATTAAATGTCTTGAGCTATCCCTCTTTATGTGGGCAAATGATGTAAAGCTACAATCTTTTAGAATGTATAATACTCAGCGGTACTTTTTTATAGATCAATTGTTTACAATGAATGAGAGGTATTACTGCAATAAGTTTGTTAAAAATATATCAAATCAAAAATAATAAAGGTTGCTCTGACCGTAGGTTTGTAACACAATGTGGGTTAGAAAAACGATTAACGTTGTTTAATATGCCTTATACCTTTCATGACCATAATAAATGGATTATTAAAATATAAAAATAATTCACGCTAGTAGTTCCTGAGTTTGGCGCGTTCAACCACACTAATTCCGCAGGCTTATAAAATTAGTATAGAAAAAAAAACGCTATAACATATTATACGACATACATACGTACTTATTCCACAGAAGGGAAAGACTTTTTCAGTTTTAATGGTAAACGTGTATACTAACGCCATCTATTGTGCAGTAGCTAAAATAATACTAGTAACCAAAATTACAGTATTTTGGAATTTTCTAATATAACGTATAAAATATATATTACAAAAATTTTAATAAGGCATAGTTAATAAAAAAATATGTATTTTCATGCAAGTTATCTCTATATATAATAAGACAGTAAAAATATTTTGTCTGTACATTTAGTAATTTTGACTGAAATGGATAGAGGGACACTTTAAAAGACTTATAGAAAGCAAAAAGATTTTTTTTGAATTTCTTGTCTGTCTGTCTGTCTGTCTGTCTGTCTGTCTGTCTGTCTGTCTGTCTGTCGACATATTGTTGTCCGCATTTTTCTCTGAAACTACTGAACCGATTTACTTGAAAATTTCACCAATTGCTTCGTTTTAACTCAATTTAGGTTCTAAAGTTTGGTTCATCAAAATCGGTTCATTAAAAAAAAAGTTATCGTCATTTGAATGAACTCAAGGCATTAGCTTGCCAGCGAATGTTATATAGAAATCGCGCTGGTATGACCCTGGCTAAAGAATGACGTTCGAAACGTCTGGGTTATATGATTGTTGATAAAAATATATATTTTTGAAGCACTATTATAATATATTATTTTCTCTTTTTCTCTATATATAATAAGACAGTAAAAATATTTTGTCTGTACATTTAGTAATTTTGACTGGAATGGATAGAGGGACACCTAAATAGAATAATAGAAAGCAAAAAGATTTTTTTTGAATTTCTTGTCTGTCTGTCTGTCTGTCTGTCGACATATTTTTGTCCACATTTTTCTCTGAAAGTACTGAACCGATTAACTTAAAAGTTTCACCAATTGCTTTGTTTTAACTCAACTTAGGTACTAAAGTTTGGTTCATCAAAATCGGTTCATTAAAAAAAAGTTATCGTCATTTGCCTGCGAATGTTATATAGTAATAGCGCTGGTAAGATTCCTGGCTAAAGAATGACATTCGAAACGTCTTGATTATATGACTGTTGATAAAAATATATATTTTTGAAGCACTATTATACAATATTTTATACAATAAAGTAAACAAGGCCAGTCGTGGCGCAGCGGCAAGAAGTGTGACTGTAAAACCGACTGGTTGTGGGTTCGATCCCCACTCGAGGAGATGAAATATTAACTTAAATTTATATTTCCATTTCTTCGCTCTGGTGTCGAGGTTAAGCGCGGCGTTGAGTTCTGCCACCCAACAAGCAATGCCTCCAGAATTCGGCAGAAAGTGGGGAACGGAGTGTCTTAACACTAGGTTCCCTCTGCCTACCCTGCTATGTGCGGGATACAGCGTGAAGCTGATTTATTTATTTTAAGTAAACAAAATTGAATTGTTAGTAGAGATTACCTTCATAAATCATAACAGTGAAGTTTAAATCGTAATTAATTCAACACAGAGATAAAGAACGATTTGATCTTCAAAGAAATATCAAGTAAATACATAGATTTTTTGGTTCGTTCGTTCGTTTGAAATAAATCTATATAAAAATGCCTAAAAACATCCTTTCTACGTGTACTCTGTAATAACTACATATTTACCAATTATTCATTTATCTAATAATATGCAAACAGGAGTTAATATGCAAACATTACAGTTATTTTACAAAGAATATTATGAATCCTTAACCAAATCAATAATTTTACATTTAAGGCTGTTTCTGAAGCAGTACATTAAATTATTAAGTGACGTCAGCACATTTAACAGAGCTTTAAAAAACATAACATAGGTAAAAAGAACGTAATGTTACAAATATATATATATATATATATATATATATATATATATATATATATATATAATAATTAGCTTTATGTATATTTTATGAATATCAAATATCGACATTGGTCATATTTTTTAGTTCGAAACAATCAAAAATTCTTACAGAAGTTACGATAATGTCGTAAAAAAATCATAATAGAATATTACAGATTAAAGTAACAAAAAATCATATTAGAAGTCATTATAGTTGTCTTTATATTATATATGTTGTTGTATGTTGTCTTTATATTTGTTTGTCATTCTATTATAGGGTGTGAGGCCAGTTGTGGCGCAGCGGCACGAGGTGTGACTGCAAAACCGACTGGTTGTGGGTTCGATCCCCACTCGAGGAGATGAAATATTTACGTAAATTTACATTTCCATTTCTTCACTCTGGTGTCAAGGTTAAGCGCGGCGTTGAGTTCTGCCACTCAACACGCAATGCCTCCAGAATTCGGCAGAAAGTGGGGAACGGAGTGTCTTAACACTAGGTTCCCTCTGCCTACTCTGCTGTGTGCGGAATACAGCGTGAAGCTGATTTATTTATTTATTTTATTATAGTTGTCAATCAATTCTGCTTATTAAATAATCATGTATTTTAAGCGGGCGAAGCCGTGGGCGGGCCGCTAGTTCTCTATAAAAATATAATTATTTTTTATCGATTAAAAATATTATCTTCCCTCAATAAGTAGTTAATTGTAGAAAAAATAATAAATGACTGTTCTTTGGCGTATTTTTTAATTTATTGAAAACTTAATTAAAATTTTGTATTCTATATTTTTGATTCTAATCGCGATTAAGGACCTAGAGGGTTCTTACTCGGAGGAAGTGTATTAACGTCGTTTTTAAGGTTCCGTACCTAAAGGGAAAACAACGTATATTTAAGAATATATATTAAATACGCTTTTTATATGATTTGAAGTCACATACATATTATAACATATTGACTTAAAACAACAACTGATCCAACTAGGTGTTAAAAATATATTTTATACTGTAGAAAGTAACTCTAATATACTTAAGGAAGCCACGCATACGTTGTGTTAATTTGCGTTTGAATTGTTCGATTTGGGCTCTTATTCTTATTGTTGCTGTGAGTTTATAGAGGCTGATTGTGGATTATATTATTATTAAAAATAAATGTTATTATTTAATTTTTTTTTATCTTTTTAGTTAATTTATTATGTAGTAGGCAGAGTGAGTTTGGTGTCAAGATATTCCGTTCTCCATTTTTTGCTCGTATTCGGAATGTTGTCTATTGAGAAGCAAAATTCTATGCTAGTGTACCGCGGGAAGAAATGAAACCCACCAACACCCCCCCACTCCCCTTATACTTAATGTCACAAGTTCAATTATAAAATAGCATAAAATATAATTACGGTATAATCTCAACGATTAGGAATTAAAAAAAATAATAATAGGTTCTGTCATCATCGCGTTACTGTAAATGGATTTTGATTTTTTTCCATTTACCTAAATCTTAGATAGTTTATTAAGGCTTAAGCTTTGATAAGATATTCCGTTCTCCACGTTCCAGGCGGCGGAACTCAACTCTGCGAAAGATTACATTATAAACAAAAATATACCATTTCAGATTCTTTTATTTAAATTTCGAAACACATACTTATCATAATTTCATATTCTCGTAACAAAAACGTATGAAGAAAGTAGAAAATGATTTTATTTATTTCTTTGCGAGAATGAATTTACATCGCCCTGTAGATACGGTGTTTTCTTAGCATTAGCGTGAGGTAGGCTTCGGTAAATCTGCAAAATTTGTATGACAGGGTTGATATAAGTATTCTATTTAGTTTACGTTATTTGTTACGTTTTTTTCTATATTTACAATATATATATTTTTTTACAATTTATGAAGTTTTTTTAATAGTTTCATAGAATATTGTGTATACAAATATTATCTACAGTATTCTATATATTTTTTTGATTATGTGTGTTCTTTTTAATTAATATATGATATGGATAAATGTGTCAATTATTCTATTAATTAAAAAATATATGTTATAATATATGCAGCTACACGCTGTTTCCTGCAAAGCAGAATATAAAAAGAAAGTTTAGTGTTAAGACACACATTTTTATTTAACACTTTACGCCGAACTTTCGAGACATTGCGTATTGAGCAGTGAAACTCAACGCCGCGCTTCGTCTACCAGAGCGGTTATAAAATTACTCTCTCTCTTCAGAATCGAACCCACAACTGCCACGACGGTTTAGGGTGGTAATGCGCCACGAGCCACGTTGGCTTCCAAAATTAAAAAACATATATGCAAATCTTAAAATCCAGATAGTTTAAAAAAACAAATAGAACCCAACGACAGCCCTGGAACAAGAAAATGTTGCCACTTATTCCGCGCCGCCTCCCCAACCTCACAAATACTGTATGTTATAATTTTTGTTCCCCAAATATATATTCAGACAAAAGGCGGCTTAATGAATGTATCGCGAATTCCAAAACCGTGATTAAGCATTGTTACGTAGAAACCTCCATCTGGTCTATAGGAGATTTTTGCTCTTATTGGAGCTGGATTATTTTAATGTGCATTCTATATAGATTCTATATATAGGTATGTATATAATAAATGAAACGAAACACAAACGAAATTCGTATTGTTTGGTATGTTTAAAGTTTTATTATAGTTTTTAATTTGGTTGAAATATATTTTAAGTTTCGTTTAAATGTATGTATGTATTTATAACTATGTTTTTGTGAAGATAGGGTAACGCAAAATTTGTTACTATTTTACACACAATATTGCTATGTAAAGTACTAATAAATTAAAGGGAATCTTTCAGATTTTTATGATTATACCTATACATTTAAGAAAAAATCTTTTTTGTCCTCATGTCATCATATAAGTAGAGATACAGGTGAAAATAATCTGAGTGCTAGATAAATGACTGCAGGTACTTATATGTATGAGAGTACACCTATGTTTTAATATAAACATATTTTGAAAACGATTCTAGGCCATTCGTGGCGCAGCGGCACAGAGTGTGACTGTAAACGTGACTGGTTGTGAATTCGATCCCCACTGGAGGAAATTGAAATATTTATTTAAATGTATATTTTCAATTCTTCGCTCTGGTGCCGGGGCGAAGTGCGGCGTTGAGTTCCGCCACTCAACACGCAATGCCTCCAGTATTCGGCGGTAAATGGGGAACGGAGTGTCTTAACATTAGGTTCCCTCTGCCTACCTTACCGTGTGCGGGATACAGTGTGAACCTTTTTATAACCCGCGATAACGAAGTTACCACATTAAATGTACCTATTATATTTTAAAATAGGGGAAAAAATAAATATATATGTATATTATAATTTATTATAAGTTTGTACTGTTTAAAAACACTTTCTCACCACCCATCAGCCCTTCAAGTCTCCCGTTCTTTCGTATTCTATTCAAAAGTTTGAATAAGAGTAATACACGTATTCTGCTTTCCTTGAGAATACAGTGACCATGTTGTTTATATATTTTTTAATATTTGATAAATTAAGGTAAAAATATTTTATTCGTATAAATAAAGTTTATTATAACAGGGAATGTTAGGAGTTTTTTTTTTAATTTGACTTATGCTTTAGTTGATTTCTACACATTTTTACTGATAACCACCACTGAACGCATGCCTCCAGCATTCTATGGAAAGTGCAGAACGGGAAACGGAGTGTCTTAATACTCTATTTTTAGGATATCTGCTTACTCTGTTATATATGGGATATAGAGCGTGAAGCTTAAAACAATCTATTAAAGTAGCCTAAAAGGTATTTTGATAAAATCTATTTGTTGAAGCTATATTAATATCAATTAAACCGTCTACATAATTATATAAAACAATTTTTAGCTTTTAATCAAATTCAAAATGACGAAGAGACACGAAAATAAGTTATTTATTTTATTTTTAACAAAGTCGTAATTATTTCTGTTAAACTTTTGTTCGAAGTTCGATATAAAATATATTTAATTGTAAATACAATAGTTGTGAGCTAGTTCCCATTCAGGGTAATAGTTACTTAAATTTATATTTCCATTTCTTCGCTCTGGTGTCGAGGTTAAGCGCGGCGTTGAGTTCTGCCACTCAACACGCAATGCCTCCAGAATTCGGCAGAAAGTGGGGAACGGAGTGTCCTAACACTAGGTTCCCTCTGCCTACCCTGCTATGTGCGGGATACAGCGTTAAGCTAGGTACTCTACATCTAATGAGGTCATTAGGTGTAGTGGTAGCCACCCAACCCACCACGCATATGGATATAGTGTCTTAACACTACCTTCCCTCTACCGATCCCACTATATGCGGGAAAGAACGTGAAACTGCAAAAAACCATAAATATTTTAACTTTTACAAACCTTGCCACCCTATTCTCGAGTGGGAAGCCAATTGTTCCACGGATCAGCTGAGTGTTCGCGTGTGATCTTAATTAATGAACGAGAATGAATGAGTAAGCTTATTTTGTTAATTTATTTGCGAGGAACGTATGATTTTATTAAGCGTATTGTTGTTGGGAACATTCGAAATTGAGTTAGAAGGATTTTGGGTAACTTAGTTGAAGTAAAGCAAATCGGAATACAGATTGAGGTTTATATTTATATATAATGTTGTGTAATTTTTAGGCCTTTAAAAGTTTTTTTTTCAGCTTCACGCTGTATCCCGGGTAGGTAGAGGGATTATAGTGTTAAAACTCTCCATTTTCCCCTTTCCGCTGAATTCTGAAGGCATTGCGTGTTGTATGGTGAAACTCATTGCCTCAACATCTTTTAATGTTATTTTATTGGTTTTGAATGATAGAAAAAATTGAAAGCTTTTTTTATGTTTTCTTCCATTTTTATTTTAACAGGATAGTAAAATGCGTTCATAAAATGCTAATAGGTAAAGGTAAATAAAATAAGTCTCATCTCTTTATAAAAGTGCGTGGCGTAGAGTCCTGCCACTGAATCTGTAACATCTCGAATTCGAACGAGAAGCTTACAACGAATTGTCTTGGCCTCTCTTACTGTCCCGCCATAAGTGAAACTGAAACTCTGTAGTATATCTGCGTAAGCTATTTCTAACAGTTCGTAATACCATATTTCTTTATTAATTTCACGTTAAGATTTTCCGAGATGTTGCATGTTGCATGGCGGAACTCAACGCCGCAAAAGCTTGGTTTTGTTACTAGAGCAAGGGAATGAAAATAATTTATTGCATCGAATGGAAGTCAAACCCACGACAATAGCGCTTACAGTCAGACTATAGCTTATTTTTACATTATTCAATTGTAGCAACTTTCGTTCTTATATTATGCTAAAAATACATTCTTTGCGAAAATTCCAAATATATCATAATAAAGATTGTCGTAGTCAGTAAAGGAAATATGGCAAAAAATACATTCAAAGAAGTCCCAGTCCCAGAGCGCTCGAGTTCGTATGATAAATTTTCATTGTGCATTAATGCTTTCTAGTTACCGTATGAATATTTCAAATGCGATGCACCGATAATATGCCAACGAATTTGCCTAATGTACTGTTGGTAAAAAAAAATTAGGGTTTTTTTAAAATTTTTTGTAGTTTATGTAAACGTTTATTTAGTTGTTTAGTTCGTTTTTTTTAATTGTTCTGGTAGGTAGGTTCTGTTTATTGTGATATCTTTCTTGTATTTTCATTTGTATTTTTTTTTAGTTTTACGCTCTATGTCGCATGTAGACTGAACTTGGAAGGCTAGTGTTAAGACACTTCCATTTCCCACTTTCCGCTGAATTTTTGACCCACTGCGTTGAATTGAGTGGAGAAACTTGACGCCGCGTTTTCTACGCCATCTTTTAACGTCTAAAGGCATTCATAGTTTAAAGTCTAGACATTTTGAATACTTACCTCTTGACTTGAGTGTATAAATAATATTATTTACAATAATTTTTTTTAAATAATATTATTTTTTTTTTATTTAATGTCTCAAAATCGTGATTTTGTCATGTCATTTGAATGAAGTAGAAAATTAATACTACAAATATAAAACATAATAAATATGATAAAATATGATATTATCAGCAATAGTTATTATTAAAGCTATCATGGCACAGTGGGACAGACGTCTAAATGTAAACGTGATGGTTTCGGGTTCGCCACACTTACACAATATAATATTTACATTTCCACGCTCTTGTAAGGCTTATCGTTGCTTTAAGTTATCTCAGTCAACTAATAATATCTCAAAATTGAGACACAAAATGTGGAACGGAGTGTTTTGATACTAAACTTCCTCTGCCTACACTGCTATGTAGAAAAACATAATTAATTAATTAATTAAATTAATTAATTAATTAGCTTCACGCTGTATCCCGCACACAGCAGGGTAGGCAGAGGGAACCTAGTGTTAAGACACTCCGTTTCCCACTTTCTGCCGAATTCTGGAGGCATTGCGTGTTGAGTGGTAGAACTCAACGCCGCGCTTAACCTCGACACCAGAGCGAAGAAATGGAAATATAAATTTAAGTAAATATTTCATCTCCTTGAGTGGGAATCGAACCCACAACCAGTCGGTTTTGCAGTCACACCTCGTGCCGCTGCGCCACGACCGGCGATAGAAAATCATAAGGCAAAAAATATTTTTAAATACATAAATCAAATATTTAATATTCTTTTATTTTATTTTATATTATTTTTTTGCCGTCACTACACTCAGCAGTATGCTCAACGATAAGAAATGCACACATTAAAACTCCGAATCTAGAATTCTAGACTACGGTACATTTGTACCGCACTGCACGAAAGTTCATCATGGCTTCCTCTTTATTGGCTTAACAGATTTAAACATTTACTGTTATTTAATTAAACGCTAGTTTTTAGTTTAGGTTGATTTTTACTTTTACATAAGTATAAGTTTTATTAGTAAAAAATAAAAAAGGCCGTCGTAGCGCCGAGCACAAGCATACAACTGTAAACTGCACTTTGGTAACGAGGCAAAGCGCGGCGTTGAGTTCCGCCACTCAACACGCAATGCCTCCCGAGTCCGGCGTAAAGTGGGAAACGGAAGTGTCTTAATGGGCATAATGGGCGAAATTTATAACAAAAAAAGCATAATTTTTACGAGATTACGTTATATGTCATGTCATTCACTTAGTATACATATATGTACCTAATACATACATATATTTAAATTTTCTAAACGTTTTCTAATATTATTATCTTATAAAATTCGGATCAACACCGTATTTTGGCTTGTTTGAGGTCTACGAAACAACATTTTTTAACCAGCCTCGTGGCCCCTTTATTATTTGCCAGGATACACTTGAAGGATAGTTTGATGTGAGTTTGGTTAAGTTAGGAGTCCGGTTGAAGTCGGTTGTTTCTGTTAAAAAAATATATATATTTTATTTTTGCTTCACGCTATATCTCGCACATAGTAGGATAGGCAGAGGGAACCTGGGAATCTATCGTCAAAACACTCCGTTCTTTACAATAAATGACAAATATGAAAAGGAATTAATAAAACGATGATTGTGAATTGTGTTCGATCCCCACTCGTGATAAAAATGATTTCCATTTCCCCCGCTCTTGCGAGATAAAACGCGACACAAAATGTTCCAAATTTAAAATAAAGACCGGAGTGTCTTAACACTAGATTCTCTCCGCCTACCATCTATGCCATATAAGAGGAGAAAATGAAAAAAAAATCAATACATTTTACTATAATACATTTCTCCAAACGAATTATACAAGCAGACACAAGAACCAGCTACCCATACCTACCGCCATAGCTAACCAATATCACCTCAACCTCCCTATTCAGCATTTGCTTCATTTGATCACGCTTAATTTCTTTCCTCGTGTCTCAGTGGATTTTTCTACGAGACAGTCGAGATTATTAGATTTCATACTGCAAGTACCGTACAACTGAATGTTGGCTGCGACGTAACGTACGGTGGATTGATATTAATTTTCAATTTTCTGAATGTAAAATAGAATTTAGTATTTGAGGCTGTTGTGGAGCAGCGGCGCAATAGTTTAGCAATAAACCCGATAGTTGTGGGTTTGATTTATGTTTGGTAGATTGAAATATCTTATGTGTAATGCCTTACTGGAAAAAATATTATCTACTATAAATACTATTATTAATGTTTTTAAAGTGGTATTCCACCATTATTAGGCAAGAAAAATACTTAGGTATTATGAAAAACGTATAAAAAATTACTGCCGGTTCGATTCCCGCTACGTTCAATTTTTTATACGTTTCATAAATAAGTATTTTTCTTTCCTAAGTTCCACACTTATAAAATAACACTTTAAAATAGTGTTAAAAGTATAAAACATTGTAGAACAATTTTATTCGCCCCTTCTTAAAAAATAATAATACCAGTAAGTAGTTCCTGAGATTAATTTGTTCAACGAAACAATTTTTCAGGACTATAATATTAATATAGACGACAGATATAGTTTGAGTACTGTCAACTGTGTGCCTAAATGGAACCATTCTCATAGAAAGCGTTCGCTTGTTTCTTAAATATTTCGACATTTTGTAGTTACTTTATAACTTTATAATAGTTTTTTTTAATTTGGCTATTTTTAAAAACGCTACCATGTTCTTCATATAAACTTTGGCAATATGAAAAGAATAATAAAGAAGTGTATTATATCAATTATAAATATCATATTCATTATTCTGGCTTTAAACGAAAGAAATAAGATAGCAACTGTATTTGTTTTGATATGATGCATCTACGTAAAACAGTATTGATTTTTAAATGGCATACAACGTTTCTCAAACAAAATCAATTAAGTACAACTAAGGTGTAGCTAAGGTGGGACTGACTAACAGCTCAATTAAAGAGAAATTATCTTAATTGATTCAGTTTATACTGTTTCATTTTTAAATAATACTTTATCATTTTTAGTTTATACTTTTTTATTTTTAAATAAACGGTATGTTTTCCTTTTCAAGAAACTTTAATAAAAATCTCTACTTTTATAATTATAGGGCCAATAATGGAAACAAAATATTATATTACATCACTAGCGATATATTTATATCATATGAGATATAATTTATAGTTATATCAGAATACCTATATATATGAGACAAAGAAATATGTTTGTTGAAATCGTGTTTTTACGTCAACAATCCTTATTACTGTTACACAGAGTTCACAATTACGTATTGAGGTGTGTTGTACAAGATTAAAGCTTGCCGTCCATTGAATAAAGCCACATATATTTATAGCTTATTCCTATCAGATATATAGATATCTACAATCTGTATACGTAGAGCAAAAAACCTTGCACCTAGGGGCCGTCCAAGTATTACGTAAGCACTGTAGGGGGGCGGGGGGGTCTTGGGTTTGCTTATTTTTGATGACATGGGGGGTAGGGGGGTCTAGCTAGTAATTACGTAAGCAGAAGTTATTTATTTTTTCATATATATTATGGCTATATTTGGTAGACGTATGTATGGTAGACGATATAACTATTAGTTTTATAATATAATACATAAGTTTATTATATCTATTTAGCGGGAATGGCACATTGTCAAGAGTCTAAATTTCAAATTTTATAAAAATCTGTGGCTATTTAAGGATTTTTTCATACAAACTTTCAACCTCTTATTTTCACCCTTACGGGGTGAATTAAAATAAACCACGAAACACGTGTTTAATGAAATATTCTTAAGAGTCTGAATTTAAAGTTTTATAAAAATCGGTGCTGATTAATTTTTTTTCCATACAAACTTTCAACCCCTATTTTATTCCTTTAGGGTTAAAATTTTTCAAATTCCCTTCTTAGTGGATTTCCAGAATTCGAAAATATAAATCTGTCCAAATTTCACGTTTCTACTATCAGCGGTTACGGATATGCGTGCGTCTTACCTCAGTCACTGGGAACATGTCCTTTTATATATGTAGATACAAATAAAATATCAATAAAAAAAAATTATACGCCAATGTTTACGTAAGCACTGGGGGAGGGGGTAAGAGGATTGCTTATTTTTGATGACATAGGGGACGGGGGGGTCAATAATTGCAAAAAAAAACTGCTTACGTAATACTTGAACGACCCCTTACCTTATAAAGCGCGGCGTTGAGTTCCGCCACTCAACACGCAATGTCTCCAGAACTCGGCGGAAGGTGGGGGACAGAGTGTCTTAACACTAGGCTTTCTGTGCCTACCCTGCTGTGTGCGGGATAGAGCGTGCAGCTGATTTGATTTGATTTGTCATACAAGTTGCTATGGCAACGAGTTTTGTACGCAATTGATGCTCCTCTAGTAATCATAGATATACATTTACATAGTACAGCAAACAATTATTAGATGCTTATTATAATTTAGTTATATTTTATTGGAAAAGATTCTCATACGTCTCAACGTATTTTATTTTTATGTTCATTTATATGAACAAATTAATATTTGCTATTAAACTCCTAAATAAGACGAAAGAAATAAAAAGAATTAAATTGGTTTCCATTATTAATCATGCACAAGTAAATACTATAATAAATAAATAGATGTAAAACTAATATTAAAATGCACTTTCCGACCAATTTTTGAGACAGTGTTGAGTGGCAGAACTATTTGCCGCGCTTTGTAGTCACCAAAACAAGGAAATAAAAAAAAAGATTATATATAAAAATAAAGTAAATGATCGTCGTAATCGCTTCCAAATGTCACCAGAACCTCTTGGCCCTGGTGACATTTTATGAGATTTAAAGTTAACTCCGTCCTCTCACTCAAAACCACGAGATTTTTTTTAATATCTACAAAGATTCTTAAAATTTTTAGGAGATTATCCTTAAAAAATACGAGTAGAAAGTCTTATCTTATTTTATTTTAAAAATGTCTGCAGAGAAAGGTTGCAGATTGTTTTTGATTAACAGAGAAATAGAAATAAAAAACTTAATACACAATACATAATACCGAGACCTCAACATAACCCCTTCCCCCCAATTTCGAGCCTCACGTGACTTATGGCCTCTAACGTCGTAGCTATATTAAAATTATATACTAAGCATGCGATATTTGGTGTAACACAAGCTTAACTCACGTAGACAGTCATTCGTACAAAATTGCCGTCGACGTTGTGGTTTGTGTGAGGGGATTATTCTGTGATTATTTCGAAGTTCTTCAAAACTTAAAGATGTGTTGCTTAATCTGTCTCATGTAGTTACATGTTTTTTGTACTTAAAAGTTAATAAGATTTAAGTTACTGGTGAAGCCAGTATTTTAATGAGTTTCAAAAGATGGAGATAGGGTGGAGTAAATGGTCACATAGAGGCTTGGTGATTTTGAAAGCTTATTAGGTTATTTCTTGTGTTATGATTTAAACATATATATATTAAGTGAAAAATAACAATGATTGGGGCTGTCGTGGTAAAATGCGGTTTTGGGTTCGATTTCCACTCATATAATTTAATATTTTCGTTTTCTCGCTCTGATAAGCAAAGATTCAGTGGAAAGTGGGGAACGAAAGTGTCTTAATTATGTAGAATGGCATTTAGTATCTTAATAGGTTCCGAGGTTCCTTCAGTATGCCCTGCATTATTTAGGATACAGCAGCAAAAATCTTAGCTTTTAACGACACCTACCTATAATATAAATATCGCTTATATTCGACAATAAATTATTTTTATTCACTTTATTTATGATTTATTTGGAGTTAATTTTATGAAAATTATAATTATATGCTAGTTTAGCTTTAATTAAATGGAGGTAACGATATTAATCGAATTCCTTCAAGGACACACACGATATAATATTTTTGTTTAGACCGACACGATAATAACTAATAAAAATATAAGATTTGTAATTATATAAATGCTATGAATTCAAACCTGCGACTTTCATATGCATTAAGAACTGCGCCGAAAAATATTTATCTTCTAACTAATAGTAGATATTCAAATATACGAATAATGAATCTTCTTTTTAAGTTTCGAGACATTATTTTAGCAAAATAAGAATACCTGAAAATATGAATAACTGTATACAAATAGAATTTGTCGTATGCACGTCTGTCTGTCGAATTATCTTGAATGTAGCGTTCACATTTCTTTTGGTTTGAAGAAAATTACATTATTTTGTTGATTACTTCCCATTCTAGTACCTTTTAAGCTTGTAGGTTACCCTTATAGTATTTTTTGTATAGAAGTTTTTAATTTGTGATATTTTGTATATGTATCTGAAGTTTGTAAAGTTCAAGTTCTTTATCCCACTGAGGTAACCGCCAGACAGACAGACCGAAGCGCCGATCGCTATATTCTTGTGACATTGAAATTTAATCAGTTTAATATACAATATCATTGAACTTAATCCTTTACAGGCATAGAGTGAAAAGTTTTTTTTTAATAAAATAAATAACGAAGCTGTCGTTTTAAAGTATATTTGTTAAGTATAACGCGATCGGGCACTAATCAGAATAGGAGCTTATTGATGATAACATGGGTTCAGGTATGGGACTAGTGGTGATGAGGCCACCACTCAAATCAAGTCAATTCAGCTTCACGCTGTATCCCGCACACAGCAGGGTAGGCAGAGGTAACCTAGTGTTAATACACTTTGTTTCCCACTTTCCACCGAGTTCTGGAGGCATTGCGTGTTGAGTGACGAAACTCAACGCCGCGCTTTGCCTCGACACCAGGGCGAAGAAATAAAAATATAGGGCGAAGAAGTAAATAAATATTTTATTTTGTCGAGTGGGGATCGAACCCACAACCAGTCAATTTTACAGCCACATTTCTTGCCCCTGCGCCACGACTGGCCTCCTTCTGGTAACAAGACAAAACGCAGCATTGAGTTCCACCACGCGTCACAGAATACCTCCAGAGATCTGCGGAAAGTGGCAAACGGAAGTCTTAATTGGAACGGAGTGTCTAACGGAGTCTCGGAGTCTTAACACTAGGTTTCCAGGTTCCCTCTACCTACCTTACTTACCATACCTTACCGATAAAAAATATCTATTTAAGTAATATAATAAATTTTACTCTATAATTTTCCATCAGACAGACTCAGGCTAGACTGTAATAGCGTTTTGACGTCTCCTTTTTCTTCCACATCTATTATTTATTTACGTGTTAATGTACAGACAGACGGACGAAATTAGCAACGATTATGGTTACATTTGTATAGTGAATTACAGAAAGGATGCGGGCTTATATAATTAGTATGGTTAGTTTTAGTTGTAAGATGAAACTTTGTTTGTAGGAGTTTTGTTGTACATGTCATTTTAGAATATATTTTCTTTCAAATAAATCTGAATTGCGCTGGAGAAGGAAGGATCTAAGTATACTCCAGATAGTAATGGGTTCGATTTTGATACAGCAAAATGGTAGGTCATGTTAAAAATTGTAGTCTGCTTTTCTTTGAATCTTAGACATATCGGATCGACTGGTTTTTTTATGGTACATCAACAATCTACGGAAAGTGATAACCAATACTATTTTGCATAATGTCTAAGATAAATAAGTATACGATATCAAATATATCTTTATATTTTTTTAGGGTACCGTATCTCAAAAGAAAAAAAAAGGAAACTCTGATATAATCACTTTATTGAACGTCTGTTCGTCTGTCAAGATCAAATATATCGAGAACCACTGGTCTTGGTCTCTATTATATTACCTCACGTTAAACGTTACAACTTACACGCTAAGTCTCAATAATATAACAATTCAAAAAGGTTTAAGTATATTTTTGTTTGTCCGATAACATCTCTGCGATACACACACTGGGGTAAATTAAACTGACATTAGTTGAATTTTCTTTAGTATAATAGCGGATGTTTGATAGTTAGTCTTATCTCTAAGAAAGATTTGGATTTACGTATAGTTTATATGTATGGGGGGCTTGTTAACTATGTAACAATATTTTAATGAAAATACATTTGGGATCAGTAAATGGGAGGTAAAATCGTGGATGACTGTATACGCGGTTGGTTGTGAGTCTCAACATAGCGGAATTTGGACCCGCGCCTCTTAAAAAGCAGGCCCTCTGGTTAGTAACACATACGATCAAAAACGTATGTCGTTGACTTTAGTGCAGGAGCTTGTAACTACAATTTTTAAATAGTTTTTTTTTCATGTAAACGATTACTTGAAATATCTCTCTACAATCATTTCATACATCGATGAGACGAATACGTTTAAGCAAATACTATGTTAAAAAAAAATTATAGTCAAATATTAAAATATTTTTATATTTTATTTTTATATTCTATGACATTAGTCATTAAAATAATGTTGTTTCATGTTATATTTCATTAATAAATAATTAAAATGTAAAGGTATTCTTTTGTATACACTTTATTACAATATATTACTATTTCGTTAATTAATAATTTATTTTAATATAACTAAATAATTTATTTTAAAATAAATAAAGCGCCATCTCACTATAATATAACAAACTAGCTTAGGAAACGAGCATCTTTCGAAACAGCCGACTCCAGCTTTCATCGTGTTGTATAAAAACATAGGTGGCGCTTATTACAAAAATAAAGAAAATATATTAAAAATTGTTAAAAAAATATAATTGCATAAAAAAAGGTTGACTGAAAAATAAATAAATGTATTTTTAATATTTTAATACCTTGCAGTGCAAACAAATTACAGAGTAAAAAAAATAAAATTTTAAAAAATATTATAACATAATCCGACTAATATTTATGTAAATGTTTGTGAAAATGGATATTTGTTTCACTCTCACGCAATAACTACTGAAGTCGATGCTAAGTAAAACAAACAAGCTCAGTAATTCAATATTGTAGTAAGGTTGTTGTAGCATTAGGTTAACACCGAATTCAAAATTATGAAATACTTTTTTAATTATTTTTGTTTAACAAAGTCAAAGTACGTTTTACATTATATAAAATTATTTTTTACCTTTAGCTCGTTGTTTGAAGTTGGTTTTTCTTTTTGTTAAAAATTAATTTATTGACTAGCAAATTTAATCACATTTTCAAAATCTATAGTATCGACTAGTTCATGTTCGATTGACATGATAGCGAGATTGTGTTTTTCATTTTCATTCTTTCATTTTTCTTGTACATTTCTTGATTCTTGATTAAAAAAAAATTAGAAGAATTGATCGTAGACTTTGATGCCTCTTTCCTTTCGATGCCCGGTGCGACTGCGCCGCTCGCACCCCCACAGCTACGCCACTGTGCTGTAGAAACTATATTGTACCTAAGGACTGTTGTAAACTGAAACCTTTCTGTATTATTATCTAAATTTAACAGAAAAAACATTATTCAAAGCAGTTTACTGTCTACGAATCGATGTTTTTTTTAATTTTCTTCGGTTTACAGTGTCGATTGAAATTTGATTATAACAAATTTAAAATTTTAAAAACTTAATGTTTTAAATTTGAAATTTGATTATAATATTGTGAAAGTAATATGAATTATTTATATTCTATA
The DNA here is from genome assembly GCA_021202915.1 of Heliconius himera. Lineage (NCBI taxonomy): Eukaryota > Metazoa > Arthropoda > Insecta > Lepidoptera > Nymphalidae > Heliconius > Heliconius himera. The sequence goes on along the minus strand of JAJHJA010000390.1, from coordinate 2,237 downwards.
TTTATTATAGCATGTGATCTTTGTGGAGCATCTGACTGATATACGTGATGGTTGGGTTCAAAAAATATATATTTAAATAATATATTTATTCATTTTTCAACTTTGGTAGACAAATACAATACAATACAATAAACTTTATTGCACACAAAGAAATATAAATAAAAAAATGAACAACACAAATAAACAAGAAAAAAACACGTATGCAAAGGCGATCTTATTGATTTAAGCGATCTCTGCCAGACAACCTTTGAAACATTACGGATAAGTTGTAACGAGGAAAAGGGGGACAACGTCACGGTGCAAATTTTACTTCGTGAAATTAAATATATAAGAATATAAATCAATAATATAGAATAAACTTACATAAAATATGTTTACATGACAAATCAGTTCGGAGTTCCGCCATTCCATACGCAATGACTTGGAAATTGTGAAAAAAGTAGATAAAATAGAGTGTTAACACCAAATTAACTCTGTTTATTCTGTTATGCGAGAAAAAAAATCTTTTCTTCTTCTTCTTTTGAAAAAAAAAAACTTTTTTTCATGTATCCCGCACATGGCAGCAGCAGGGTAGGCAGATGGAGACTGAATATCTAGACACTCCTTTCCCATTAAGACACTTCTGTTCCCACTTTCCGCCGCATCATAATGCAATGCATCCAGAGCATTCCGTGTTGAGTAGCTAAACTCAACGTCGCATTTTGCCTCGTTATCAAAACAAAAATATGACAATATTAGTTAGTAGGTACCTATGTGGTTACTAAAATTGAAACATTAAGAAGAAAGATTTGGATTTACGTATCGCTCATATGCATGGCGGGCTTGTTAACAATGTAACAACATGTCAATGAAAACATTGGAATTGGGGTTAATAAAACGGAGGTGGGATAGTGGTTGACTGTATACGCGATTGGTTGTGAGTTTCAACATAGCGGAATTTGAACCCGCACCTCTTAAATACCATGCGCTCTGGTCACTAAGATATACGATCAAAAACGTATAACGTTAACGTTAGTGCAATTACCTTGTAACTAAAATTTTTAAAAAGATTTTTTTTTCACGAAAATGATTTCTTGAAGTATCTCTCTATACTTATTTCTTACGTAGTCGATGAGAAAATTACATATTATTATTATGTTTCTCGTTTAGAATTCACGTTTTCAAAAGAACCCGGTCCTTTGGAAGGCTTGCGTGGGGACACAGGTCCAACACGTAGAGGCTCCTTAGAGAATATAAAAATGTTTTACTGTGACGCAATAGCCGGGATCCATCTCTGGGTAACCACAGGTAATTGCCCAGAGATGGTCGCCGGTTAATGCGTAGGGACTATGGAAAATGTGGAAATCTAAACTAGGACTATGGAATGGAATTTGGATGGACTGCTACTGGGCTATTGAGTGAGACTAACGGACGTCGCCTTTACAATAGTCTCAAATTGAATGGTTGGCGGACGGTGACTCGCCTTCCACTAGATGGGCCCCCACAAAGCGGCGTAGTGTCTTGGGCGCAACATCGGCGTGGTCGGCTAAGGGTGTAGAGAGGTGTGCACCGGTTTCACCATCACGAGGAGCTCCTGAGCGGGTTTCCCCGCTATTACGCAGATGAGCACTTCCACCCTTTCGAGCATATAGCTCTTGCGCTCCACTCTGTCGGCCAATAAAGGCAAGCCAGAGGCGGGGGATAGATTACAATTCCCCTCCGGAGGACTCAGGTCCGTGGGGTCGCCACTCCCCAACAGCTCGCCACAAGCTGCCCTGCGGGTTATTATTATTATTTATTATTATTATATTTAAGCAAATGCTATGTTAAAATATTATTGTCAAACATAATTATTCAAATATTTTTATATTTTATTTTTATATTCTATATTGGCATAGAATACAAAAACAATATTAAAATAATGTTTTTTCATGTTATATTTCATTAATATAAATATTAAAAAAAAATAATTAAAATACAAAGGTATTCTTTTGCATACAATTTATTACAAGTTTTACTATTTCGTTTATTAATAATTTAATTTAATATAAGTGAGACGCGCCATCTAACTATAATATATAGAACTAGCTTCGGAAATGGGCATCTTTCGAAACGTTTAGCTTAGTTGTAGTTACAAAAAAACATTGTAGGTGACGCTTATTGCAAAAATAAATAAATTGCAAAATGTCTAAAAGAATATATATTTTATAATGATAAAAAAATTGTTAATGAAATATAATTGTAGAAAAAAAAATGTA
>JAJHJA010000389.1:600000-855164 GCA_021202915.1 Heliconius himera | reverse complement strand
TTACTTCTCGTTAAAATGGGAATGTGTTTCGCCTTGAAATCTATTCTTAATATATTTACATTATTTATTTTAAAATGTATGGCTTAGTTTCAATAAAAAAAAAATATAAGAAACTACTAAAGCTCTGTTAAAACATTCTATTTCCTACTTTTCGCCGAACGTCGAAACGTTACCAGAAAATGACTATATTAAATCCATATTTTATTTTTTCGTGTGCGATTTGAACCTACAATCGTCACGTTTACAGTCGCATGTTTGTGACTTTGCGCCACGACGGCCTCTATTTCTCTAATAGATCAAAATGTAAATAATTCAGGCTATAGTGGTATAGTGGGACAGTGTCACCTTCAACTGTGGGTTCATCACTGGGGTGAACGATTTTTTTTAATTTCCTGAAAACAATACGCGGCGTTAAGTTACATCATTCTCTTATCTTAATCTCTCTGCCTTTTAAAAGAAGGCTTAATGCTGACAATATTTAACGTACATAAAAAAATGTGCCTACAATATATATAATAACATGAAAAAATGACAAAATTTCAAATTTTAATAATTATGTTATTGTCTTATAACGAAGAGCATTCTTCGTTTTTTTCAATTGTTTAAATGAATTCGGCCTCAATTTCTTGAAGTGCTTACTTAGACTGCGATCAGCGATATTTGATCCGACTGACTCAATATTTTGCGTAAAATTATATATTTTGCGTAATATTTATATTTTTTTGCTGATTTAAATATGTAATGCAATGAGGCCGTTATGGTGCAGTGGAGAAGCGTCAGCGTGAAAATGATTACCAATTTAAATTTTATAATATTTGTTTGCTAGGTTGTTTTTAGACAACATGCGGTGTTTAGTTCCGCTGCAAAGCGCAAATATCTCATAACAAAAGGAAAAACCGTGACTTGTGACATTATTACCTATACTATTTTTGCTTACTTATAATAAGCAACATTTAAGTTTTAAACATATTATAATGTTTTTCCGTAAGCAACTCGACTACGCATTATAATATAAACTACTAGGTATAAAAGGCTTGTTTCTTGTGAAGAGGATGGTCCCCAAAGAGAAGCTTCCCCAAAATTGTTAGTTATTTCTTATTCCTATATTCATAATCTAATTACATTTTAGTTTACATTTGTATAAAACGAATATTGCATGTGTTTTTAATATCTGATAATTTTTAAAAGCTTTTCACTTTATCTCATATATAGAAATGTTAAATATTTTATTTCCTCGAGTGGAAGTTCAATCGACAATCAGTGGCGCTTACAGACACATTTTCTGACCCTGCATCAGGACTAGCATAATTTTTTGACTAAATTATTTATCTGGCTTCACACTGTACACCGAACATAACAGAGTAGGCAGAGGGAATCTGGTAACCTACTGTTTCACTCCTAGTGACACTCCGTTTCTCATTAAGAGAAAACTTAAATATTAAATTAAATATTAAATATTTCACTTCCCCGATTGGGAATTGAACACGCAACCGTCACATTTACAGTCGTCGGCGTTCAATGAAAATTAATAATAATAATAATAATTTATTCATATCAAAATTACAGACAAAATAATAATTTATAACGATAATAACCGCATTAGTTATAAACTGTGTGGCAGTTATTAACGCCCGCCTCACAAGCGTCGTTTCATAAAGTAGTATGAGTAAACTGAATACATTACAAAGGTTATTTAAAGTAGAACAAATTAATAAATAATAATAATAAAAATAATAAAAACATACAATTATTCTATAATAAACAATTAATTACAAAATATAGTATACAAATGGAACATTATTAAAGTAATTGATGTGCGTAATGGTTATGTGAGGTGTATAAGTGTGTGCGTATGTGTGCGTGTGTGTGTGCGTGTGTGTGTGTGTGTGTGTGTGTGTGTGTGTGCGTGTGTGTGTGTGTGTGTGGATGTGTGTGTGCGTACGTATGATGAATCCCTCGATATCAAGCTATATGACCAATAGGTTCTCTGTCTGATCATAATCTAAATTTAATAACCAGTCGGTTAGTTTAACTTTACATTGATGCAATGTTAGGGGATATATTTTTAATTCTTTATTTATAGTATTATATAATATGGGGCTTAGGTAATAAAATTGGCGATTAGAAGAGACTTTGCGTCGTAACTCTATTAAGCAAATCTTATCAACTCTGCGTTTTCTGCAAATAGTCTCCGGGTCAAAAGGGGTGAATCTATGTCTCCGTAAAATAGAGCGAAGAACAAATAATTGACGGACAGTTAAAACTTTGCAGATGGCGTATAGTTCAGCAGTTGGAAAACGAGTAGGTTTAGATGTCATAACCTTAAGTATACATCTCTGTGCTTTTTCTAGTGGAAGTAGGATTGATTTATGTGCACCGCCCCAGGCTGGTATGCAGTAAGTAAGAATCGATTGGACAAGTGCGAAATAAACCATCTTGGCAATTTCAATACTAGCGCCAGATCTTAGTTGTTTGAAAATGTATACTACTTTACGGACACGGGCACTTAAAGCTAGTACATGATTCTTCCAGGTGATATTCTCATCTATAATAACTCCAAGGTATTTTATAGTGGAAGTTCTAGTAATATTATTACAGTGGCAGGTTAGGCGTAATTCGGGGTGGCATCTATGAGCAATTATACTAAAAGTATTGGGTGGTAACGAGCGTTTCGGGCCTAAAGTTAGAAACTGAGTTTTATCCACATTTAAGGTTAGCCTGTGACAAGACAACCAGTTCATTACGATGGCTAAAGCTTTCTCACTATGCTCGCGTGTCTCGGCCCAACTGGTACCGTGAACAAGCAAAGCGGTATCATCTGCATACGAAATAATTTTGGTATTTGGCAGAGTAAGGTTGCAAAGTTGATTCATGTATATTAAGAATAGAGTTGGTCCCAATACGCTACCCTGAGGCACTCCAAACGAGACGCTTGCTTCATTGCTAATATTATCGTTAATGTTAACTGTTTGTGTTCTATCAGATAAATAGCTTTTGAAAAGATCTAAGACAATACCTCTAATACCAATATGTTCTAATTTACTGTAAAGGATTGGTCGTGAGATCGTGTCAAAAGCCTTAGAAATATCCAAAAATATGCCAAGAGTCTTTTTCCTCTTATCAATATTTTGGACAACCCCATCGACTAAATTCATGACCAACCAATTATTCCTATATAAATAATTTATTCTAAAATTTTAAACTTAGGTAAAAAATATTTACTATTCTACATACTATATCTATTTGACATAATAAAAAGAAGCTAGTTTTTCTTTGAATTGATAATCATATATAAATAATATATAAACTATAAGTTAGTGAATTGATTAATGAATTATTTATAAATATCTTAGTGTGAACGGATTGTATAATGTGAATTATATTATTATTATATTGTACTAAAGTTACCTTGACACTGGAATTAATAATTCATATGGAAATATTCTACGAAAGTATTATCACGTTTGTAGTTATTTACATATTTTTTTTGTGAAAAGAGAGAGGCTAGTGTCATAATTCTCCACTTTCCGTCTTAATGGCGACATTGAGTATTGTATAGGAGAATGTAACACCACAATTTGTACTTAATATGATAATTTTGATATCTTGACTCTAGAATTAATAATTTATATTGAAATATACTACGAAATTATTATTTCGTTTATAGTTATTTATATTTCGTTTTTTTAGTAAAAGAGAGAAAGGCTAGTGACATATATCTCCGTTGTCCTAAGGGCAGCATTGAATATAAGGAATAGTATCATAATTTATCAATTTAGATGGGTAATAAATACATTGAAAATAATTTCTTTGCACCAACTGGGTATCGAATCCACACCTAGAGCGCTCAACTTAACATAAAATAACTTTGCTATTAGAAAATCTTATTACGTTTAAATCCAGAACGATACTCTATATATTTACTTAAGCGATTTCGTTGCGTATAAAATAAACTTGACGTTTCGAAATCACAAGGCAAATAGTTTGTATTTCATATCAACCGAACTTGGCCCTTTACCCGATATTTACATATATTTTGGGGAAATCGAAAATAACTCAAAGACCGTATTTACATTACAACTTCCTAACCTTTTGACGATTTCGTAAATTTTGAATTCTGTTTACGGGATTTTCTTTTTATGTAGTTTATTTATATTATCCTTAAAATGAATGTTTTTTAGAATATCAATAAAATATATGTAATATACACAATCGAGTCCGTCGTGGCTTAGTGGGATTGCATCTGACTGATAATCTATCATTCATCTATCATCTAAATACGATAATTGTGAGTTCGAAACTCCCCTGGCGAAAATATATTTAAATTATTTTCGTTTCTCCGCTTTAGCAAACAATTGTCAGCGTTAAGTTACGCCACTCAAGTCCCAATGTCTTAAAATCTGAGTGGAAAGTGAACAATGCAGTGAACAGAAAAAATCTAATGTTAATTAGATTTTTTCTGTATACTTGTATATCAATTTTTTTTATTTTAATAAGCACGTGCAAGAAACATTTAAAAACTTATTTCCAATAATAACAGTGATCATAACGGTATGGGAAAAACATAATTTTCTAGGTACAAGAATAAAATTAAATTATATATTCTCCTAATTCCACAACTTCTTACAGAAATTTTCAAAATTTAACATTTTTAATGAGTTAGGTACTGCGGTTGTGGGTTGAATTCTACTCGGGAGAATGATTTATTTACATTTCCTCCATCCGAATAGAAGAAAACGAGTGGCGTTAAGTTCCGTAACTCAACACTCAATGATTCGAAATTTGAGGGGTTGTTTTAACACTAGGTTCCCTATGCTTACCCTCCTCCAAAAAGCGTAAAGCTGCTTTCTTGCTTTTTGATTTAATAAAATTTCATAAAAATACTATTCAAAACATTTTTTGTAGTAAAATATAAATATAAGAATTAAATAGATAAGAATTAATAATTCTGTAGAAGTTCCTCTCAAGGAAACGTAAATCTTTCCTCAAAATCGGTTCAATTACAATATAAGTCATGGCTTGTACAGACAAACTTTCATATACAAACCAACTAAATAAATACATAAATATTTATATACATATAAACACGTGAGTGAAATAACCTTGTGTAAAATTTATATAAAACAAGTTGTTGCGTACATGACTAATTTGTTTTTACGAAACACTTACAAAACTGACATTCAATTATCTATAATATGTTTATAATTATATATTTTTCGTTTTTAATTGTATAGTAAAATTAATTTTGTATGGATATTCGTGAATATTTGGAATAAACTTTTATGTATAATTAATGCTATAAATTTAAAAAAATAGTTCTTAATTAAACTTTTCTCGTTACCGTAACGAGGAAATGAAAATAGCTCATTCTCCCAACTAGGAATCGAACCCACAACCGTCGCGTTTACAGTTTAATTTAAAAACTATCTCTTAAAAGTAAATTTAGTAAAAACCTATTAAAAGTTAAATAAAGTTTATTGCATTTTAAATATTTAACTGACAACTTAAAGATTAATGAACCAGAATATAGGCAAAGCCAGGTTTTTCTACTGGTCAGTTTTTATAAGACGTTGACATACTTTCGCGTAATGAGATTTTAATCGCCTTCCATTACTTCTTGCTTCTATACACTATGTATTGGTCTACTTACAAATTGAATTAGCCACAAGTTTCTAACCCTTACACTGCCGGTCTATAATATGAGAATAGGTTTTACTTTCTGGTTTTTAAATGCGATAGTTGCGGCTTCGATTAATTACTTTCATTGTCTAGGTCTAGAAAAAGACAAAATGCGGCGTTGAGTTCCGCCATTCAACACGCATTATCTCTGAAAATTGGGCGGTGCGTGGACACAGAGTGTTTTAACATTAGTTTGCCTCTGCCTAGCTATATACGGGTGATAAATTATGAAAAATCTGCACGATTTGAAATAAAACACTTTTAGTAGAAAAAAGAAAAATCAAAACTCAAGTGACAATTGGATTGTCTTATTCGTTACCAAAATTTTTATTCAAAAAATGTCACGGTATTCTGAGAAAGCTCTAAATAATTCACTTATCTTTTCAAAATTTACCATTTTATTAATGAAGCGTTACACTAATTATAAGGATATTCTTCTTCTTTTTGTTTTCTTATCTTAAAATATTTATTTTTTCTTATCCTATAATGCATTACCGTCTTATTTAGACAAACTCAGATAAAAAAAAATATTATTATCATTCGAGGCCAGTCGTGGCGCAGTGGCACAAGGTGCGGCTATAAAATCGACTGGTTGTGGATTCGATCCCCACTCGAAGAAATGATATAGGTATTTATTTACATTTTTATTTTCATTTCTTCGGTCTGGTGTCGAAACAAAGCTCGACATTGGGTTCCGCCACTCAACACGCAATGCCTCCAGAACTCGGCGGAAAGTGGGCAGGGGAGTGTCTTAACACTAGGTTCCCACCCTGCCCCATCCCTGCCTACCCTGCTATGTGCGGTATATAGCGTTAAACTGATTTAATTTGATTTTTAATTTTTAATTATTATCATTATCGTCGTCAGCTTTTTGACGAATTGTTTTACCAAGTAAAGCCTATATGTAGACACTATAAAAAAAAGCATCAAAGACAAAAAGCTACACCTGTGAGTATATTCTGTAATAATAATATAATAACGTAAAAAGACTAGCGATGTGACCACGTCAAGTTTTTACGAATAAAATATCTTTGGACCGACTGCTATTCTATTCCATAGCAGGCAAAACATGTTGTATCGCGATCAAATAACTACCTACATAAACAAAATTTTAAGTACATTCGTATCTAAATAAATTGTGATATCACACAAGTATCTTTCTAGTACAAAATAAATATTATAAAATCTAAATTAATTAATCAGCTTCACGCTATATCCCGCACACAGCAGGGTAGGCAGAAGGAACCTAGTGTTAAGACACTCCGTTTTCCACTTTCTGCTGAATTCTGGAGGCATTGCGTGTTGAGTGGCAGAACTCAACGCCGCGCTTAGCCTAGACACCAGAGCGAAGAAATGGAAATATAAATGTAAACAAATATTTAATTTTCTCGAGTGGGGATCGAACCCACAACCAGTCGATTTTACAGTCACCCTTTGTGCCCCTGCGCCACGACTGGCCTCAATTATTATAATGTCAAAAATCAATGGCTTAGTAATCAAAATCACTATTAGAATAACGAAACTGAAAATAATTAAACTATTAAAGTTATAATACACTTTATAAAGCATCTGGCCTAATCTAATATAATCTAAAGTCTTTAAAAGTAATTCTTAACTGTAAACAAATTCAAAATTACGTTAAAATCTCATTTTCCATTATATTGTTTTATATCTTTTGAACTATATTGTGAAACTTTGTAATTGTATTAAATCTCTTACTACAAGTACTGTCTTCGTTACAAGTGGACAGACATCAATTAGCTGCTATAGCAACAGCGTGAGTTACAAATCGATATATATTAAGAAAGTCTTGACTAACCTAGTATTATAAACGATGGTTATATTTTAGCTTTACGCCTACCCTATGGTAGGCGGAGGGAACCTAGTGTTAAGACACTCCGTTCCCCACACACACAAGTAACACAAGAACAAAATTTTCAAGGCGTTGCGTGTTAAATGGTGGAACTCAACTTGTTTTGGTATGAGAGTGAAGAAATGAAAATATTCATAAATAATAATTCATTCCCCCGAGTGGGAATTGAATCCACAACCGTCGCGTAACATTTACACGCCTCGCCGATGGTTTAAAGGCAGGTGGTTGGGTTAAGAGCATAAATTACGTAGGTAGTAATGTCATACTTATAAATACAATATATGCAGTAAAAATACGACAAAAATAAGCAATAGTAGGAACGAAATTAATTTTAATTGGAATTAAAAGTTAATTATCACAAGACACTTAAAATATGTTATTTTTAGAAAATAATCGGTTCTTTACTCATCGCTCAATTTTTTGGAAACACATTGCGTGTTGAGTGGCGGAACTCAAAAAAAAATTCTCAAGTGAGAGTCGAACCCACAAACATCGTATATAAATAGATTACTTTATATCCACATAAAATAACTTACCTGTCTAAAGAAATTAGGCACATCTTCAATTTTTTCATACAGTTGCTCTTTAGGCGAATGTAAATAGAACATACGGCCGATGCCTTTCAAATGGTTGGCGACCACATCTGAGAAACCATTCTCTGTGGTCATGTTGGCGAACGACATTTCCGCCATTTTCCCCTTTTATGTTTAACTGAAACAAGGAAATTAAAAAATATTATAAACGTGTGCTATAAAATAAAATAAAAACTTAACAGACTTACGCCCAATATTAATAACCTATCTCCTACGTCAATCTTGGATTGTTCCACATATTAATCCAATCTCTAGATTGGATAGATGTATGGAACAATAGAAGATTGAAGTAGGAGGTAGATTATTAATATTGGGCGTTAATTACAGTCTTCACTATCGTTTTTAAATAATATTATTATTAGAGAACAAAAATAATGCAGATTAAGAGATAGGTTAATAAATAATTATGTGTTCAAGCGGGCGAAGCCGCGAGCGGGTAGTTAGTCTTAATTATACTCTCGGTGTCTCAAACAGAAGAACGAACAGAAACGTAAATCGTTTTTAACTTTGATAAAACTTTACATCTGCGCTTAAGTTTCTGATGTATTGTGTGAAATATTTAATTCGCTATCCTAGCACAGTATGTCATAAGAAATACAGGCTACGGTTGTGTATTCAAATTATTTACAAAATTGTGTTTGTTTACGATTTTTTTTAATTCTTGATCTGAATGTAAACGCGAGGGTTGTGGGTTCAATACCCAGCGGAAATATGATTGATTATATTTAATTTATTTTATCTTTCGCCCTCTAATTAGGAAAGTACGGCGTTTAGTTAGGTCACTCAACATATAGTGTATCTTTACATAAATTTCCTTCCTTTCCTTTTCTCCATCTTATTTCGTCGTGTCGTTGTATAGAGCAAAAATTTGAAACTTATTACGAGGTTGTATATGCCTCATAAAAAAAAAGAACACTATGTGTATACATATGTATATAGTTTACTGTAATTTTATATTTCCAAAAAGCGCTGTGAAAACTGACGTGAAATATGAATAAAGTTCAGTACGGTATACGAAATCATATTTGAAATTGAAATTCTTTGTGAAGTATTTTGTACGTATTTTTATAGCAAAATATATGAATATTATGATTTATGTTTTTTTTACAAATACAAATAAATCATATTGTTTCAAAATGATCATTTAGCTGCCTTTGAAAATATCTATTGCATTAGTTTTTTTTTTGCTAAACTCTATATCCTGCATACAGCAAAATAGGCAGAAAATGTTGAGACATTTGGTCCCCCATGTACATTCTAATTTTTTAGACATTGTATGTTAAGTGGTGGAACTCAATGCCGCCCTTTGTCATGTTATGAGAGCAAGAAAAATGAAATTTATTGCCTCGAATGGGAATCGAACCCACAACTGTGGCGTTTACAGTCAAATGCTGACTCGTTTTAACTCCACAATGTTATAAATATAATTAAATCAAATCAGTTTCACGCTGTATCCCGCACACAGGGTAGGCAGAGGAAACCTAGTGTTAAGACACTCCGTTCCCCACTTTTTGTCGAATTCTGGGCATTGCGTGTTGAGTGGCGGAACTCAACGTCGCGTTTTCCTTCGACACCAGATGATATAATTAAGAAAATCTAAAAAAATAAATAAATCTTAATAAATAAATTTACTTTTGAGAAATATTACCTACTAATGATAAACCAGCCCCTAAATTTTCCATATAATCCATATCCATTGAATACAAATGTTTATTTTTACAATAAAGTAACGACCGTTGTCAGTTGTCTACCGTTCGCTTTTTTATATAGAATTGTCAAAATTATTAAGACCTAGTTACAACATGTCAGTCAGACGAGATGAATGAATTCAGTTTTAATATATATTGTTTTTAGGGTTCCAGAAAAAAAACTAAACTCTTATTAAGTCACTTCCCTATCGGTCTGTTCTTTTATCAATATCACTTTTCTCAAGAAAAATTGATAAAAACATATGGCGACCTCCAGTGGACCTACAGTGATGAAACTGACTCGTATTTACCGATTTTTATATACAGGTTTACCGATTTTTTACATAAAAGCCTATTTTTCAAGCAACCAAAAATGACAATATGTTATATATATAAAGAATTGAGTAAGTTGAACCAATTTATTTAAAATCCGTAAAAAATGGAAATGGAATAAGGAAAAAAATCGATCATCTTTGACCTCATACACAACACTCGTACATGCATATAGTTTACATAACTCTTTTTAACAAAAACATTTGATACTCATTTTTTTATGTAAAAAAGTTAGATAATGCTTCTTTTGTGATAATTAACTAAAATTAGGCAAAAAATGTAACGATTAGGTACAGCGGTGTCAACTTTTATCATTATTTACGGAAAATGATGTAAATAAATGATTTTGTTGTGAAATATTTTTTTATACTATCTCTAATTTTTTGTCACAAATTAACAAAAAAAAAACTAACTTCATCCTTTTTTCCGCATAACAGGGAGGGGAACGCTTAGTGAAAAAGCACTATTTTCTTCTTCTCTTCATTATCCACCTAAATTCGAGACATGTTCATGTTCAGTGGCGTAACTGTTAATGGGCTATCGCGTCGCAAGGCCACAAACGTAACAGGTTGTGGGTTCGATTCCCACTCGAGTACCTTGTAACGTGGCTAAGCCTCCAAAATTTGCCAATTTGCCACGCAATGCCTCCAGAATTCGGCAGAAAGTGGGGAACGGAGTGGCTCAACACTAGGTTCCCTTTGCCTACCCTGCTGTGTGCGGGATAAAGCGTGAAGTTTTTCACGATGTATCTAGTTTTTTATTTCCATAACTCAGGTCATTGACTCTGCAATTTTTATTATTAATAATATAATACAAAACGTCCATAATTATCACGAACCAAGATAATATTAGCATTCACTGTCCACTCCATATAATATAGTGCAAAAAACTTATATGTATTTATAATTAGGAAATAAACTAACACAGGCTATCAATGAACTCTTATCATTTTGGAGGTTGATAATATATATTTTAGTTGTTTATAATAATTATTATTTTGCTTGTAATTATTATAAACAAGTAATTAAAATATAAATTATTAGACGCCCTCGTGGAGAAGTAGAAGGAACTTTCTAGAAAACAAATACAAAATTATTTCATCAATTCGAGTTAGTAGTTCCTAAAGTTAGCCAGTACAAACAAACCGTTCAGCTTAATAAAATTTATATAAGTAGATTATAGATTAAATATTAAGTTTAAATACAAATAAACAAACAGAAAAAATATCTTAAATTTTAACATTATAGAATATTAATAATGTATTCCTGTAAAGGATAATGAAGTATGATGTTACAGTAAAATTTGGAAGTAATATAAAAAGGCATCTTCTTTATTAGAAGGCATAAAGAGTATGCAATAAGAGGATTGAAAATAAAATGTAATTTCTATAGAATTACATAAATAATTTGTAACAAGCGTATAAGAATTGCGACGTGGATTAGTAGACTTGATGAGAATGTATGGTTTAGTGGTCAGAGTTCAAATACGTTAATACATTAAAAAAAAAGTATAATTCTATAAAAATATTTACTTATTTCCTTTTGGAAAACATAAATATAAAGAAATTTATAATTTCAACTAGCCACCTCCGTAGTCAAATAGAAATAAAAATGATAGTTACATATGGTAAGCACGCTCGAAACGCCACAAACAAAAAACTGAATTTACGTAGCTGGATCGTTATTAATTGATCAATCTGGATACAGGACACTGCTGCTGCAACTGTGGAATGCCCTACCAGGGGCAGAATTTCAAGGTCGATATACCCTGGGTGCCTTCAAAAAACACGACTATCTCACCTGTACATCGAGGAGCTACAGAGCTCCTCCGGTGTTACAAGGAGTCATGGGCGGCGGTGATCACTTACCATCAGGTGAACCGTACGCTCGTTTGCCTTGTCTTTTTCCAAAAAGAAAAACCTTTGACTGCAGGTACAGTAGGTTACATTTAAATGATTAAATGAATGCCTAGCCTTTCTCAATAAATAGACTATTCAACATAAAAATTGTTCAATTCATACAAATATGTAGTTCTTGACATTGAGGCCAGTCGCGGCGCAGCGGCACGAGGTGTGACTGTAAAACCGACTGGTTGTGGGTTCGATCCCCACTCGAGGAGATGAAATATTTACTTAAAATTATATTTCCATTTCTTCGCTCTGGTGTCGAGGTTAAGCGCGGCGTTGAGTTCTGCCACTCAACACGCAATGCCTCCAGAATTCGGCAGAAAGTGGGGAACAGAGTATCTTAACATTAGGTTCCCTCTGCCTACTCTACTGTGTGCGGGATACAACTTAACTTAACTTAACTTAACTTCACGCTTTATCCCTTGCGGGGTAGACAGAGAGAACGGAGCGCCAAACGCTACGGTGTCTACATACCTCTTTCGCCTCGTCCACTGTCATCAACCTCTTCATACACGCCCTTCGGGGGGTCCTCATGCTTTTTACGTGACCTTCCTCCAGTATCTTTGATACTGTGTTTTCGAAGGTCAACCGAGGTCTCCCCCTACCTCTCTTACCGCTCACTTTTCCATCATAAATCTTTTTTGCCATTCTTTCATCACTCATTCGTTCGACGTGCCCAAACCAGCTGAGCACGTTCTTCTTCATTCTCATCGTGACATCCTCGCTAGTACCTGCCATTCTGTGTACCTCTTCATTGCGGATTCGATCAGCTAAGCTGACTCCGCATATCCTACGAAGAGATCGCATCTCCACAGCATTCATCTTTCTTTCATTCTTCTTCTGTAATACCCACGTTTCGCTGCCGTATAACAGAGTCGGTACCAAAACTGCATTGTGTACGGCCAAACGCGCAGCTGTGCTGACGTTTCGCCGTCTCATCAATGCAGCTAAGGCTCCGTTAACCTTGTTACCGGCAGCAATACGCCTTTCCACATCCATCTCGTATCTTCCATCTCTACTGAACATACTTCCCAAGTATACCACTTCATTCACTTGTTCTAATATCATACTATTTACACTGATCTTGCATACAGCGTGAAGCAATTATTAATAAAATAATAATATCTCGCTCCCTCGAATGGGAATCGAACCCTCTAGCTGTCGCGTTTACAGTCACACAATTGTGACCCTACGCCAAGACTAGCCACATATTAAGTATAGTAAGAGATCGTTGTGGTGCAGTGGGCCAATATCTAATTCTAAAAGCGACGGTTGTTTGTTCGATTTCTACTCGGAGTAATGATTTTTTTACATTTCTTCACTCTAGTATAATAAAATAAAAGCGGTTGAACATATTTTTCTATTCGCTGCTTCATATTTTTCCTTACAGCGGAGCAAACAGAGGTAAATGTAAATTTCTGAGATTCTATGTTGAATTACAGGATGAAATTAATAAAATAATCTAAATACGTCCCCGAGTGCTTCGAATCCACAACCAAGCGCGTTGACAGTAAGCTGCTGTACCACTGCGTCACGACGGCCTCAAGTTTTAGTTAAATATACTCTTGTTTACATTATATAATAATCAATTCTTATAAATTTATTTATTGTAAATGTTTTATAATGTCTTTATTAAAACTTACTTAGTAACATGACTAATTGCAATTTTACAAAAATAAGTATGTATTTTTGTCGATGAATACAAAGGAAAATAATATTAGTAGTTGTGCCTACAAAGCTGTATGACATATTTAATTTGACGACATGACTAAAAATATGTTTTGATAATTATTCATGAAATAATACGTTTAAATGTAAGCAATTTGAGGCCAGTCGTGGGGCACAAAGTGTGATTGTAAAATCGACTGGTTGTGGGTTCGATCCCCACTCGAGGAAATGAAATATTTAATATTTTCATTTCCTGACTCTGGTAACAAGGAAAAGTGCGACGTTAAGTTCCGCCACTCACTAATTTCCGAGGTTGCCTCAAATGCTATTAAAGATAGTAAATAGTGAATAATTTATCTATTTACATAAACATATGCACATCTGCAAAATAGCGTTTCGTTAACAATTGATACTTACTTTCTAGACTAATAATGATCGAAATATCATCCTTTAGCTAAGTTCAGAAGATTAAAAATTTAATATTTAATTAATTTATTTTTTTTACTGGTTATTTTATCAGAATCTCAAAACAACATAACGGAACACCGAAATGTGAAACTGTCAAATGTCAATGTCAATTAATCGATGTTTATGTCGGTCGATCGATGTATTCGGTACGTTTGGGTTGTTGTGCTATTTTTAATAAATAATTTGTCAAGTTCAATAACTATTACATATTATTCAGCTTCACGCTGTAACTCGCACACAGCAGGGTAGGCAGAGGGAACCTAGTGTTAAGACACTCCGTTCCCCACTTTCTGCTGAATTCTGGAGGCGTTGCTGTGGTTCCCTCTGCTTAACCTGCTGTGTATACAGCGTGAAGCTGATTTATAATCTCTGAAAGAGCGAGGATATATATTTTTGTTGATTTTAAATCGAATCTATAGTCATCGCGTATCAACCAGACACTTCCCAATTGCTTGTTGTGAAGTCATTTTATGATTGATTTTCAAACAACATCGTTATCAGTCTTGTCTCTACGCTGCACTGATAAGAAATCTCAGACCCCTGCAGATTACATTATATTTATAGCACTATAATGTGAAAATGCAAAACAGAACTGGGATGGGTGGAGCAAAGCAAACTACGCCGAAGAGACACCTGATGTATTGTGGGAACGAGCCAAAAAACTCATCACAGAGTCTATATCGGCCTCCGAAGCACCAAATACTTTATACAAGCGACAGCACTGGATGACCGATGGCACATTACAGATAGTTCAACGGAGACGCGCTTTAAAGGCAATAGGAGGTGAAGTCGGTGACTTAAACAAACTATCAGCGGAAATTCAAGCAGGGTGCAGACGAGATTATAATGCCTATCTCCGCAGAATATGCGAAGAAATCGAAGCTCACGCCAATAGACATGAGTCCAGAGATCTCTACAACAAGATTCGATGTATCACCAAATCACTCACATCAAGGACCTGGGCAATTGAAAATAATGATGGTGTAGTTGTTACTGAGTTAAACCGCATATCTGAGGTTTGGAAGAGTTGCTGTCAATCTTTATTTCAGGACAATCAGTCTAAAAACTATCCAAGTACAGAACCCGAATTTGAGAACCTTGAGCCAGATATACTCAAATGTGAAGTTAAAGCCGCCATAATGCACCTCAAGAAAGGGAAAGCCACTGGAAGGGATGCAATCCCAATTGAAACAATTCGAGCTTTAGGCGACATAGGTGTCAATATCTTTCACATAATTTGCAACAAAGTATGGCACTCTTCAACATGGCCAACAGAATGGACTCATACGGTTTTCATTCCTCTGCATAAAAAAGGTTCAACCAAAAAGTGTAGTAATTACCGCCTTATAGCACTAATTTCTCACGCTAGCAAAATTTTGCTACACATATTAAATGAGCGACTGAAGACCTTCTTGTCTAAAGAAATCGCACAAGAACAAGCCGGTTTTGTTAAAGGAAGGGGTACACGTGAGCAAATTCTCATAGTTCGCCAAATCATAGAGAAGGCCCGAGAGTTTAACAAGCCTACATACATTTGCTTTGTAGATTTCTCAAAGGCATTTGACTCTGTGAACTGGCCCAAGCTATGGGATGTTCTGCTAGATATGGGTACACCAAAACACTTGGTTCATCTTCTCCGACAGCTTTATGAAGATGGAACTGCGTCCGTGCGAACAGATGATATGTTATCAAATAACTTTCATCCCAGTGCTGGAGTTCGCCAAGGATGCATTATATCACCGCTTTTGTTCAACGTGTACACTGAACTTATAATGCGGATTGCTCTCGAAGACTGGACTGATGGTGTGGCTATTGATGGCTACAAAATATCAAATTTGCGCTACGCCGACGACACTACTTTGTTTGCGACCAGTGCACGCCATTTAGAAGAACTACTTCTGAAAGTGGAACGCGTAAGCCTCGAATTTGGATTAAAGATCAACCGCATTAAAACAAAAATTATGATTATAGACCGAGCAAATAATAACTCGCCCGAAGTCACACAGATCGCGAGCTGCAATGTTGTCCAATCGTACATCTATCTAGGAGCTTTAATCACAAACAGTGGAGGTTGCGTAGAAGAGGTAAAGAGACATATGGCGATGGCTAGAACTGCAATGGACAGACTCAAGAAAATATGGAAGAATAAGAATATTACAAAAGCCACTAAGATCAGGCTTGTGCAGACGCTTGTTTTTCCCATTTTTCTTTACGCTGCGGAGACATGGACCCTGCGACAGGTCGAGAAGAAAAAAATTGATGCCCTGGAGATGTGGTGCTGGAGACGAATGCTGGGTGTATCATGGACCGAGTTTCGCACCAACGACTCTATTCTCCATGAAATCGGCACTAAGCAACGTCTGTCGACAATAGTACAAAGTCGCATACTAAAGTTCTTTGGACATGTCTCCCGAAGAGGAAGTGGCTCCATCGACCGCCTTGTCGTGCAGGGCAGAGTGGAAGGGACTAGAGGAAGAGGAAGATCTCCCATGCGTTGGACCGACCAAATTAAAGCTGCAGTAGGGAGTCCCTTACATGAATGTACCAGGCTTTCAGCCAGTAGAGATAAGTGGCGAATATTTGTGAGACGTATAACATCTGCCCCTAATGTCACTTTGTAATGACCACGACCGCTCTGACAAGAGTGTTACGACTAAGAAGAAGAATAATGTGAAGTTCCTTTAAGATAGTTTTATATACAGTTTTGCAAATAATTCTAAATTATTTAAATATTATCTCGTACATTTTCTTTCTATAAATAAATTTTAAAAAGTTTTGACAAGTGATTTTTATATACAATTGTAAAAGAATAACGTGAACCGTAATTTCGTAAGTGTTATAATAAAAGAAAAGAAAATCTGCTTTTAAAGAGTTTCTTTGGTTTAGCGAGCGTTGCGAGTGGGGATTTCTGAACGTAGCGATCTGGGGGTGAAACCCTCTAGTTGTCAGTTTAATTTAACCGCCATAGTTACAGTACACTATTATTTCCATATATCCGACATATTCGTGACAATTGTTCATAAAAAACATCCGATATAAAGAGAAGAATCCCTATGGAAAACGCCGACAATCTCAGCTAAATAAATTTTCTTGAAATAAAAATCACTTTTCGTTCAATTTTGCCGAGACATTGCGTGTTTAGTGGCGTAACTCAACGCCGTGTTTCGACTTCTTACTAGAACGAGGTTTTTTTTTCCCCGAGTGGGAATCAAACCATCACGAACATATACAGTCAGGCGCTGTACCACTACCCTACTGAGCCACGAAGGCGTCTATAAAAATATGTGGATATACATACATATATTATGCTTTTTAAATACGTACGCGACAGATAAATATATTTTTTAATGAATTTTAATTATATTTAATGTATCTCTAATATATTTTAAATTCATATAAATACGAGGTCATACAACTATGGAATATTTTTTTTAAAACTTTATGCTGTGGTGAGCAGTTCTAGAAAAATGCTGTGACATATCTTTTTTTTTATTTACTTATTGTTTAAACGGCTGATTTGAAGATTTTCCGTTTTTGTTTTTGTAAGCAATGTTGTCTAAGTAAATAAATTAATTACTGCAAGTGTTTTTTTTTTCAATTTTACATTATAAGCAAAACTTATTAAATTAATACTGTTTCCTCAGTCTAATAAAACTTAAATGAACTTAAAGTTGACAATTCCTCAATGATATTCGATAGTCACTCATTTAAAATTATTTACATATTTCTACTCTGGAAGACTAAGCGCGGTGTTGAGCTCCGCCGCCATTCCGCTTTGAATACTTTGCGGTGGTGGGTAAAGCATGACTCTGCTTTCTAATAATTTTTGAATGAGATGTAATAACATTATTTTAAATTAAATAGTACTTGTCATACAAAATTCAACTTTTACGAGAATCACTCATATAACTGTATTAAATTATGTTTTTTTATATGTATAATATATCTATATAGTAAGTTATATTCATTGTGTTATAAATAGGTAGTACAACTGTCATTGGCCAGATACCGGCGAGTGCAAGTGGCGACTTTATGTTGACAAGTACTTGACTAAAAATATTTCCTCGATGTCCGATAACATATAGATATATGATGTATTTTGATTGTATGTATTTTTTTTGTTTAACAATATAATATAATATTTTTTATAATATTTTATAATATAATTGTTTTCTATTATTTATAGAGAACAATTGATTATTTAATTGTTTGCCATACATATTCATTTTTTTTCTTGGGACATACGAGTGTTTTAGATAAATTAACAGATATTTGTGATGATAATAATTTTAGCTTATCATATCGAAATTTTAAGGTTATCTTTATTTATTTTCATTTTGAGCTCTGTACCTACTGTATGTTGTTTAAAATATGTTAATAGTGTGTTCACAATTTTTTTTGTAGGTTAAACTCATTCAAAGAAATAGTCCAAGTTTAAAAAAAAAAATTAAATAAGCAAACAAATTCATAAACACACACGCAAAAATTTTACGTACTTACGACGAATGATTGTTGATATTTTAAATTAGATATTTACATATATATGCCTACTTATGTAGTATGTATGACAATGTGATAAATCAATAATAAACACAAAAAAAAACAGAAAAAAGAACAAAAAAAAACATACTTACGAAATTATACAAAAAAAAATAATAAAAAAAATATTAAATGTCAATACACATAATCACTATCCAAAAGACGAAACACTATACTTTATTTACTATCGCCAAAACCAATACAATAAAATCATGCGCACGTATCGATCTGTCTGATCTGAGACCGCAAGCGACAATGCTCACTCGACCGCCGAGCAGCGAGTTTTTGTATAAATAGACCAATGTAAGTGAATTAACACGGCGCACGCCGCACGTTTTGTTGTTCATTTTTTGTGTCGCAACGGTATTTGGTGCCATGTTTTTGTTGTGTGTTAATTAAAAGTTGATTTAGTTTTTTTTTATTCGATATAGCATGTTAGTTTGTGCAATATTTACATGTTGTAATATAAGTTAAATTAAATCAAAATTAAATCAGCTTCACGCTGTATCCTGCACACAACAGGGTAGGCAGAGGAAGCACAAAAGGGTTCCCCACTATGTTTATATGTAATATAAATATTTAGACAAAAGGTTTTAAAGGAATTATATTGTATTATTGGAAGAAATAATAGGGAAATTACTAACGAATAATTGGAGTATTATTTTTGTGGTATAATTCATTAAAAAAAACATATGTTTTAGCTACAGTCTGATTGATCTGAGATCGCCAAGTGGACTTAAGTTCGATTATCGTGTTTTTATGTAAATAGACCAATGCTGGTGAAGTATCTGGGACATATTTTTTTTATTTTGTTATTCATGTTTTTGTGCCACCGCGGTACTTTGTACCATGTTTTTTTATTGATTAAAAAGTTGATGTTGTTGTTTTTATACTATATTGATGAATGTATATTTACGCTATGTTTATGATTCATAATTTAACACTTTTTTATTTAATTTATATATTGGTTACAGTCTACATTTATAGATATAATATTAAGGCTTAAATTATGATAGGCAATGACAGTAGAAGTTATCCATAAATTTATTAAGATATGATTTTTTTTAATATTTTTAAAATGCTGTCGCGGGAATGAGTTCTTATCAAAGATGTCTTATCATATTAGATAAACACCGCAGAGTGTTAGGTTCCCGATGCAACGCGCAACGGTGGTGTTAAAAATGTGTGATCATTTGCTTTTCTGTTGTATGACATACGTGATGATAAAATAATAATAATAAAATAAGATATTTTATTTTTATTATTTATAAGGTATATATGATATAAAATAAATTTAATCATTGCAAGTTGGCCAATTTTGAAAAAATAAATAAATAATGATTAACAAAATACATTTCAGACATATGTTTCACATTTATCTTTCAACACAAGCTTTTTAGCGAATGGTAAAATAGTATTTTATTTTATTTACGCTTAAAATATTTCTTCCTAACGTAATTTTAGTGTATTTGGGTTACGATTTAATAAATATTATCATCGTAGACTAAAAAACTTTGGATAGTGTTTTGGTTTTTAGTGTTTCCAGTCAAATATATAAAGTAAGATAAACATAACAAAAAAAAACCACTTAATTCGAAACGTATTTAAAATATGAGTTAAACCTTTGCCAATTATACAATAATTTAATTATGTTATTTTCCGTTCTTCTATATATTGTTATTGAGAAATTTATAAAAATATCTTTCCATTATATATTTTAAGATACCCTTGATCTTTATGATGAAGATGTAAATAACGAGATAGTGGTTTGCGTTTAAACAATAATTTGTGTTTCATGTTTTCTTTTTTATTTTCACGCATTTCTTATACAGTATCCTCAAAGTACAGTCATTGACTAAATACTTAATTCCAATATTTTAAGCAATTTGTTTATTTTTATGTATGCACTTTATCTAATTTTGTAGTTTCGAATTTCATAAGATTTAGTAAGTTTTCTTCAAAATATTTAATAAAAATCTTAGCAATGGAAATATTTTAATACCATCTGCATCCTATACTACTACTTACCATAATATATATTGAATAGTATTATTTTACTAGTTTACTTTTACTATATTATTATATTATGTATATAAATATATTTTGTAAAAATGTATCTTGTTCACGTATGTCTTTATATGTAAGTTAAGATACATTAACATTAGCCCTTGCACTTCAAGGCCTACAAAGTTTTACTTTCTCTTACCAATAAGTGGACGGAAAGAAATCTCTGTTAGGGATTGAGTCTTTGAAGTGCAATAAAGCGTTATTTATAATATTGAAGAGGTAGGCTCTTAACAAAATATAGAAGAAGTAATAATAAGGATTGCATAAAATGATATCACTATTTATTTAGAAAACCCGCGCCTCCCGGAAACTTTCTAAGTGTGGAATAACACTTTAAAAAATGTTAAAATATGATATCAACACTTGATTTAAATATGATTTTAAAATTACTGAAGCGAGAAAGGGTTAACCGTAATAACGTAGTTGCTGCTTGACGACAATACACATACGCATATATGTAAAGAAATTTCTTGATTCTCTGGACAGAAATATTTAAAAATATTGTAAACTTCATCATAATTTTCGTTTTATAAAGTATTTTTTCCTCTACTTTCTTTGCAGTCCTTGCATGTTCTATAAAAATCCAATATTAACAATGTCAAATTATTAAATGCAAGAAGTGCAACCAATGCAATAAATATGATTAATAATAATGAAGTCGATTTGTGAGAAAATTTGACTCTGTTTGAGTGCTTTATTAGGTAAACTAATATTATCTAAAATGTATTAAGACAAATTTAGTAAATTTGTCACTAAAAAACTCAAATCTTGTTTTAGGATTCCTAGAACAAAAATGTACTTGATACAATTGAAATATTGCTTGACTCACATTTTATATATTCTTTGCGAGTGTACACAAAAATATAACTGCGCCAAATTACAATGTTTCACAGTACTCTTAAATTATTATAAATTTATTTTGGTCACACTTCTTTTTCTAACACTTTCTATAGTAAATTCATAGGTTAATTCCATCTAAGATTGCGATTCTAATCATTTAATTTTCCAAACCTGACAGTAAACTAAGATATTATTTTGCTCTTTCACAATACTGTGTAACTTGCTCTTTAGAATTCAATTAGCCCTTTGAAAATATTATTGCTATCCAATTTGGACAGCTTCTTCTAAGAAATCCTGTTTCAAAACAGAATTCAGTGTTTTTTGACCTATCGTATATATTTTTTTGTAATCGTCTATTTTATATGTTTTTTTTTCTTATCCGGCAGAAAGTAGGGGGGAAGTATTTTAATACTAAGTTCCCTTTGGTATATGAGGGGCATACCGTAAAAAAAATAAAAAAAATGCATGTAACTACAATAAAAGGACATGTTACTCAAAAGGATACACCTGCATATACAAGTAAATGTTAACAGGACGGGAGATCTACATAATATGTAGATCTCCCGTCCTGTTTCCATATTAGTATATTTTTATTACTTTAAGTTAATTTTAATTCAAAAACCATAAGAATAAAACTATATATAATTGGAATATTGTTGATGTTTCTCCTTCTTGTTCCCATAATAAATTTAGAGTAGTTCAATAAAATATAAATAGTAACAAACATAATTAAAACATGAGGCCATCCTGGTGCAGGGGCACAAGCGTGCAACTGTTAGCGGCGGAGTGGATTCATTCTTTATATTTAATCTTTTAATTTTATCGCTTTGGTAACGAGGCAAGGCGTGGCGTTGAGTTTCGCTACCCAATACGCAACACCTCAACAATTCGGCGGAAAGTGGAATATGGAAGTGACTTAAAGAGAAATGGAGTGTTACACTAGATTCAGTTTTTCTACTGTGCTATGTGCGGCTATAAGTACGAAGCTATAAAAAAATATTAAAATATTTTGCTGATGATATACATTATTACTTAAAAGTAGGTCAAAAGTTACTTGAAAAGTTACAGGTTGGATTTAATCAAACTTTGAACCATTCATATAGTATCAAATCAGCTTCACGCTAT
This sequence comes from Heliconius himera, assembly GCA_021202915.1. NCBI lineage: Eukaryota > Metazoa > Arthropoda > Insecta > Lepidoptera > Nymphalidae > Heliconius > Heliconius himera. The sequence continues at coordinate 832,385 of JAJHJA010000389.1, read as the reverse complement.
ACCCCGCACCAAGATAGGCAGAGGGAACCTTACTAGAAAGACCAACCATAAAAAGACTTCTATTGAAAATATAAAAAAAATACCTACAATGATTTTCTACAAATTGCATGTTTTGGCTAGTACTAGTATTTATATGAGAATCATGTCGACGACAACATTTATAGGGCAGACTCGACCTGATTGCTACTACCCTCGCCATTATAAGCCGGCATTAAGTGAAGCATTTTGCCACTGCGTGTTTCGCAGTAGGTTATGTTGGTATATAACCCAAATTCCATCACGCAATGTGATAGCGACACTAACATAGTTATTACTCTAGGAGTAATTTTCTTTAGAATTCATCCCTGATTCTCAGAGTCGCCCGCCCGTCGAATTCTGGATGGTACAGTACCACGCTTTGACAGGCATATGAGGAGTACGCTCCAAGACAGCATAAATCACATTCTACAATGACATTTCTATGAAATAAAATACTGTTATTTTATCCTGTGTTTAATAGTTTTAAGAATGAAAAAGAGAAACTATGTTTATTTACTTTTTCTATTGCGAGGTATTTAGCCGAGACTTTCGATTTGGATGATTAAATTAATTAATTGAATTGGATTTTGTATGTAAATACAAAATATAATTATTTTTTTTATATTAAAGTAAACATTTTTTATGCTTTATAGTACACAACAGGATAAAAGGTTATAGGGCCTAGGTTCTTTTTTACTTACGCCAGTCGTGGCGCAGGGGCACAAAGTGTGATTGTAAAACCGATTGGTTGTGGGTTCGATCCCCACTCGAGGAGGTGAAATATTTACTTAAATTTATATTTCCATTTCTTGGCTCTGCAGAAATTCGGCAGAAAGTGGGGACGTGACTTAACGCTAGGTTCCCTCTGTCTACCCTGCTGTATGCGGGATACAGCGTGAAGCTGATTTTTTTTCTTTCTACTGATAACTCAATTCTTGAACAGAATTGAAACAAAAAGATGCACAATAGTAAGTCTTATCAATAATTAATTTACTGTATGTTTAATTTCCCTTGTAAAAGTTTAAAAGCCTTACTGAACCAGTTAAGAACACCTTGGAATATTCTGAATTGTCTACCATATATAGTAACTAAATATTTCGTAAAGTTATGTTGAAATATAAACATTTTTAACATTTTTGATACTTTTATTTCTTTTTATTACATACTTTTTTGTCATTGACGTAAAAATTTCAAGAAATTCTTCTTCTCTTATGGTCCTGATTAATAAATTTTAGATTTCAACAGTATTTTAGGCTGCGCTTTGTCTGTCAGTAACAAAAGAGAAATATATACATATACTCGTATATGAATGATTTATATTTTTTTATGACTACTACTAAATAACTTAACAGTTTTTTATAATATGTATTTTTTTATTCCCGACTGCTAAGGAAGGGTTATGTTTTTCGCGCATATCTTGTATGTATGTATGTATATATGTATGTAATATTCTTTATTACCTCATATCTCCAGAACCACTGAACGGATTTACATAATTGAGGTATCGTTAGATTCGTATTAGCAGCTCAAATGTAGATAGGTGACGTTAAGAAAAACAATCATGGCGGCTGTGGAACGACATTGTACTTAGTGGAAAAAAATAGTTTCGAATACCACAATATGAGTATCAAATTCAAGAACTTAATACGAGGATTTCAAAAAGGTATATCATGATTATCATAACAATAATGAATCCTAACAAAAAAATGAAAAATGAATGATGAAGTCGGAACCTATAAGTAATTCTTCAATCATTTACCAGGAACCCCGCATAATTTAAAAAGGTCCCGACTGTTAATACTAATAAACTATTGAGCTTGTTTATTTTCTTTTTAGTTTTATGCAGTCGGGGTTTTTGTTATTATAAATATTTTTTTTGATATTAATCAATAGTTTGTAATTCGACCCCCTATAAAGCATAAAGCAATATTTAATAATATTATGAAAGTGGATAATTGTCACAACAATTAAAAATCACTTAAGGAATCACTTTACATAATTATGCTCATATAAGACAATTATACCTTAATGATCTTATATCTAGTACTAATCAACATTATCTTAGCAAAAACACGAAGAGTTGTGAAATATTATGAAAGATATACATATAGGTGTTTTCAAATTCAAAACGTTCAAATCAAATCAGCTTCACATTGTATTCCGCACACTAGGCAGAGAAAGCAAAAATTGAAAATAATAATAAAAAATAATGAAATCCCCTAGAGTGGGGATCGAACCCACAATCGTCGCATTACACTTACACCCTTGTGCCCCTGTTCCAAGACTGCTCATCAAATGAAAGAGGAAATTCAAAATATACTTTATTCAAATAGACAAAATGGCAAGTACTATCGGGGATGTCAAAGTGATAATAAAGTAAAACGTGTTCGAATGAGTGATAAGGCAGGAAGAGATCTCAGTTGACCTTCGAGACATGTATGAAGAGATTTACCACAGTGGACGAGGCGAATGCAGAATTTTTGAATCGTCAAATGAACATAAAGATGCCATCGGCTCGTAAGGCAATTCTGCTAAGAAAAGCCGATAATAAACTCAACAGTACAGTCTTTTATTCATGTTTTTTTACTACTTAATTTTAATTTATTTTTAATATAACTTTCACAGGTTGACTGGATAGGTCCACCTTTGTGAACTAAATATATTTTCTTATATATCTTTGTACAATAAAGAATATTACTTCATTTCTAGAATATCATTCAAAGGCGGCTTTAATCGAAATTTTGGATTTGATTAGGTAGAGAGAGAGAGGAGCTCATATAGAGTGGAAAGTAAACGAACGTTAATGTACATTTCGGGACCACTTATGCCTTCATTCGAGTGGCAAGTTCCAGCTCAGAACTCTAAAAAAATTCAAAAGTTACTTCAAACATTATTAATTAATTTAGATTGTCCACTGAGCAGCAATGGTTTTTTGTTTCAAGTATTCTCGAAAAAGTAAACATTTATTTTTTTCAAGAACATACACAATTCATCTAAAACCACCTTGAACTAGCGATATACTCGTATATAAATATATTTAAATAAATAACCAATTTTATAATGATTCTTTTTTTTTCAGCTTCACGCTGTATCCCGCACACAGCAAGTTAGGCAGAGGGCTAGTGTTAGGACGTCCGTGTGTGTCGGAACTCAACGCCGCGCTTTCCCCTCGACACCAGAGCGAAGAAATGAAAATATAAATGTAAATAAATATTTCATCTCCTCGAGTGGGGATCGAATCCACAACCAGTCGATTTACAGGCACATTTTGTGCTCCTGCGCCACGACTGGCCTCGTATTCATTATAATAATTATCTTATATTTTGTTACATATTATTATTTTTTGTTACTAGAACATACTATCTAAATGTGATAATATGTCTATGATATTCGTATGACCTGTCAAATTTCAATGTTTCAACGTTAATTACTGTCATGCTACTTTTTCAATTGTCAGACAGAAAGTTAGATCGCTTTAATTTTCAGAATCTTATATATACATATGTATTTCTGAGAAATTTAGAGAACATTTGATTATATATATAACCAGATGTTCTCTAAATTTTTCTTTATTTCTCTATATTCAAATTTTACACGAGTTAGTACGTATTTATTTATTTACTAGCGGCCTGCCCGCGGCTTTGCCCGCTTCAATTACATGATTATTCATTTAAGAAATTGAGACATTACAAACAGCCTTAATTATTAATTAATTGATTTGGATAAATATTCACGATATTCTTTGTAAAATAACTTATATTAGCTCCTGTACAGTTTTTAAATTAGTAACATATATTATTAGTTAAATAGGCATAGCATGTTTTAGGCATTTTTATATAATCTATAAAATAATCAACATTTTCGGTCAAGTTCAAGTCGTACTCATGACCCGAGAATTTCGTACTAGGTTCATAAATGGAGATACATCAAAAGAATAACTTATTAAAGTTGTCATTTCGTATCAAATTAAGTACAGATTAAAATTTGTACCTAATGGTCTTTTTCTGTGACACAAATACAATAAATTATCAATTTTTGGAAAATAATTTTGGAATTTTCCTTTATACGTGCCGTGAGTTTTAACTTCTTAACAAATTTCGTAATTGTATATCAACGGAAAGTACCCTATAGTTTTGATAGAAAATGCGGCAAATAACGAAGAATAAACCCTCATTTTTCATCGACGTCATTTGATTGCGATGATTTAGAACAGGGGTTCCCAACCTTTTCTTGATCAAGGACCACTTTTATATCATTCTTGGTAGCAGGGACCACTATGTATGTAGGTATATTAGACACTAACTGTGACAATTAAACAGAACCTTCGCCTCACCATCCCCAGTCATAAAATTAAAATTGTTCGCGGACCACTTTTAGGCTTCTGCGGACCACTGGTGGTCCGCGGACCACCGGTTGGGAACCACTGATTTAGAAGATAGATTTTTTTGGGAATATAGACTAATACTGCGGGAGATTTATGTACACAGTGTCAGGGCATTTTTTCTTGAAATAATTTTTTAGTGGTTGCTCTCAAAAGTTAATTTTTTTATACGTTTCCTAAAAAAATGGTAAGAACGGACTGAAAAACATATTCGAAGAAATACCAAGTAAAAATATAAAGTATTTACTCGATATTTCTTTGAATATTAAATTATTTTTTATCACTATGTTGAAATAATTACGACTTAAGCTAAACTGGTACGAAGGCAATCTTCACCACTAATTCAATTTTGTTTACTTTGTAGTTAGTACTACGACCAATTGTACTTTGAAAATACATAAATAGCCAAAGCTTGTGGTTGTGACCATAGGGACTGGGGGACACAGGAGCGAGGTAGGAGGATCTATATGCTGCTGGGGCGGTCACCCCAGCCGGGTGAGACCCAAGGTAACCCAGAGGAGGCAGCCAACTTAGGCAACCAGCGACCGCGGCTGCAGCTCCCGAATCGGAAGGGGGAAGTATATCCCTTGGAAGTCGACGTATATCTGGTGGGCGGGTGTGCCACGGCGCGATATCTCGAATGTGAGGAAAATCCGAGACATCGGCATGGTGGAAGGCGCGGACAGCGAGCTGGGTAATACTAATAATTCCTCAAGCCCCTCGACGCGGAGGTCACGCTGTATATTGACTTTCGATTTGTTTTCTTCGGTAGGGCTTGACTAGCGCGAATCTTACCAGCGCGATAAAGAAAACGACATCTTATGCACAGCGCCATCTATTGGACTTACAATTGAACTGTAACCATTCGAACATTGTTAGAAAAATACTACTATGTTTATGAATGATGAATGCTCGTGCGTGAATTGCAACCGAGAACATATGCATCACTCGAAGGGCCGCCGTTGATGGCGACCTTGAGTCATGCACTTAAAGGTTAGATCTCATTGTAGCTGTGCTCAATCCAAGTATCATTTCGCGGTATGACGTGGACCATTTTGATGGACTTGTTTACTACCAGCTGTAGGCGTAGCAGGAACAACTCTTCAAAATCTGTGCCGCTGCGACATGCCGAACGAGGAGTGAAATCAGACAAAATCGATCACAAGTTGAAGATGATGAAACGATGTAGACCACTGTGGGTGTGGTGTCAGCAACCAATTGATTTTGTTGATGTAAATTTTGGTGGTGCCAATGTGTATGTGACAATGAGTAATTGAGTATCGTTTTCTAAGCTCAGTAATAGCATATCGCTCGATTTAGGTGATTATGTAAGTGGTTGTATTGCTTGATGGAGACAATACTTTAGGTTATCGTCACTCATTGAGTGGCAAGAGCTACTGTTACTCGATTTAGGTGACGGTAGTGACTTTTATGTTGAGGCAAATGTATGGAGTGTAATGGAGTACTATTCATAGCAAAATGATAGGTTGATTTAGGTAGTATTGTGTATAGTTGTATAGTGTGTCAACAAAATTTATTGTACTAGTATATTAATAAAGGTGATTAAATCATGCATGGTATGAATGTCGTCAAGTAAGATGTAGCTGTTTGGAAAAAAAATGTTAGTTAAGAGAACTGTGAATCAGGTTAGGCCGAGATATAAGTTTGATACTGAATAATCTTTTAAGCATCACAGGAGAACATGTGACTTGTCAAGATGGCCGTGTCGTATGAATACAGAACGTTAAGTTGTTTGACTTAGGTGTATTCAGAGGATGGCAACACTGTGTCAGCTTATAGGGAAGTGGGGTAAATGACGCGTCGTTCTTATAATAATGGGAACGAGCGATGTGGACTTCCGCCGCCGTAAGAGGCGGCGGGGCGAGTCCTATCTCACGGCACGTCCGTGCCTCGGCGCGACAGGGCAAAATGCAACGGTCGAAATCCCTCCTGATAAGCGTACGCAGGGCATTCCCCTGCGATCTCCAACACTTCACGAGCGTCCATCAAAGACTGAACCGTTGTACTAAGACGTCATTTGACTTCACCGAGTTTTGAGTATGATCGAAAACCTAACGGACGGTCAGGACTGCCTGCCCAGGCCCACGCGCCTCGCTTCTTTATGTAAAATATTTACGGTCTATTAACTTATTTAAATAATTATATTGTAGGTTTAAAAAAAACACAATTGTGGCAGCGTGACAGCATCAAAGTGTAAAAGCAATGATCGTGGATGAATACTCTGAACTTATTATTTTGTCTTTCTGTTTTTCTTTAATTAACGTTTCTACAAGTCTCCAATCATTGTAGTATAAACAATAGTACGGAAATCAAACTTATTACTAAGTACATACTCGTACGTGATACCATCTCAATAAACGTTTACTTAGTAATTTATAGAAATATGTAATTTATTATGCTATTCAAATACTTTTAATCGTTGATCAGAATACAAATAACACCTGTTAACTCTTTAAGAGAATAAAATAATGTTTTCCTTTAAGAGGCTATTTAGTGAGCGTGGTAACAGGATGTGAGAGTAAGTTTAGTAATTAATATAATGAGTGGTCGTGGTAAATTCGATTCTTTATTAAGAATAGGACTTAAAATATATTTAGGTTAGGTAGATAGAAGAGCTGCGATTGCGCATTTTAACCAGGAGGGGATAGGGTCGCCCCCTTTCCCCTTACTTACCTTACCTTAAGCCTACGCTTGGGTCCCAAATCCCATCCACTGCTCTACCACCATCATGATCATTTCGTGGAATGTGAAGTAGTTTTTTTCTAAGCTAAGTTTTCATATTATTTATATGTGTACATTTGATAAGCTGTCTGACTGAATTAAAAAATGTTAATATATTTTTATACATATATAAACTAACATTATATGCAGTTATTAGTATTATTTTGAGGCCGTCGCGCAATGGCACAGAGTGTCACTGTAAGCGCATAGGATCGATTCTCATTCTGTGGAATAAATGATTGAAATTTATATAGTGTTTTCATTTCCTTGTGCGTTGTGCAAGTTTTTAACACGCAATATCTCGAAAATTCGGCAAAAAGTGGGGAACGTAATATCTTAAGACTAGGTTCCCTCTATCTACTCTAGTATGTAATTATATGCAGGATACAACGTGAAGCAAAAAAAAGTATTACTTTAATATTAAATCAAGCAGGTTTTATCTTTGAATTTGAATAATTTCTGAAGAAAATCAGCTTCGTGACCCTTGCAGAAATTTCTATTGAATCTGGTCTAGTCACTAGTGTTAATAAATATGTAAATTTTATATATCACATGAAATACATGTTATTATAATTTATAATATACCTATTAAAAATAGTATGTTGAATGCATAAATGTATATGAATTAACTAGATGAAGACAACGTCTGATCACACAAGATCAGCACAAGCTTGCGTGACAGTAAACGCGACGGTAGCTTATTCTATTTCACTTGGGGCTTTGAAATATTTAATATTTTCGTTTCTTCTTTCTGGTAAGGAAAAAAAGCGCAGCATTTAGTTTCGCCAATTAACACGCAATGCCACAAGAATTTGGCGGTAAGTGGGAACGAAGTGTCTCAACACTACATTCCCAGATTCTATCTCCCTACTCTGTACAGCGTAAAGCTAAAAAAATTAAAAGTTCCGTATCACATGTTCTTCGAATCCCATTAGACAAAGAGCGGCGTTGAGTTTCGACACTCAACTTGCAATGTCTCGTCAGTAGAAAAGCGACTACCTTAACTCTAGTTTCTCTTTTCCTACACTGATAAATGCGGAATACTAGGTAAAATAAAAACATATTACATAAAACATTTCCGCTAACGTGTAACCAGGGAACTGACACACAATGTAGGTACAACCACGCAGAGTTAAACGCTGAAATTTATCTTAAATTTTTCAATGACAGCACGAGCCACTCAAACCACAATGTCTCGACAATTTGTTGGTCAATATCCTCTAACAGGACAAGAAGTTTGAAAATATTTTAAATATAAAAAAAATCTTTTAATCACCGCTAGTTTCATGTCCACTCGTACATTCAATTGGATTTCCGACTTCCGCGATACGATCGGTTAACAGTAACGTCTGTCTTTTTACAACTATAAGTATTGAAGTTCTCAAATAAAAACCTTGTAGTGAATAAGTAGGTCATATTTCTTTTGTTTTATGGGAATATTTAAATATTTTGTATTGAAATGAGGCCAGTCGTGGCGTAGGGGCACAAAGTGTGACTGTAAAACCGACTGGTCGTGGGTTCGATCCACACTCGAGGAGATAAAATATTTAGTCGAGGCAAGGGCGGCGTTGAGTTCTGCCACTCAACACGCAATGCCTCCAGAATTTGGCAGAAAGTAGGGAACGGAGTGCCTTAACACTAGCTTCCCTCTGCCTACCCTGCTGTGCGGGATACAGCATGAAGCTGATTTTAAAATGAGGGTGGATGGGAGTGCTTGTATATGCGATGAGTGTGAATTCGAACCCCTATTAAGGAAATTTAAGTAGACAAAACGCGGCGTTTATTTCCGCGACTAATGTCTCAAAGTTTAAGTGGAACGTGGATAGCACTGACTGACTACCAGATTATATGTAAAACAGTGCCACAAAAACTAAAAAGGATATATAAGGATAAACAGCCATTTTACTTAAATGCGTCTGGATCAGCTTAGTATGTAATATATAATTAGGTTCTAGTCCATTATTTAATCAAAATTTGTAAATCAGGCAGTGCTTTTATTTGTCTATTTTCAACACTGGTATTTAATTATTTCTTTGTGAAAGACAAATATAATAAAAAAGTTTATTGAAAGTGATTTTTCCCGACTGCTAAGGGAGGGTTATGTTTTTCGCGCGTGTATGTACGAGTATGTATGTAATATTCTTTATTAACTTATATCTCCAGAACCACTGAATGGATTTACATAATTGAGGTATTATTAGTTTCTCTTAGTAGCTCAAATGTGACGTTAAAAAAAACCAAATTAAAGAGCTCAACATAAGAATTTTAAAAAAATATATCATGATTATCTTTACCTTAATACTAACAAAGCTTATACAATTTTTTTTTTTTTTTAATGTGGATACTCGGGGTAGTAGCAATTATAGTCTACTCTTGTGGACTGTCGAAAGCGGGTTCAAATCCTCATGATATTACAAGCGCAATAGTTTATTAGAATTACAGACGGAACCTACAAGTAATTTTTCAACCAATTAAATATTTACCAGGAACCCCGTAAAATATAAAGGGGTCCCGATTGTTAATCTTAATTTTCGGTTTAGATTTATGCAGTGGGAGTTTTTGTTTTCTAAAATTATTTTTTATATAAGTCTATAATCAGTAATATCAGGTAAAGTAGGCCCGACTGTGTATTTTTTCATTGCTTTCAATCAGCTAAACTCATTCCACTGATATCCTACGAAGAGATCGCTTCTTCATAGCAGTCATATTTTTAACAGTTTTTGGTCGGTTTCCAGGAGGCGCGGGTTCGAGTCCCGCTACGTTCAAAATTTTTATACGTTTTCTAAATAAGTGTTTTTCTTTCCTAATACTATAACACTTTAAAAATGTTTAAAAATATATGATTTTTTATTTCTTTTGATATCATAGTTTATGTTGTTTAGGCTTTTATATTAATATAGGTTCTTAGTTATAACAAACTAAGTATCAATATTCTAAGAAGATTCTCTAACACTATATTTAAGTAGAAACTCGTGACAGACCAACACGCGTTCCAATATCTCAGAACTTAAATAAATACATAGAACTTTACATAAATATCATATAATATTATATAGAAAATAGTGAGAAAAGTTTAAAAAAATCTGACATTTTACTTATAATGAGTGGCGTACAACGCTGAAATTTTATTAAAATAGAACTATCGTAGTGCAGTGGTTGCAAGATATTTGTAGAATCACTCTATCTCATTCGGAGGAATAATATTTTAATTTAATTTAAAACGCAGGCATTTCTTAAAAACACAACCAGATAACCTGTATCAATATAAAAATATAATTAATTTGATTTATTTATTTATTTTGATCCATTAATAGCTTAAATCTATTAATAGCTAAAAGGTAGTGGTACCTTATATTTAAATATATTTTTGGATGGTTCTAGAGATAACTACGGAAACCAGAACATAATACATTTTTAAAAAGTATTGACGTAATAGGTACTAAAACGTGAATATTTATAAAATATTCGAGTATATACGATCTCAGGTTGCTATGACAACTACAAGTCAAGGTTTATTTATATATGGTAATTAATTGCTGTACATATGATTATATTATATAACTATGTTTAAGTTTTATATATAAGTAGTTTTAGCAACTCTGTTTATTTCAAGACGTAAAATGGAAAATTCCGGCTCGTAAGCATTTCGTTGTGTAGGAATTTTAATAATTCCTTTCTTAGTCAAATGGGACAGATTTTTCCAATTTCAGTAGGAGTTTCAAAAAGAGAGGATTCTTTTAGCGTTTCCCTGTACTCCCTAACCCTCTTAAAAGCTAAATTTCAACTTTCTAAGTCCACTAAATGACCGCGTTGACTAAAGAGTTTTTCTCTATATTTGTTTTTGTTGTTGCTCTTTGTAGCAAGGGTTGCCTAAGCCTACTCAATAAGAGTGTGACGTTACTGAGGCTTTAGAGCGGGCGCATGAACAACTTACCTTAGAGTAGCTACTATGGGAGGGTGACGGTGATCCTCCTGCAAATCACTGAGGTTGCGACTGCCCTAGAAGAAATGCTGGGCACGAAGTGCCCTTCAGAGCGGGAAGGCGATTGTAGCTCGCTATTGGTAGAGCTTCCACCGAGGTGCCGAGTTTACGTATACGCCAGCTATCCTTCAGCTTCTCATATAGATGGTGAGGATTTCCTCTGGATTTGAGTAATAAGTGTCGGGCTCTCTCAATGGTCCCAAATCATCATTCATCTGTAGGATACGTCTGTCTTATTCACGGGTGAAGAAGTCAGCAGGAAAAATTCTAGTACAAAAAAAATCGAGAAATTACATCTTGAGTGGCGGAACCCATCACCGAGTTGAATATTTCCGAGTCAGAGAAATATAAACCTATATTTATTTCCCCCGAATCGAATAGAATCCATAACCGTTGTAATACAGTCAGACGGTGCTCCACTGTGGCACGAGGGCGTCATATACATGTATGAATATATTATAAAATTATGTAGTTTATTACTCTTACAATATGTATTTCCTTATAACAAAGCAAATGAACATAAAATATCTATATTATTATACTTCAATTGAGTTAAAGGAATTAATACCTAATAATAAATATGCAAAACTATCTTCTATAAGGAAAATTATAAATAATGCTCCATTTGTACCTATTATTATAAAATTACTGTTGATTTTGAAATGCTGTTAAGATTTATTAGGGGAGGTATGGGTTCATATAACACTTCAGAAATCTTATTATTATTAATAGGCCAGTCGTGGCGCAGCGGCACGAAGTGTGACTTTAAAACCGAGTGGTTGTGGGTTCGATTCCCACTCGAGGAGATGAAATATTTACTTAAATTTATATTTCCATTTCTTCGCTCTGGTGTCGAGGCTAAGCGCGGCGTTGAGTTCTGCCACTCAACACGCAATGCCTCAGAATTCGGCAGAAAGTGGGGAACGGAGTGTCTTAACACTAGGTTCCCTATGCCTACCCTGCTGTGTGCGGGATACAGCGTGAAGCTGATTTAATTTAATTTAATTATTATTAATATCATAGTTACATATCGAGGCCGTCGAGAAGTATCTAACTATAATAATAATTATTATTATATTATTAATAATGTTAAATTAATAATAATGTCAGGCATCGTTTGACACCAGGTGAACAAAAAACATTTGAAGCCGGGCGGAAAGGAAGGATGGAGTGGCTTCATGATAGGATCTCCCTGCCTATCCTGATTTGTTGATTTTTTTTAGCTTAATGCTGTATTCCATAATTGAGTAGGCAGAAGAAGCCTGAAAACTTAGTAGCCCATTGTTAAAACACTCCCTAAATCATAAATCTCCTACTTTCAGTCAAAATCTGGAGGCATTGCGTTTCAAGTGGCGGAACTCAACGCTGTGCCCTTTACCTCGTTAACTCGAATGGGATTTGTCTCGACACCAGAACGAAAAAATGTAAATATAAATGTAAACTAATATTTAATTTCCTTGAGTGGGGATCGAATCCACCACCAGTCAATTTTAGTCACACTTTGAGCCACGACTGGCCTCAATATATATACCTATATTACATTAAATATCACAAAAAATGCGTAGTTCATATTGTTATCGTTGCCAATTATATACAAAAACTTGTGACCCTTCTAATTTTGTGATAAACTAAACATGTTTAGATTATGGATAGTTGTTTTATAATAATAAAAAAAATATATAGATAAGTTGAAATATAGTTTTGTTGCTATGAAAATATTTAAATCGTAACATTCTTTAACGTGTCCTAGGCCTAAATTTGTGGTAATTTATATAACATTTTATATGAAAATATAAAAATTAAACCTTTCATCTATGATATTCACAATATCACCTCTATTTAAGGAAAAGTAAATATGATACGCGTGATTTTATTTATTTTTCAGCAGGGTAGGCAGAGGGAACTTAGTGCTAAGATACACCTTTCCCCATTTTCCTCCGAGTTCCACAAACATAAAGAAAACTTTTTTTTTAATAATATAAACCTATTCCACTAATCATCAAAACGATATTTAACAATAATATAAATAGAAAAATTGAAACAACATTAAGTAAACATAAAAAGAAAATAAACTTGTAATATAAAGCTCCTTAATGGAAGAAATGGTACTCCCTGCGGCTAAGCTTTAGGCAAAACCTAACTTCTATAAAAGGAAATAAATAGAAAAAGCAAAAGTTTCACTGGAATTTCGCTTCGCCTTACTAAAATACTATTTTTGGTATAGATTTTTTATATATACCTATACTAGTCGTCGTATAAGTGAAAAGTTAAGTTAAGTTCGAGTTCGATATTCTCTCGATTTTTATTTTAGGGATCCCATACACTCCCTAAGGTAGGTAGGGATAGGGAGGGATCCCTATCCCTACATAAGCTTAAACTTTCTATTTTTTTCTAAGTTTCGTCAGTGCATTGTCTGTCACTTAGTAACAAAAGAGTCTGTAGAGTAGTATAAGGTCTATAGATAATATTTGACGTTTTTTTGGTGTATAGATAATTTTTCATAGCGTTTTTTAATATGAATCCTTGATACGAGAGATAACCTAGAAACAATGGTTTTTCATTCTTCATTTTACACTATGCAACTAAGTAATGGATTTCGAGTGACTGATAAATTTTCTAAGTATTTTTCTTCGTGAAGTGGAGAACCTAGTGTCAAGACACTCCGTTCCCCACTTTCCGCTAAATTTTCAAGCCATGTGTGTTGAGTAGCGGAATTTTTTTCGCAGTTTGTCTTAGATTTTGTTAGTCTTAGTTAAATATTTCATCTCCCCGATTGGGAATCGAACCAACAATCGGTTTATAATCACACACTTGTGCCACTGCGCCATGTCGGTTTTCCAGATCAGAATCGGAAATCGGAGCATCTTAGCACTAGGCCCTCAATATGCGAGAAAAAATATGAGGCTGGACAAAAATAAATATTCTCCAAGTGGGAACTGAACTTACTACTGTCGTTTTTACAATCCATCATTTCAAATACTTATAATAATAATAATAATATATTATTATAGTCATACAACGGCCACAGCTTACACTAATGCAAGTCAATTGCAATGCTGACTAAGAAAACATACGGTTATTTACTTGCCCTTGCCTCTGTGTACATTATGCAGTCAGTTATTCTATTCTATTTATATGTACCTAGTATTTATAATTGTTGTAGATTATGATTATTATTAATAGTCTTATATAATTGAAGATCATATGAAGACAGTGGCTGCAAAACCGACTGATTGTGGGTTCGATTCCCACTCGAGGAGATGAAATATTTATTTAAATGTATATTTCCATTTCTTCGCTCTGGTGTCGAGGCAAAGCGGGGTGTTGAGTTCTGTCACTCAATACGCAATGTCTCCAAAATTCGGTCGAAAGTGTGGAACGGAGTGTCTCAACATTGGGTTCCCTCTGCCTACCCTGCTGTGTACGGGATACAGCGTGAAGCCGATTATAAGAAGACAGTCGTGGCACAGCGGTGCAGGCGTGTAACTGTAAACGCGACAGATTGTGGAGTCGATTCCCACTCGAGGAAAATAAATATATAAAAAACTAACTGGTCTCTAGCAAAACTAGGGAATGGAATTTATTTAGTACAGTGCGACCTGTGGCTTCGCCATTGTAGTCTAATCGATCGCAGGTCTTTTAGTAGCTTTACGCCGTATCCCATACGTAGTAGGGTAGACAAAGAGGGCCTAGTCTTAAGACACTCCACTCTACACTTTCCTCCGAATTCCGGAAGCATTGCGTGTTGAATGGGGGAACTCATGTATTCGGTGGAAAGTGGGCAACGGAAGTATCTAAATGGAAACGGAGTGTCTTAATACTAGTTGCCCAGGTTAGGTCTGTCTACCCTGCTATGAAAAGAAAAAAAAAAAACGATTTTTTTTTCTGTGAATATATAAACAGGTAAAGGAAAAACATCTTGTTATAGATTTTCTGACAAACAATTTTTTTTTAAATGACGTCATATTTTGCGATTTAATTGTATAATAAAGTACCTACATAAAAACGTTTGAGGCCAGTCGCGGCGCAGGAGCAAAAAATGTGCCTGTAAATCGACTGGTTGTGGGTTTGATCTCCACTCGAGGTGATGAAATATTTACTTACATTTATATTTTCATTTTTTCGCTCTGGTGTCGAGTGAAAAAGCGCGGCGTTGAGTTCCGCCACTCAACACGCAATGCCTCCAGAAATTGGCGGATAGTGGGGAACGGAGTGTCTTAACACTAGGTTCCCTCTGCTTACTCTGCTATGTGTCGGAAGCAGCGTGAAGCTAAAAAAGAAAAAAAAAACCTTTTTTTTACATTACAATTTATTAGAAGGGACAAAATGATGCAAGTCATTATTATTTATCAGTAATAACATCAATAATGTTACAAAAATTATTACTTACACACAAAAAAAAACTTGCTTGTTGTTTACATTTTTTGCCAATCGAGTGGTTTTAGATTGTTATTTTGATTGAAATGTATGTATGTTAGTTTTGCATTTTTATTACTGACCTAATAATATATAAATTATTTGTTTATTTTGGGTTCCGTACATACATACCATTAAAAAATCGGAACCAGCTTTAGTTTCTTTTTCGTCTGTCAGTTTACCTTTCTACATATATGTCTATCAAAAAAGTAAAAAAAAGGTTAACCTACATTCATAGCATTAGTACGGAATCTTATGGGGGAGTCCGACTCGCAGTTCACCGTTTTATTGTTAAATTTGCCTTATAATAGTGCATTAGCCTCCGTTAATTTCTACTACTTTTTGAGACTGGCGGAGAGTAAAGATTGGTGTGTCGTAATTTTTGACAATGGGTTCTCACTTTATTTTCAGCTTAATGCTATGTCCTAGGAAGCTAGTGTTAAGGCACTCCATCCCCCATGAAGAGATTTCTGTTGGTCACTTATTTACTTTCCGGTGAATTTTTAAGGCATTGTTTGTTTAGTAGAGCCTAAGTACCAGAGCGAGAAATTAAAATATTTAATATACTTTTATATGTATATTACTTAATATACTTTTATATCTATTATACTTTTTTTTACGTGGCAGGATTTGAGCCCGCGCCTCTTGGAAATCATCCAAGGCTCTGACCAACTGAGCCTTACGTTGGGGGGTTTCCAAGGGGCGCGGGCTTAAATCACGCTACGTTCAAATTTTTGCGTTTTATATATTTTTTTTTTTCTTAATTGTGGAACATCACTTTATAAGTATAAAAATATTAATCATTTTATTTTCCCAGGTGTTCATCGAATCCACAACCTATTGCGGTTTAAAGTCACACGCTTGTGCTCTGTACCGCCACTGCCCTCAATTTATTATTATTTATTCTAAAAAATTGGGATTGACCCACAACTATCACGTCACGATCAGACATTGATCCATTATACCACGAGGACTTTCTTCTTTTTATACAGCTTCACGCTGTATCTCGCATCTTGCAGGGTATGCAGCCTAGCATTAGGACACTCCACTTCCCACTTTTCGAGCGAAGAAATGAAAATATTTAATATTTTATTTACTCGGATGGGATTCGGACCCGCAACCTCTCGCGATTACAGTCACATGCTTGTCACGTGTCACGCACCGGCGTTGAGTTCTGCCACTCAGAACGCAATGTCTCCAGAATTCGGCAGAAAGTGGAGAGCGGAGTGTCTTAACACTAGGTTCCCTCTGCCAACCCTGCTATGTGCAGGAGCGTGAAGCTGATATATGCTCAAGTATTGCCATCACATCGACTTAAGTTAATTTGTTTACATGCATATTGGTCGCATCGTGGAAATTTACTCTGTAACAAATAATATAATATATCTAATAGCAATAATAGAAGCTATAAATCTAAAAACCTGTTCTTCTTACGAAAGGTGGGAGCCCTATTGCATCATATTAATAAACATAATATATAAATAAAAAAATATTTACACCTTTTCGTATTATAATCAATCTATATTTTTAATTATATTTAAGCTTAATCTGACCTTGATCTGTGCTAATTACGAATCGATGTTTTTAACCAATTTGATTTTATTGCATGTTTTTGTCGTCTCTCATCTTTATGCTTTTTTACTGGGATTAAATAAAATTTACTTATACGTATAAAAATTTGAACGTACCAGGACTCGAACCCGTGCCTCCCGGAAGCCGACCAGGCGCTCTGACCACTAAGCCATACGTTCTCATCGAGCTACGTTCAAATTTTTATACCTTTTCTAAATAAATATTTTTCTTTCCTAAGTGTGGAATAACACGTTTAAATGTTTAAATAAAATTTATTTATTTATTTATTACTCCACCAATATATGTTAACATCAATATATACAAAAAAGATACATAACATATGGAATTAAAACTAAGTGTAGCAAACACTTACAGCCAGATACATCTTCCTATATTAGAGTGAAAATAAAGTCCTAAGCGTAGGCACAAAACAAGTAAAAAGAAAATTAAAGAATGTTAAGATTAATACATTTTTAGGATGATTGGATTTTGTTGTTCAATATCGAATCTTGCTAGTTGAATTGAAATAAAAAAAAAACAAAAAAAAACTTATATCCTAAGCATTTATTTTTAGATTCTCATTGTCTATCATGCATATAGCAGGTAGACAAAAGGAACCTCATGTTAGGACACTGTTCCCTAAGCATCACCCAATTTTCTCGAGAATTGAACGGAGAGTGGGGAATAGATTTTTTTTAACATCTAAGTAATAAGTAAGTAGTAAGTTCCCTCTCCCTGCTATGTGCGGGATACAGCGTGAAGATTTTATTGAAAGCGTGAAATTGAAAAAAAAATATTTTTATTAATATTGATTATTAAATGGTACACAAACATATTTAATATACTGTTTTCATTCATATTTTCCGTATGCACATAACAGGTTTAGTATTCTTGCATAATTTTGTAGATAAAAATGTTGCAATTTTAAAATTATAACAAAAATCCTCTTTTTTATATGACGTATTATATATAAAATACTAGCGACCCGCTTGCGGCTTCGCCCGCTTTAACTACTGAATTATTCATATAATGTACCTATGTTTGCAAAGCACTTAAGATTACTAATGTGAAAATTATTGAAACCTTAATGCAACTTTCTAATTATTTAAAAAAACACACACCTGAACAAATGACACAAACAACAGAAAACTTAAACGAAAGAAATTATTAACAACAGACTACCTACTATTCTCTTACCCAAAAATACTTAAACGAAAGATGTCACCAACAATGCCGCGACGAAATACATTATAATTATTGAATAACTCCAAAATACGTGCAATCGCTTCTAAATTAACTTTGCTATAGAGCCAGACGCAGAATTGAAGCATTCTCTCGTCCATCTCCGTAGTAGCTCCGAACGACATCTGGGCGTTGGTTCCATGGACACAGAGAGAGGCGTGCGGGACGGGATTGGAAAGATTATGAAATGCCATCTAGGCGGTCAACTCAGTCAGGTGACACCCTCGGTTTCCTGAGGGAGGCCCAGCTTAAACGACCAAGGATCAATGCAAGGCTCATTAGTCGCATTTGGAGGAGGATAGAAAGTCCCTCGGAAGTCATCTGACGTCTGACCTCGGGCGGCCGGATATGCCACGGAGTGCTGCTCCTTAGGTGCAGGTGACCCGATACATTGGCGCAGCGGAATACGTTGGACGCGAGACAACCAATGTGTACCTCCAGGCTTTCTATTTTTAGGTTGCGGTGATGCGTGGTGTTTCTCACGTAGTATGGCGCCTGCGTCACTCGACGGAGGATGAGGTTCTGGACCACCTGCAGGATTTCTCTTTGAGTGATACTCGCTAGGGCGATGTGATGTCATCAGTGTATAGTGCGTAGAGAGCAGGTGACTAAATGCTGCCCTGGGGAACAACGGCAGTGATCGAGTCGCTGCTATACCTCGAACTCTTAACTCTCAAGCAAAATGTCCTGTCACTGAGGCAGGGAGGCAAAGACATGCGCGACGTGCTGGGGGGTGCCGGCTCTGGGCACTTAATGAAGTAGGTCCGGGTGCCAGACGTGGTCGAATACGCATACTACGTCGAAGAAGACTGCTATTGCTCTCTCCTTTCGGTTGATCGCTGTTACGGCGTAGTGTAACCAGAGTAGTATACCCGCTCGCCAAACTGCTCGCTTCATGGGTGGATGTGCGCCTGGAGAAGTGAGAGGAATAATTTCTCGGACAGCTTGGAGACCGCGCAAAGGAGGGTTATAGATCGGTACTCCTCAGGCTGCTATGGACTCTTCCCAGCCTTGGGCAACATGATGAGCAGGCCCTCCTTCCAGGCCCGGGGGAATCTAGGCGGGTGCGGCGGATTCATTTTTATAAGCAAAATGTCGAGGGCGCGGGGGGAAGCGTGGAGGCCGGCGAGCCGTTACACAGCAAGAATTATTTAGTATCGTAATTTCAAATCTGTGCTACTAATCAACATTTTGATCTACATTAAATGGCCAAGATAACTAATATACTTATTTATACACTGAGAGTAAGGGATAACATGAGTCGATATAGCTTTTCTCTAAAACTATTTGTAATTTCGAAATATTGTAAAAAGCAAAATTTATCTTTGTTTAACGTAGAAAATTAATAACTTATTTAAAAGGGTAAGGATTAATATCATTATTGACACACATCCCTCTCAATAAGTAAATATATTTAAATTACTATCTAAAATAAACAACAGGATACTTAAACGCAAGAAATGATAAACAAAAGCCTACATACATACTGTTCTCTTAAACTAAAATACTTATACGGAAGAAATTATGAACAAAAGACTACCTACTATTTTATTAATCAAAATAGACGAAACTATATATATTAAACTCCAATTATCTAATACGTACAATCGCATCTACATCTACTTTTCTACAGTACAGAGGCAGGCGGGCGGGGCGGACGCGCTTCTATAAGCAAAACGTCGCGGGGCGCGGGGGGGACGCATGGCGTGTGGCGAGCCGTTTCAAAGCAAGGATTTTTTGATATTGTAACAACTTCTAAAGTGCTTATTAAAATGAAAAACAGTAAAAGACAGTTTTGATCTACATTAAATGGCCAACGTAACTATTATACTTATTTATATGCTGACAGGAAGGTAATAAATAAAACTTGCGCCAAAACTGCGGTTTATAGCCGGCGTGATGTGTCAACAATTAAATGCGTTTTTCTCTAAAAATATTCGTAATTTCAAATTAGTGTAAAGAGCAAATTTTATCTTCGTTTAACGTAGAAAATTAATAAAGTATTTAAAAGGATAAAGATTGATACCATTATGGACAAACATCCCTCAAAATAAAAAATATATTCAAATTACTTTTTTTAGACAGAAATATGCTCACTGTAAGTTATCCTTAGAAGATACGAATATGCTGTCGCTGACTTTTTTGTAGATCTTATTAAGAGAAATAATACTCTAGTACATTGTTTTCATGTAGGACCATTAAAGCAGAGCATGCGTGAAAGTGTCTGAACGGGTAGGACTTTATGCACATTTATCATATTTATGTCAAATTACAATAAAATATACATATAATAAACTATATATAAACCTTCCCTGAGAAATACTCTACCTAATGGTGAAAACCGCATCAAAATCCGTTGGGTGGTTTAGAAGAAGATCGCTTAGAAAGGCCAGACAGAGACGCAATGCGTTCTTATTTTATAAGATATAGAGATAGAAATAGAGAATAGAGATGTTATTTAGATTTCTATGAAAAAAAAATAATTCATATTAGCAAATATTAATAACAAAAAAATCAGTTCACGCTGTAACCCGCATATAGCATAGTAGGCAGAGAGAACCTAATGTTAAGACACTTCATTCCCCATCCTTCATTCTTTCCGTAGAATATTCCAATGAATCGCGTTTTGAGTGGCGGAACTCGACGCCGGGCCGGGACGCGTTACAGGCACATCCATATAGCCCCTGCGCCACGACGGCCATATATTAAAAAAGACTTCATTGTAATGGTATAATGCTGGAGAGTTTGTTTGGAACGCGATAACCTCCCGAACTACAAGTTCATTGAAAAATATTTTTTGTACTATATACTCTATTTATCAAGAAAAACGAAGTACATATTATAACATAATTTCGATGTTATTTGTACCTATGTAATTATTACAAGTACCTACTTAGGTACTCAGAAAGTATTTCTAATTCTTTTTTCAGTTTGTAAATAATTGTACAGAATCGTGACTTTTCGGCTGTAAAGTTTACGTGTCGTGGATTCGAATTCAATTGGATTACGTATTTTTTTATTCTTAGCATATGCAGTAAATCACATAGGGATTTATTAAGATATATCGAATATTTTTAAGTGGATCAAATAATTATTTAATCAGCATCACGCTGTATTCCGCACACAGCAGGGTAGGCAGAGGGAACTTAGTGTTAAGGCACCCCATTTTTTGGCGAATTCTGGAGGTATTGCGTGTTGATTGGCAGAACTCAACGCCGCGCTTTGCCTCGACACAAGAGCGAAAAATGGAAATATAAATTTAAATAAATATTTCATCTTCTCGAGTGGGGATCGAGCCCACAACCAGTAGATTTTACAGTCACACTTTGTGCCCCTGCGCCACGACTGGTCTCATCAAATAATTTACATAAATAAAAAATAAAATAAAGTATTATTAATAGTAACACCTATTATTTTTCTAAGAGTATTGTCAGAAAAATAATACGTCACGCCGGCGTGGCGCAGGAGCACAAGCGTGCGAATGTAAACGCACAACCGCGGGTGCGATTTCCGCTCTGGGTAAAGAAATATAAATTTTCATTTCTTCGCTCTGGTATCAAAGAAAAGCGCGGCGTTGAGCCACAAAGTGGAGAACTAAAATATCTTAATGAAGATCGGAGTGTCTTAACACTAGGTCCCCAGGTTCCTTCTGCTTAAGTGCATCCTGCACTTGCACGGCGGGACGTTAAAAAAAATATTAGACCAGAAATGTCTCAAATTTACATGTTCATAAGAGCTAATTATAAGAGTCACTTCCATCTCTACAATTGCCTGCACTCGAAGATGTCAGTCATCACAGTTTAATCGACATGCCATTTCAATCATCATAATTGAAGGCAATGAATGCTGTAAGTTTCACAAGCTTGTGCTCTGTACCGCCATTGCCCTGAATTTATTATTATTTATTCAAAAAAAATTGGGATTGAACCCACAACTATCACGTCACATTCAGACATTGATCCATTATCTATACGACGACGGCTTTCTTCAATCATTATAATTGAGGGCAATGTATGCTGTAAGTTCCAGTAGATAAAACATAATATATACAAGCCTGCGTCTCTTTAACGGTTTCCGAGAGGCGCAAGTTCGAATCCCGTTCCATTAAAATTTAATTGCATTCCCGTTCCATTAAAATTTAATTGCATTGTCTAAATATATTTTTTTCTATTGTTAGTGTAGAATGAAAGAAAAACAGACTGTATTACACATCTAGCAGGGTATGCCTATTATTAACACACTCCAGTCCCCAATTTTCGCCGATTTTTTTCCAGGAATTTCATGTTGAGTGCCGGAACTCAACGCCGCGCTTTAGCTTGTTACCAGAGCGAGGAATTTCATTCAAAATGTTAAAAATATATATTGAATGTTACAATATTTAAAGATGTTTTTAAGAAAAATATAATAAAAACAAATAAATTATAGTTTAAAGTTTTCCATAATATATACCTCAACGGAAATTGAATCGACGACCTTAACTAATTTTCTGACTATTTCAATTTGATTAATTGATATTTTTTGCATTTTTAAAGTCGATGTAGACCAAGGACTATTTGAAAACTTGTTGTGGTTTCTTTTATTTCCTTGTCACGTTATTGTTTGTTGTAATATGACTTTTGCTTTGTTATTCGAATCAGGCGCTTTTAATAATAATGATAATTATTATTATTAAAATATTACTCGAGGCCAGTCTTAATATGACGGCATAATCATGCGACTGTAAACGCGATTGGTTGTGAGTTCGATTCCCACTCAAGGAAATGAATTTACTGTTTTCATTTTCTCAGTTTGATAGCAAGGCGTAGTGCAGGCCACGGCGTTGAGTTCCGCAATATGCAATGCCCCCAGAATTCGACAGAAAATGGTTCGGCAAAAGAAGCTAATATAACCTTCTTCGATTAATGGATTATCCAACACAAAATATTCTTTTTTGATGGAAACCAATTGTTTCCGAGATTAGCGCGTTAAACCAAACAATTTCTTCGCTTTATAATATTACTGTATTGTAGTAAAATAAATAAATAAATCAGCTTCACGCTGTATCGCGCACACAGCAGGGTAGGCAGAAGGAACCTAGTGTTAAGACATACCGATCCCCACTTTCCGTCGAGTTGTGGAGGCATTGCGTGTTGAGTGGCGGAACTCAACGCCGCGCTTTGCCTCTACACCAGAGCGAAGAAATGAAAATTTTAATGTAAGTAAATATTTTAATCTCCTCGAGGTGGGATTGAACCCACAACCAGTCGATTTAACAGTCACACTTTGTGCCGCTGCGCCACGACTGACCTCATTGTAGAGGTAAACAATTTCTTAACTTTACCTTACCACGCTTACGTAAAAGGAAGAGGATTGAAGGTCAAACGCTACTGTCATTCAAATGTCATGCGAGTCAATTATCTGGGTAACTTTACTAAAGTGGATAGCTCTATCTCAAAAACTACTAAATCGATTTTGATAT
This sequence comes from Heliconius himera, assembly GCA_021202915.1. NCBI lineage: Eukaryota > Metazoa > Arthropoda > Insecta > Lepidoptera > Nymphalidae > Heliconius > Heliconius himera. The sequence continues at coordinate 808,574 of JAJHJA010000389.1, read as the reverse complement.
AACTCGGACAGTACCCAGTTCAAATATACATACATTTATAATAAATATACATACAATAAAAAAAGAACATCTGGCTATGATATTTAATTTTTAATGGTTTTGAGTATATTAATAGGAAAATTTATATTTAAAATTATAGCTAAAATGCAGTAAATTTCCAATTGATAAGAAATATGGTGTTCTGAAAATGTATGATCTATTAAAGAATATTATTGACGCCTCCGTGGCGCAGCAACGCTCGTAGCGTTCGGCTGTACACGCGATGGTTGTGGGTTCGTTTTCTTTAGGGTAATTGAAGTATCGCTACTTAATTCCTAATAACTGCTTTTTCAATTGCATACTACACTATACTCTTTCTGTTTGTCAGGGCTGATCTCCGGGACAGGTGATCTGATTTTTATGGGGCTTTAATTGGAAGATAGAGGCGATTTCATGGTTACATATAGGTAATTTTTATCCTGTAATTCTTCCAGGATTTCGCCCGGGATTTCATTCTTCGCCCAGATATATATGAAATAACAAAACATCTTTCTCTAAAGTATGCTAATCTTTGAAAGAAAAAACAAAGAAAATCTCAATAAAATTTTCCCCTAAATAATCGTATAATTAAGGCGGACAATAGCTTAGATTTATATCACGTTTAAATAAAAACAATAAAAATATGACCGTGTGCTAAACACCGTCGTGGCGCAGTGGCACAGCACCTGTCTGTTAACGCGACGATGAATGTAATTTCGATTCCCACTCGAGGAAATGAATATATTTCAATATATTTGAATTCAGAACTATCGCTATCAGTCACAACAGTGCTACTGTACCGCAATGGCGTAATGAAAAATTATTTGTAAAAAAAAGTATTATTCTTCAATACCCAATCAATAGATAGTGCAAAACAGAACCAAGTTGCATCATTTGTAATTACAATCTCACTCAATCTAATAGATTCTTACGCGAGTTACCAATGTGCTAATTTCTAATTTTATGAACTATTTATGATTTCCTTATGTTTTTAGCGAATAAATGTCGTAATGTCAATATTATTGATACAAATAAAGCTGATATTTGTTATTGGGACATTCGTTTTTTTTAGTTCCGTCATTTAACACGCAATACCAAGTTGGTGGAAAATAGGGAATACTAGGGTCCCTCTGCCTACCCTGCTATAAGCGGGATAGAGCGTGAAGCTAAATTGTATAAGCTTATAATTATGCGCATTCAAATTCTGTCTCTCAACTCAACTCAACTTATTTGGACAGAAAAATGGGAACGCAATCTATTTCCTTATTGACACTAGCGGTCCCTGACTACCGTGCTATGTGGGAAACAACATGGAACTGTTCTAGTATTATATAATAATATTTGCAAAATTTCAATAGAATGTAAATGAACAGTTCTTCATTAATAGTGCAAATTAAAATTTGGGATTTTTAATCTTTAAATCTTTTGCAAGAGGAGGTTTAAGATATTAGAAAATTATGATGAGGCCGTCGTGGTGTGGCGTTTGACTGTTAACGCAAAGGATGTGGATTCTATTCCTGCTCGGGGAAATGACTTATTATTATTTTCTCGTTCTGGTAATAAGGCAAAACCCTGTGATGAGTTTTATCTAATCACCGAGTCACTCATGCAATGGAGAAATGGAGTGTTTGTTCCTCTCCAACTATATGTTTATGTGTCATACGGCACAAAGTAAAAAAAAAGATATTTTAAAGAAAATAAGCAACTCAACTGCATAAAAACAATAACATTCGTACCATAAAGATAAATATTATTTATCAAAATCGGTTCACTATTTTAACAGTTACAAGGGAACAAAGGAACGGACACACATACGATATAAAAACAGAACCCTTTTGAGTTTCGCCGCAGTGAAGTAAAAAAAGGAAATTATTGTTTTTTGTTGCAAATATGGACTATTAAAAATATCAGCAATGTAAAATGATACAAATAGAAGTTATTTGTATGTGGTTTACATGTATTATTAATATATTTATAAGGTGTAGGTCTTACGAAATAAGGTTTTTGTTTGCATCAGCGTTGTTAGCACGTGTAACATAAAATATAATAAATATAATTTGTCTCTTACATTGTATTTATTAAGGTAAATAAGTTATTCATACGGTAAACCATTCAATTAGGTAATAATAGGATTATACTCGTATTATATAGGTATTTGTGTATAATTTAAATAAATCTACGCTATTTTTCACACCTGAGACAACTAACCTAACGCTTTAGGCCGAGAAGACTTAATTGTATAGGTATTCATTTTATACGGTATCCAAGTAGCGCAGGTTCTAGTCCCGCTACGTTCAAGTTTTTCTTTTTATACATTTTTTATACCATATTAAAAATATGTAAATAACATTAAAAAAAAAATAGTGAAAAATATTTAAATCTAAAGTAATAAAGGGTTTTATCTATTTATCTAAAGTTATTGTTTACCGTACACACATCAACTACGCTAGCCAAAAAAGCAATTTCACTGCTACACCTCTCCGGCATGTGCTACCGTACAAAAAAACCATTTATAATTGCAATCAATGCACATACATACAAAAAAAAATACAGTTGAATGGACAACCTCCTTTACGAAGTTGGTTAAAATATCTACTATGCAAGCTAAAACTCAATTCCTTTTAAAGCATAAGTATATAGGTATATATGAAAAAAAACCTAATGGGGCCGTTCAAGTATTACGTAAGCAGTTTTATTATTGACCCCCCCCCCCCCCCCCCCCCTCCCCTATGTCATTAAAAATAAGCAATCCTCTTACAAATGTTTCATTGAAAACGTCAAAAATAAGCAAACCCAAGACCCCCCCGCCCCCCTACAGTGCTTACGTAATACTTGAACGGTCCCAATATACAAAAGATGATGGCAAGCCAGGGTGAGGTTAGACGTGACCACCTGCACAATGTTCACCGCGACGTGACAGTATTTCCAATACCCCTTATCACTTCCAGGTGCATGTGTAGCTACTAAAGTACTTCCCTTTAATAACATTCCTGTAATAGAAGTGGTATAACATCTTTTAAGGAAGATAAATAGATAGAAATATTTTATTGCATACTAGCGACTCGCTCGCGGCTTCGCCCGCATACAGTTATTTATTTTCTTTTGTGAATTACTTTCGTGATCTAATAAAGTTATCATTTTAAAGACAATATCTATATGTTAATAGCTAAAATTTAAGCCAAATGTGTAGAGCACTTTTTTTTACACAAAAAATATATATTGGGTTTTATTTCTTTAATAATTGACCTCAATAATAAATTTTCTCATATATTTTCCATGTACAGACTTCGATGAGTTATCTTCTAAATAAATACACAATATGCAAAAGAGGTTTCGCTAAGCAATCTCTGAAAGTCCTTTGAAGAAAGAAATTTAGTCAAGAATTACTTATTTAGTAAAAAAAAAAACTTGGCACTGAAAATATATTTTTATAGAAAAGTATGAAAATTTGGACAGATGTTAGAATATAAATCTCGTTACGTTCAGTCTTGATAAATCATAACTCCAAGAAATTATCTTTGAGTATCGATAATTTGTGTAAATCTCCCTACAGAAATGTTAACAATATAAATAATTTTAAAAAGCTGATAGAAAATTCAATGTAGCTTGAAAAGAGAAAGTATGACTTAGTGGTCATACTCAGGTAAAGAGCGCTTGGACGGATTCTAAAAGACGCGGGTTCGAATCCCGCTACGTAAAATGATAACTTTTCAAATAAGTAAAATGTTTAGCTGTATTGGATTTTATTTTATTGTATTTTATTGTATGTCATCTTTGTTTGTATTTTATTTTACTAAAGTAGTTCTTAAGTAATTCATTGTACTAACCAACTATGAGCCTATGTTGCTTGAGAATAAAAGAATTTTATTTTTTTTTTATTTTTTTTATAATGACTGATAACCAATAATTGCTGGCAAATCAATATTGTATAATATCACCTGTTTCAATAGAATGGGTAGTTTAGTTCCACAAAGGTTCCGTAATGATAGTTAGAATTACTTCCCAAAGTGATGAAGTTTGACGAGTCTTATCGATAAAAGTTTATGAAAGTAGATTAGTTTAGGTACACTGATTACGATGTTATATAGGGTGGAAGCGTCAGCGTTTTTTTTCGGGAGACATATAGGGTAAAATATTTCAAACTCATACCTAAAAAATATGATAAAGATTCGTCAACCATTTAGACGTAAGGTTTTTTTTTATTTCACGTTTTTTATCCATAATGTATTAGGTCGTGTGACGCAGTTACGATTAGTTACCAATAACGTAAACGCCTACTACTACAATAATACTACTAAATACTACTGCTACTACGACTTTTTATTCTCAAAAAACATACTAGAACGAGAAAGAGATATCTCCCGTTCAAATTTTACATTACTTCGCTACCAATACCTACGACTCGATTTCGTGAATGCAGCGTGTGCAGTGTTGTCACTTTGATGGGTTTGTGTCGGTGTGCGTCATTCTTACACATGGCGTTTTATTTTACAAAGATATTTTTTTTCATTATTTTGTCTGAAAAAATCACTGTCATTTATAGCAAAATCTCTTTTGTTTTTATTATATTAGGCTTTTATAGAATAAATAAAATTGTGCTTTCATTTAAAGTGGTGATGACAAAAAAAACTCTGCATATCATCGACTTATAGTGTAGACCATTATTTCATTTCGTACAAGCGATCCGCTCGCGCCTTCGCCCGCATTATCTCGAAAATATTCGTGTTATTTATATATGTTTTAACACTAGGTTCCCAATTTCCCTCTGCCTGTCCTGATTTATGCAGGATATAGTGTGAAGTTAAAAATAACTGTATAAACCTTACATCAACGTCCTTATAGCTATATAATTAATATATTACATACATATCAGATTAACTTAGCGATTAATTGTCAGTTTCAATCCTATCTTACCTACGTTACTATCTTATCATTAGTTTGACAGTTACTATACGCAAACTTTGCTATGAGATATAAATATATTAATATTCTTCTTCTTCTATTCGCAGAATATTCGGCATTATTATTATTCGGCAGAAACTGGGGAACGGAGTGTCTTAACACTAGGTTCCATCTGCCTACCCTGCTGTATGCGGGATACAGCGTAAAGCTGATTTTTTTTCTCCTATTCGCATGGAGTGTAGCATCTAACAGTAAACACCATATTTGCCGTGATGTTCAATCGGAAGACTATTATATACTTAGGAATATTATTTTTACTTTCTCACTCTGGTTGACGCTGGCGTTGAGGTTCCGCAATGTCTTGAAAATTAAACAAAAAGTATTAATCGAGTGTCTTAGCACTTCTATGCGGGAGAAAGCGTGATTCTTGTAAAAAAATATAAAATTAAGCTCTTAAGCACAACTTCTATAAAATTATTTTAAGAAAATTAACATCTTCAAACGAGATATAAAATAACAAGAAATACTTAGATGCTAGTCATGGCGCAGTGCTACAAACGTGTGACTGTAAACGCGACAGGTTGTGGGTTCGATTTGCACCCGAGATAATCAAATACTGAATATTTTCATTTCTGCGCTGTGGTATCCAGGTAAAGCGCGGTGTTGAATTCCACCACTCAGCACGTAATGCCTCCAGAATTCGTCAGAAAGTGGGGAACGGAGTGTCTTAACACTAAACTCCCTCTGCGCACTCTACTACATGCGGGATACAGCTTGAAGCTGAAATAAAAAAAATATATTTAGTACTTCTCAAATAAACAGTTCAACTAAAATAAATACAAACATACACTGTACATCCAACGTGCAGGTGTGCACAAAGCTAGTACAGAATAATTTATATATAAACTTTAGTGACTATTTCCATTCCATTTCATTCCATTTGAATTATATTTGCGACACTCAGTACTCGAGTGTTGACTGAGGGGTTGATGTTTCAAGAACCATTTGATGAATATAGTACTTTTGTTGAGCTATTTTCTTTAAGCTTTTTCACCTGTCCTCTTTAAAATGGATATCATATAGGATATAGGATATGGGTGTAATATATGTAGATGTATAGTCTTGGTTAGTCATGGTGCAGAAGTTGCAGACAGGTTGTGGGTTCGATTACCACTCGAGAAAATGAAATTTTTAATAATTACACGGAATGAAAATCTCTTTGGTAACAACAACACAACACGCTACTCCTTGGGAAATCGACGGAAAATATAGAACGAGTGTGTTAACGGGCACGGAGTGACTTGACACTAGATTCTCTCTGCCCACCATGCTATGTGCGAGATGTGAAATGAAGACATTGTGAAGCTGAAAGTAATAGGTATACAAAATTAAAATAAATAATTAGCTTCACACTGTATCCCGCACATAGCAGGGTAGACAGAGTAAACCTAGTGTTAAGACGCTCCGTTCCCCACTTTCTGCCGAATTCTGAAGGCATTGCGTGTTGAGTGGCAGAACTCAACGCCGCGCTTAACCTCGATACCAGAGCATGAAGTGGAAATATAAATTTAACTAAATATGGCATCTCATTCTTTAAAATACTAGGTACATACACTCCTTCTATATTAAAGGTTATGAAAGCTCCTCCAAGTCAGATATGTCTCATACGTAGAAACTTATATCTTATTTAATTTAGCTGCCAGAGACAACTTTATATAAATCATCTTCCTCCTCTTGTTAACTTTTTAAAAAATCCTTTAATAATATTTGAAGTTGTAACTATCACGGATACATTACCCTGCTGCGCTACGACGGTGTTAATATGTTAATTAAGTAGTATTACAGACCTAATGTTTCATACTAATTTATGTAACATTTCAAATTACAAATTATAAATTTAAATTATAATGATTCATAATTTACAAACTTCAACATGATTCAACATTGTAAAATGTATATGAATAAACTTTCGTTTTATATTATCTTATCTCATATAAATAAACAGTAAATTTAGTGAAAGATTACTCTGTTCTCTGTCTCTCTGTTACCTTTAGTTGTTCCATATATCTATCCAATCTCTAGATTGGATAGATATATGGAACAATCGAAGATTGACGTAGGAGATAGCTTATTACTATTGGGCGTAAGGCGCGTAATTATAAACCGCTCTCCAAATTTTGAGACCGATCTTGAGATGTGGTTCTCGTTTATAAATTATGTTTTGAGTCGTTAAGCTTTGAACACGTCTTTATTAGTTTTACCTGTAGTATATGTAGGCATGATGCACCAAACCAAATCTATACATATCAACCTAATACAGGTAAAAAAATCAAGTGAAATTGGGGGCTTCAATTTTGGTACCCACAATATAGATTTTTCATTTTGGTGATGATGAAGTCTTGAACGACGCTCCACTTAAAATTTAACTTAACCCTAATTTTATCATCAGCTTCACCTGTATCCCGCACACATCAGGGTAGGCAGAGGGAACCTAGTATTAAGATACTCCGTCCCCCATATTCTGAAGGCATTGCGTGTTGGCAGAACTCAACGCCAAAAAAAAAAGCTAATTCACGTTTCTTTTTCCTACATAGAAGGCCAGGTAGATTAAAACTAGTGTTAACACACTGCGTCACCCACTTTCCGTCAAACTTTGAGGATAAGAGGAATGTAAGTAATTTAAGTATGATCCTTCCCCCTAACCGCATCAAACCCATAACTATCACATTCACACCCAAACAGTTTCCACTGCGCCACGACGGCTCGTCGGCTTTATTAAATGAAAATATCATTTTATAATAGAAAATAACATCTTGATTACATGTCAACAGCCACAGTGCTATACAGGGTTGAAGGGCAGGCGGAATAAACTAAAATTACAATACTTGTTTTGTATATAATAATCATAAAACATAATTTAAGATATTCTATATAGAAACTGAGGCGAGTCGTGGCGCAGGAGCACAAGCGTGTGACTATAAACGTGACGGAGCAGAGTGCCTTAGCACTAGACTCCATTTGCCTACCCTGTTAAAGAAGGATACAACGTAAAACTGAAAAAAAATATATAGAAAGAGCCTTAGATCTAAAATAATATGGCAGAAAAAGTAAGTTTATTTTTAATCGACTTCTGTAAGAAAAGGAAGGAGGTTATCATTTCGACTGTATTTTTTTTATGTTTGTTTACTCAGAACTGGGTCAGACTGGGTAAACCGATTTTGATGATGATGCTACATCAGCCCTACTACAATATCCATTTACTAAGCCTGTTTGGCACCGACTTCAAAATTATAAAATCTTTTTTTAATTATTTTGGTTTAACAAATTCAAATTACATTTTAAATTACGTAAAATTGGTTTTTACTTTTAAGTTAGTTGTTTAAAATCGGTATTTCTTTTTGTTAAAAATTAAATTATATAAGACCTACTTATACTGAAGAGATAATTATACAGAGGCCAGTCGTGGCGCAGCGGCACGAAGTGGAACTGTAACATCGACTGGTTGTGGGTTCGATCTCCACTCGAGGAAATGAAATATTTACTTAAATTTATATTTCTGGAGGCAATGCCTCCAAGTTCGGCAGAAAGTGGGGAACGGAGTGTCTTAACACGAGGTTCCCTCTGCCTACCCTGCTGTGTGCTGGATACAGCGTGAAGCTGATTTTTAACTATTACTATAATGTCTAACGACGATAAAATGCATGTTGCAAAAAAAATCCACTTTTCTGTGATGATAAAAGTTCGCCTTCAAAAGAACAATCTATCAAGAAATTGAGTTGTCACTATACAACAAGTTTTAATGGAGTGTTGAAATTACTTTGAAACTGGTTGTATTCTTCTTGCTTTTAGTAGTATCGTATTTCTTATATATACGAAACTTCTGTTATGGGTTATAAAGCTGAAGAGTTTGTTTGGCTGATCTCGCTGATCTAAGGAACTTCTGTTTCGAAATGAAAAAATCTTTTTTGTTGGATAGTCCGCTTATTAATAAAGGCTTTAGGTATCTTCAGTTAGAGATACCTTGGACCTCTCTCGGATACCTCTTAGAAGGTATCATGACATGTATAGTTAGTTTCTTTAGATTTAATCTTGAAGGCGAAACCGTAGCTAAATGCATAAGCATAGTAAATAATATTAACTATATGTATAAGTCGTTTTTATTTACAGAGGTTTTGAGATCACATTTACTATCCATTGTCATCAAACATATCGACGGTCCCTACGTAGATAAAGTCATGTCAAAAACGTCAAAATTTTTTTATTGCATAAAAGGCTTCAGATTGTCCATACGCTCGTGCCTATATAGGATTTTTTTATAAATATTACCTATTTTTCTAATTATACAACTCGTATAAGAGAACAAGTACAATCATTAGAAAAACAGTATATCGTAGATGCGGATACCTTTACATATCTTCATTTACTTCGTCTATTTCTAACCTAAAACAGTAAAAGATCGACGTTCATATTCAGACATGTCCGCTTATACTGTAAAAAAGTTTATATAGAAGAGCGGATATGTCAGATACCACCGCTTTTACATTGAAATCTTCATTTATTAAATAAAAAAAAACACACGTTAATTACTAATTGTTAATACCATTATTTATATTATTAATTACATTATTTTAGACGTAATTTACTTTGATAATATTGATAATGTAACTGGTTTTGTTTAGTTTTTTTTATTAATATTTTACCTTGGTTACGTTTACTTATTATTTTTGTTCATTTAAATTAGTTAGATATTTTTTGTAATAATAAGATTTTTTTCTACTTATTATCCTTTTTAGATTATTATGATCATTTAGGCTTATATTTCCTTACCAATCCTATTAAAAACTGAAAACAATTTCATAAATATACTTAAAAAGCATTCGTATAGTTCAAGTGGGCGAAGCCGCGTCCGGGACCGCTAGTATTCATTATAAATTTAAAATGTTGATTTGTGGTTTACAAATATTATTTTCAATTTTTAAAATAACTGCTGATTTAAGATTTGAAAGAAATGTTGATTGCATTAACTATAAGTTAAGAATAAGTAGGTATGTTAAATTGAGGTTTCAAAGTAAATATTTATATGAAGTTAATTGCTATATTTTATTAACTTTACTCATTTAATTTAAATCTTTCATAAGACGTATTATCTTTCATATCTACTGTATCGTGCAGCCAATTAAATAAAAATAATCGAACCGAATATATTCGGCACTATAACCGAATAATTCGGCCAAACACGATATTGAAAAAGATGCCGAATACACCGAATACCAAATACCAAACGAATATTCGGCGCATCTCTAGTAATTACTCTAAAAATATAATTAATTACAATATAAATTGTGCTTAATTTTTAATCAAAATTCTTTTTTTGTTCAATGACTGATTACGTCTACCTGAATTAGAACCACGTATAAAGATACATGTAGTCATTAATATACTTTTCACATAAATTACTGCAATAAATAGATATTTTGGGATTATTTTTAAATTATCGTAATAATTACATATTTTTATGAAACATTTATGTAAGTCTCATTTAAAAACAATGATTTATTCTTTTCGCTGAATAAACAGATATATTAGATTTGTCTGACATGACTTTATTTTGATGGCACAGTAGAAACAGTCTACTAGCAGTTTTATTAGGAAAATGTTATAAAATTACATATTTATAAATGCTATTTCATACTTTGTAAATATAGTAACATATTATTGCAAACATATATTTATAATCTTGTTTATATTTTTTTTAAGAGCAAGTTGAACCTTTATTCTGCTCTCCTGTAAACCTGCTTTTTTGACATATCGTTTTATACGTAGGGACCGTCGATATGTCTTAAATGGTACAAAGAATATATAGAAACAAAATGCACACAGCTGAAACTTATTTAAAGTTTTAGTTTCCATATTTCATTTACGTCATGGCTTGTCAAAAATAGCATTTTTTTACATAAGTTCGTACAAGTAAAACTTTAAATTGACTTAGGTGTAATCAGTCCATTCTCTCTAAATCTCGGGGATTTTCAAAAAAATATTAAAAAAAAATAGAGAGTACTCATTACCCTCACTGGATATCGAATCTACAACCATCGCGTTAATAGCAACAACATGTATGTCAACTATCTAGGATAAACTCCATGAAAATGCATATATATACATATTATGTCAATTTAAAAAATAGATTCTTTGTACCTACAAAAAAATCAAAAATAAATTTATTACTTTCGGCTATTAAATAAAAGCTACTTATGTAAACAGAAAATGCAAATCAAGTTCAAACTTCTACTGAAGCTTTCGAAATAATATCGACTAAAACACTCCTGTAATTAAGTATACACAATTTTCCTAGAAAAAGTACACAATTTAAAATTTAAATAGAGCATCAGGTAAATTGGAAAGAAGCTTTTAGTGAAATTGAAGTCTTTAATTGACGTAACGGTGTTATGTAAATGAGGAAATTGAGTAAAAAGTTATTTTGAACTTTGACACAAAACGTTAAAATAATTATCTATATATGTATAAAAAATTGAAGTGTTCGTCAGTAATTTCAAAATGATTTGTCTGTTAAGATCACTTTGTTGTCCGTCTGTCTGTCTGTCCGTCCGTCCTTCCGTTCGTCTGTCCATCTGTCTGTCTATCTATCTGTGTGTTTGTTTGTCTGTCGGTCTTTCAAGACACTTTATCTCAGGAACGCTTGGAGATATCGAAATTAAAATCAAACCATATGCTCAAACGTACGGCACCATGATTTCCTGAAAAAAAGTTCTAAACTTACTTAAAAAAGATATGGCCGTTTAAATCGCAAAAAATTACTATACGTATTCCGACACTACAAAGGGAATCAAAATTTATAGGATACTTCCGGTAGAATTATAAAATTTAGCAGCTAGCATCTACAGGTACAAGTTCAGGAAAACTATACATTTTTCGTTAAATCCAAAAAATATTTCCCTTAAAAGAAGGTCAAAATTTGACATTAAAGCCGCTAGTTCAAGTAAGATATCAGATTATGCCTCAGGCTAAGCAAAGTTTGAATTTTTGTACCAATTTTTGTATAAAACCGTTGGTGTTTTACTCCAATTTTTGTACGAAACCGTTGGTGGACGAGCCCGACGCGTGCTCGTCTGTTTTTTTTTCAATAATTCTTATAATTGGATAATTATAATAACATTTAAAGATTATTAACTGTAAGTTGAAGAAAATTTAACAGTTGAGTCCTGCTACGTTATTTTTTTTAAATTTCGAAATATTACTTATTTAGAAAACGTATAAAAATTTGAACGCAGCGGGACTCGAACCCGCGCCTTCTGGAAACCGACCAGGCGCTCTGACCACTAAGCCATGCGTTCTCGCCAAGCTGCGTCCAAATTTTTATACGCTTGTTACAACTTATTTATGTTGTTGGTATCTTTGTAGGGAGATTTTTACAAATTTTCGCTACCCAAAGATAATTACTAAGAATTATCGTTTGGCAAGAGAGAATACTATTTTTTTAATATTTTTTAAATATTTTTAAATAACACTTCAAAAATGTTTAAAAAATATTTCGCAATATTGTCCTTAGTGTATGATTAGTACTTTTAAAGATATTTAAAACATTTTTCCTTTCTTAATATGTATTTACCTAAAATATTATACGGAACATTGGTTTTTTCAACGACACTTTTGTTTCATATGAACAAAGTAGGACGATGACACATTTGAATTGATGTATTGTGTATCAATATAAATATTTATTTCAACTCCACGCTTTGTTATATAACACGGTAGGCCGAGAGAACCTAGCTCTTATTCCCTTTTCCACCCAATTTGGACTTTGCGCTATATAGCGGAACTTAACCCCGCATTTCATCTACTATATCTAGGTAATAGAAATATAGAAAATAAAAGCTAGTAAATGATAAAAATTATACAAAATTTTTTTAATGTAGATATGGCACCTGTATACTTTAGTTTATTATTTTTTTTCAGCTGCACACTGTAACCGCTTATAGCAGGGTAGGCAGAGTTAACTACATACTGAATGGCGGAATTCAACGCCGCGCTTTGTATTCGTTCCTCTGAGTGCAAATCGAATCCAAAACCGTCGTTCTTACAGGCACACACTTGTGCCACTGTGTGACGACTAAAGTTGGGCGTTATAATATATAACAGATAATATAATTCATTATAAATTTGTAATGTTCTAATCATTATTTATTTTCAACACTGACTGTTATAAATAACAGTCAAAATATTCATTATCTATATATATAAAAGGACTTGTGCTGACTGACTGAGGTAAGACGCACGCAGAGCCGTAACCGCTGATGGTAGAAACGTGAAATTTGGGCAGATGTTTATTTTCATATTCTGGACATCCACTAAGAAGGGAATTTGAAAAACTTTAATCCTAAAGGAATGAAATAGGGGTTGAAAGTTTGTATGGAAAAAAAAATTAAACTGTACCGATTTTTATAAAATTTGAAATTCAGACTCTTAAAAATATTTCATTGAACACGTGTTTCATGGTTTTTAAGAATTCACCCCCTAAAGGTTGAAATAAAGGGTGAAAGTTTACATAGAAAAATCTTTAAATTGCCACCGATTTTTATAAAAATTTAAATTCAGACTGTTAAAAATATTTTATTGAACACGTGTTTCGTGGTTTTTTTTAGAATTCACTCCTAATCAGCGGGCAAAGCCGCGCGCGCCCTCTAGTCTGCTATAAAATGGCGTGTGGCGCCTCGGTTCGGGAATAATCGGAAATATTTAGTAGTTGTTCGGCCTACATCGAGTCCAGCCAAGGTCAAATAAAATAATGATGGCGAACTTCACATTGTATAACCTCACACAAATATGAGCTTTAACTCAATGGCAGAAAGGCCAAATATTACTTACATTAAAATAACTAATGACAAAAATATTAGTCTGAACTTCGTACATTTTGTCATTGTATTATATTTACGTAGAAAATTATATTTACGTAGAAAATAATATAATATATATTACAACAGTTTAAAATAACAGTTAAAAAAATATAATATAATGAATAATGCATTATAAAAATATAACAGTAACGCCCAACACTAGTGACGACGGCCTCATCCTACTTTTTTAACTATTATTTTCTAATATTACATTACATTTATGCTTTCAAAATAATAATACAACGCCATCTAGGATATTCATAACATAACTATGTTGAACCATTCTTAAATTAAAGCGCCATCTGTTTATATACGAAGCATATGAATAAAATCTAAACTATACGATTTAGTTCCTGTATATAAACACATATAAGAAGTAGGAACTCGATCGTATTTCTGTAATAGTGTAGAGATGTCGTTTTAAGGAAATTTAGGGAGTTTATTGTTTAAAATATATGAAATAATAGAATATAAAATTATATATACAAATTAATAAAAACAAAATTTGATGTTTTGCACTGTATTATTTTTATAGTATGGTTGTTGCATTGAAGTCTAGTTACGACTTTGCTTAGTAAAAAATTTACTTATTATTATTTACTACAAACCTCTGCTTTTTTTTCGTTTCAATTCAAACCAGATCTTGAGATTTGTGCGTTCAACCTAATAAACTCTTTAAAAAAAAAAACAGCTTCACGCTGTATCCCGCACACAGCAGGGTAGGCAGAGGGAACCTAGTGTTAAGACACTCCGTTCCCCACTTTCTGCCGAATTCTGGAGACATTGCGTGTTGAGTGGCAGAACTTAACGCCGCGTTAAGCCTCGACACCAGAGCAGAGAAGAAATGGAAATATAAATTTAAGTAAATAAATAAACTCTTTAACTTTATAATAATATGTCTGTATATTATACAGATTGGTAATTATTTTTCAGATTGTTTTAATTAAAACTGAGTTCATTTTAAAAATATTTTAATTACTGATTGATATTTAATACAGTATTGTTATTGTACAAGTAGCCTTTTTATGATTTATCAATACTTTATAAATTTTAATAATTATAAAAATATATTGCCTTGTTCTTTTATTGTTTTTTGAAAAAAGCTTTTTTTATATTAATTTAAGTTATTCTTTATTATGTATATTTTATATTGTTTTTTAAGATAATAAAAGTTTAACTTACATTTTTATTTATTAATTATTTTGGTATCAGAGTAAACAGAGAAAACTTACTGTTATGAATCTCCACTTCCCATTTTCTGCCCAATTTTCGAAACATTCCGTATTGAATGATGGAACTCAACGCTGCGCTTTGTTTTATTACCAGAGCGAGGAAGAAAGTAACTCAGAGAAAAAAATAAATCATCCCCTTGGATGGGAATCGAATTTAAAACGCCAAAAACAATACAAAAATAATGTGTAATAATTATAGTAAATATTTTTATTTATCACTCAAAATGTGCTATTACCTATCAGATATAGGACAGAAATTACAGGTCTCTGCCTGCTAAAACGACGTGATTTAAACAAAAAGAAAAACATTTTCTATAACTCATTTATTTTCCTTTCCTCATTTAACAGTGAATGTTAATGTTAATGTATATACTATAATAAAAGTTACATCGTTTTAAATAGTATACATAACTAATATGGCAGCTCAAGCGGGAGCCCCCGACCAGGCTGACGCAGGTCAACTGAAACTAATACGATCGACAATATAATGGGCTTGCATGCACTATAAAATATAGTGAAGAAACAAATGCATGTATATTTCTATTTATTTATAATAGATGCTATGATAACGGAGTTGTTTCACTGGCCGTGTTGGTCGTAGGTTCGATTTAGAATCATAGCAATGTAGCTAAATATACTCTATGTTTTTAATATCTTTTCATTTCTTTCACAGTTTCACGCCTGTATATGGTGGGGTAAATAAAAATAAATTAGTGTCAAGACATTTCAATCTACATCTTGCGCTTGAATTGGAGATATTGCTTGTTGAGTGGCAGAATTCAACGCCGCGTTTTCAACAGATAGTGGATGCTGGTGGGCCCCACTATCGCGTTTCACATCACAGTCAAACACTGTTCCACTGCATCACGGTGGCCTCAAAATAGTTTCATATTCAAGCGACAACTACCTCTTTCACCTTGTCTACTGTAATCAACTTCTTCATACTTACCGTCCGGGGGATCTAATTTTTTATGTGATATTTTTATATACCAGTATCTTTGATACTGTGTTTTCAAAGCTCAACAGACGTCCTCCCCTAAGAGATATACTAGGTTATTTCTCTCAACCTTGCAAGCAGTAAGCCCTACAATACGAGTAGTAAAAAGAATAAAATTTTATAAGAAATACATAAAAATATATATTATGAATAAATAAACTTAAAATATCCATGCTAGAAACAACAAATGAAACAAAAACCGCATAAAATTTTGTAGACACTAAAACGTTACGAATGGCCGCTTAAAGTAATAAAATAAAAAGCTTGAATATTATTATCTTTGTAAATTGCAATTTTTAGACATTTCAACGCTAGCATGTTGTTTTACGCGCAATATTAATAACCTATCTCCAATGTCAATCTTAGATTGTTTCATATATCTATCCAATCTCTAGATTGGATAGATGTATGAAACAATCTAAGATTGACATTGGAGACAGGTTATTAATATTGGGCGTAAGTCGTACATTTTATTATAGCGATTGCCTTAAATGTGTGGGTTCGATTCTCACTTAGGAAAATAAATTATTTTTCATTTCCTTACTATGGTAACAAGACAACACCGCGGCGTTAAGTACCTACTGCCAAATCGCCTAAGTGGGAATCGGATTGTTTCAACACTAAGTTACGTATACATTAAGTATACCTATCCTTCTAAATTTAAAATCAAAATTCTTTATACTAGTAGACCATTTGCGGCCAGTCGTCGAGGTTTTTGTATTATATACTTAGTTTTTTTCGCTCTTGTTAAGATTCCTCGCTCAATACGCAATGTCTCCAGAATTCGGCGGAACAAATGTGGATTAGTGGGAACGGGGTGTCTTAACACTAGTACCTAGGTACCTTTTGCCTATCCTGCTGTATACGGCATACTGTGTAAAGTTAAGAAAACCGGACAAGTGCGAGTCGGGCTGGCCCACTGGCCTTCTACTGGCGTACAAAAATGGAGGTCTCGAGCTTATTTTGAAATTTAGGCTGAGCTTAGCCACAGCCCTAACATCTAATACCTCATTCGAACTAGCTGCTTTTATACCAAATTTTGCCCTCCTTTAAAGTGGAGAATATTTTTTTAGAAATTAACCACAAATATATCGTTTTCAGATTTTTTCTCACCTAGTACTATCTGTAGATACTAGCAGCCAAATATGGTATATGGTTTGAATTCTCTCTTGACAGACAGACATATAGATGGACACCAAATGATCTTATAAGGGTTCCTTTTCTTCTTATAAGGTACGGAACCCTAAAAACTACTAAGTCTATTGAATAATCAAATCAGTTTTACAGAAAGATCACCAGCTCGAAAGGCAGATCTACTGCGAAATACCGACAAGACAGGCAACAGCTGTTTTTTTGAAATTTAATGTTTTTTTACTTATTGAGCCTCAAATATTTTCCAAATAATATTTTCATCCAGACAAAGTCGGAACTGGCTTCTAATATATTGTAAGAAAATAACCAACGCTGCTGTTTAAATATATTTGGTCATTCTATCTTTGGTCAACTGCGATATATTTAGTTAGTCATTAAAAACCCAAAAAAATCAATTGTTCTAAAATCTGACCTAAATAAACAAAAGTCCCTGAAACATAGTATGTTAATTTTTAGTATTCTGTACCTCGAAAGGAAAAAATGAAATCAAAAAGGAAAATAGGATCACTTTTTTGTCCGTCCCTCCGTGTACCAAGACTATTTATCTCAAGATCGCGTGGATTTTTACTAAACATTTAAGTCTATGGTTCCTTTTCCTTCTCTTTTCCTTTGTTCACAGAAAAAATCAAGCTTCTTAGTCAACGCAATCAAAAGATACGAGCATTTGTGCACTGATCTTGCTGAAATTCGCTGCGGAAGCAAACCTTCAAAGGATACTTCTCATGGACCTATTATGAAATATGTATATATGAAATTTGGCACGAATGAGTATAAAGGAAATTCCGAAAAATGGAAACTTTAATGGTATTTAATGGAAAAAAAATAATACAAATTTATATTTGTAGTTCATTTCATACAAAATAAGTGAAAATACCTGCAATGCCTGCTTTATATCGAATCCTCCTTCTATCCAGCTATTCGAAAAAGAACTGAAACTGCTTGCGAAAGTTACAGTTAAAATACGTTAACTGTAACTTTCGCGAGCAGTTTCGGTTTTGTTAAGTTTTAGTTCTGAAAATATATAAGACATCCGCAAACTATTGCGACACCCTAATTAGTTTTCAAGTTGAAGTTGATTTCCGCTACTCAAAAGTAAATGTCCCAAATCAGATATCCAGGAAAGTACATAAAAAAAAATGAGGCCGGTCGTGACGCAGCGGCACGAGGTGTGACTGCAAAACCGACTGGTTGTGGGATCGTCCCCACTCGAGGAGATGAAATATTTACTTAAAGCGCGGCGTTGAGTTCTGCCACTCAACACGCAATGCCTCCAGAATTCGGCAGAAAGTGGGGAACGGAGTGTCTTAGCACTAGGTTTCGTCTGCCTACCCTGCTGTGTGCGGGATACAGCGTGAAGCTAATTTAATTTAATTTATTTTTTTACATAAAAAATACAATACACAGGTACCCTCACATGTTAAAAGAAAACATAATAAAAGATATTCTTCATAATATTATACAGATGTTTTCTACAAATGAGCTCGAACTCATTGTTCGAATTCCCACGGGAAATTCCGTTGCTTGATTAAATATTGAAAACATCTAAGCCATGCGTGATCCCGACTAATATTGTAGGTTGCTGTAGGTTTTTTTTAGATAACATTTGCTATAATGCTTTTTCCATCAGTCCAGATCTTTAGTTTTTACCGCCAGATATTATGAGTATTCTTTTTAGGTTTGTTGTATTTAATATTTTTTTTAAGAAAATGAGTATTTGTCGTTTAATATGTAGCGGTAAAAGGAAAAAGGATGAAAAGCCTGGTGGGAGTTTATATACAACAAATGACGAATATAATTAGTAATATTAAAAAAAACTCTAAATTTCAACTATGCTTCAATGCGCGCAATACATTTCTATATACTTTCTATTTTAGTGTCCGAAGGGTGAGCATTTCCACTATACATCAGGATAGACTAAGCGGATTTAGTCTCTTACATACACTTTGTTCTTTATTTTCTGATTAAATACAACATAATACATGGAGGATGTCGGAATTTAGCGTCATATTTTGACTACCAAAGGGAATAAATTAAAATAGTTAATTTTCCTAAGTGAGTTTCGAACTTGCGTTGGTCTGGATTTTAAACTGTATAGTACTATATTGTTAACTTTTAAGATTCTAACGTAGTTTTTTCTAATAATTAATATTGATTTGATAGAGAGCTAAATTGGAATTACATATAGAATCACTGAAGAGATAATTTCAATCTATTTGTATTGAAGTATTTTTGGAAAATCTCTTTTATCGACGGCTATGTATCCAATTGTCATCATAAATCTTTCTCATTCTGTAGTCAAGAGAACCAGATTTAGAGAGTCAAAATATTATTGAGTTCCACCACTCAACACGTAATACCTCCAGAACTCGGCGGTGGGGAACGGAGAATCTTTACACTAGGTTCCCTCTGCCTACCCTGCTGTATGCGGGATACAGCGTGAAGCTGATAAAATATTTTTTCGAAGCCGTCTTCGTATAAATAAGACGGTTTTGGGTTTGATTTCTACTTGAAGGAATTAATTATTTAATATTTTAATTTATGCGCTCTGATATCAAGACAAAGCTCAAAATTGACTTGGGGCACTCAACTCGCAATGCCTCAAGAATTCGGCAGAGGCGGCGGAGGAACTTGGGAACGGAAGTGTCTTAATGAGAACTCTGGTTCCTAGGATCCCTCTACCTACCCTGCTATGGGCAGAATACATTATAAAGTTATTTTTTTTTAGTATATCATGAGGACGGTGCATCTTGACACTAATAATTCTCTTTGGCTTACCCTTACTATATTTGGGATATGGCGTGAAGCTAAAATAATAAAAAAAAAAATATAATAAGATAATTCACTGCGTGACATAGTAGGGATATAGCCATAGCCTTCACTGAACCAATAATTTTATAAGCTCATTTCGACCCATGTCATGGAAACAATCAAAATCATAAACGTATACTTATTATGTACGAATATTTTATGGTTCCACACTACGGAATCCTAAATAGCGCATAATGATTATCGTATTGCAGTCGTTATCGATTTCAGGACGTACGACGCTTCTAGGACGTGGAAATACCTAGGACAAAACAACTTTATTTTATTTTAGGCATTTTAGTTTTCTTCATCGTTTCTCTATATATTTCTCTAAGCTATATATTTATTGAAAGTTGTATTTCCATGTTTCCGACCCGACCCGACCGAATCTCCAAAATTCGATTCGATTTAACACTAGGTTCCTTCTGCCTGCTGTGTTCGGGATAAATCATGAAGCTGATTCGTAGCTTCTAAGGTCAGATAACGATTTTCTTTTTTACATTGTTTTTTCTCTTATATTTTAACTCTTTAACCAACCAAATCTGTCAAATCAAGGTGTAGATACTTTATGACTATTTCTCAAACACGACTCAACTGGGTAGTGTAACACAAAACCACACATTACTTAACAAAAGCAAGTAAGGAAAATATTATATCTAAGCAGAACCAAACTAAGCGTGTATTTTAGATAAATGATCAAGATATCGTCTAATTTGCATATCGGAATTGGACACATGTTTAATGTGGTATGCCCAATAATTTCGCTTGTTCTCCGCGCTGAATCGCACACCTTAGTTAGATATGATAGAACAAAGGAAATTATAATAGACTATTTAAATTAATAATATTTGAGGCCAGTCGCAGAGCCGTTGGCACAATGGCACAAGCGTTTGACTGTAAACGCGACAGGTTGTGGGTTCGATTCCGACTCGATGAAACGAAACGAGGAACAATTTTAATTTCTTGTTTTTTTTTCTTTTGATGAGTTCCACCACCCACCACGCAATGCTTTCGGAATTGGAATGGAAAGGGGGAAGTGAAGTGTCTTAACACTAAGCTCAATTCCCTCAGCTTCGGGGAATAATTGTTTATATATTTAAATTAATATAAAAAGTAAAAAAAACTTTGGTTAAAAATATTAATTATAATAAAATTAAAAATATTTGTCGCCGCGATCTCTGTTTTGGTATATGATTATATTGTCGATGTAGTTGTAGAATGATTACATTGTAATGAGGTTACATTACAATCTACTATTTTAATAAGTTGTAATCTTAAAAAAATCGATTATATCGGTGGTATACTCGTGCTCTGCGACTGGTTCACCTTGACTATTTGGATAATTAATTATTATTGCTATTATAGATGTGGTTAAGACCTATTTATAATCTACGTGAAGTCTTGGCTCTGGTGTGGTATAGAGCACTACTCCTACTCTGCCACATAACCTCGACTATACGGATAATTAATTATTTAGTTAATTAATTATTATGTTAATTACAAATGTGGTTAACGCTTATTTATGATTATATTGGGCTAGAGCAGTGAATGCGAGTATTTGTTACAGTAAAGGGATCCCTGAAGCGTACACCTATGGTCGCGTAGCGAGCATAAATAAAATTGTTAAAAAAAATTGACTTAGGTTGATAAGAACTCGTGTCTTAGTGGTTAGATCGCTTGGGCGGTCTCCAAGAGGTCTGCACCTCTCTATATATTAAATCTTTGTATATTTTTCAAAATTTTGATTCTCGACTTGAGTTATTTAAATATTTATTATGGTACTTACGTCAATTCCTCTAGTGAAATGAAAACCCACAACCATTGTCGATTTCGATTCCCACTGGAAGTAATGAACTATTACGTTACATTCCCACACTAAAAAGAAATGCTTCGAAATCTTCAAAAAAATGCAATAATATTAAATGTATCGCAAAATAAATCAAGCGATGAGTTGTAGAAGTATACAGATATTTATTTAAAGACTCCCTAGAGGCTCGTTCGGTTTGGTTCGCTCGCTGTTATTTCGAACTTCAATATATTTTCATACAATGCTAATTGAATGTTGTTCTGGAAACAATGAACCTACCAAACTATCGAGATACTTTCGCTTTTTTGTTGCTGGTTGCAAAAACAGTAATATTTTTATATTTAATATTTAACTGAGATCTTCAAGGAGTCGCTACTCCACGAAAGCACAGTGGCTATAGTCTATCATAGTACACGACGGGTGTGAGTTCAATTCCCACTTGGGGGAAAAATATTTTCGTAATTTCCCTCTGGTAATTATATGAAGCGTTGAGATACACCACTCGAACACGTTATATCTCAAAAAAATAGGCGTAAAATGGCAAATAATCCTAATACTAGGTTCCCACTTCCGTCTGCTTGCCTTCGTATATGTGAGATATTTACTTCTCTCACTCATTTAATTCACTAATTAAGGTATATACTAACAGGTAATAATTAAATTTTGATGCATTATGCTTAATATTTTCGAAATACGAAGATTCTTTTACTCCCTTCCTACTGACTAAATAATAAAAAAGATATTTTGTAAATAATATTATATTTATCAGGAGAGTCGTGGCGCAGGAGCACAAAGTATGACTGTAAAACCGACTGGTTAGATCCCCACTCGAGGAGATGATATATTTACTTAAATTTATATTTCTATTTCTTCGCACTGGTGTCGAGGACTAGCGCGGCGTTGAGTTCTGCCACCCAACACGCAATGCCTCCAGAATTCGACAGAAAGTAGGGAACGGAGTGTCTTAACACTCGGTTTCCTCTGCCTACCCTGCTGTGTGCGGGGTACAGCGTGAAGCTGAACATTATATTTTATTATAAACCATATATATATACATACCTACTTATATTACATATATTTATTTCAAATCTGTAGATGAGAACTGCCAGTGTTTATTTTAGGAATATATGCTGTATTTTTAAACTATGGACGAATCTGACATTTCACAAACTTTTTCATACGAAATTTGTCATGTTTGTACTATATCCATATGTACGAATGAATGTATTTTTAGAAAAAATGCTAGGAATCTATACCTGCAAAGTAGAAACATTAAAGGTAGGTAAATTTTGAAGAGAAACACTTGTATTTTTCACTTTATAAGTATTTATTATAATCAACATTTTATTATTTATAAAACAACACTTATTAACACACACACACACGCTAGAAAATATTATATATTTCATTTCCTTGAGTTGAAATCGAACCCATAACCTATTGCGTATTACACTCAAACGTTTATGCCACTGCACCACGACTGACCTACTAATTATAGCACTGATTATAGCATTGGTGGATTCCTGAAGAAGCTGAATCCAGCTTTTATAGTAACTTCTCTATCTACCCCACCTTTGCTTGATTATTTTTTTAACTTCTATTCAAAATATTAAGGCCAACTTATGATATTAAAACGCTAACGCCTTGTGTTATATTATGAAATATTTAATAAAATATGAATTATTATTATTTTTTGTTTTTTTTTTTTATATTTTATATATAAACATTTCACAATGTTAAAATGATGAACCTAGAATAGTTCTTGCATTAAATATTATATTAGATAGTTAAAAAAAAACTATTTTTACAAATCCAAAAAAGAAATAAAATGATTTTCACATCCACTGTAATACTGCTACGATGCAATGTAGCGAAAACTTAATTTCGATGCAGCTTAAATGTTCACGGCATTGCGTAAGACTGTCAAATATTGCATACGAATACAAGTTTCGAGGAAACGACCTCGTGTGTTACTTGACGATAATTGTAGGTTCGATTTCTATTCAAGAAATTAAATATTTTTTTATTCTGTTCTGGAAGCAAGACAAAGTGCAGCGTTTAGTTCCACAACTCAAAACGCCGCATCTAGGAAGGCTACAAATGTCCTATAACCAGTTTCTCATAGAAGCTTAGTATCATCAGAAGTCAGTGTTTTTTTTTTATATTATTATGTGAAAAGTAATAGGGTCTTGTATATTATAAAATTAAATTTACATAGTTATGTATGCAAAGTCAAAAATGACTTAGCTTCATAGCCTTTTCCTGCATAGCAGAGGCAGGAGCATAGGCAATAAAAACCTAGTGCAAAAACACTCCGTTCTCGACTTCAAGTTTCAACCCGAATTCAAAACACGTTTTGAGAGAATGGTGCTACCGTTCAATGTAAGACAATCAGAGTGGGGTAATGTTAGTCGCTTATTTCTCCAAGTGTTGATCGGATCTACAACAATTGCCAAATTTTTCCCCTTCTTAAGGCTATTATTTTTTAGGATTTAACCACAGACGTTCAAATTTTTGAACCTGAACTTGTACTACAGGTAGATGCTAACTGCCAAATTTCATAATTCTAGGTCAATCAGAAGTACCTTATTAATTTTGATTTCCTTTATAGTATCAAAATATGCGTTTTATGCGATATAAACGCCCTTATATTTTTTAAGTAATTGTAGAAATACGATATATCCAAGGATTCCTGAGATAAAGACTCTTGACAGACAGACAGACAAATAGACAAACAGATAACTAAGTGATCTTTCTCTCTCTCTAATCTAAAGGTTCCTTTTTTCCCTAAAAGGCATGGAACCCTAAAAACATGGGATTTTACGTTTCATAATTCACGCAGATAAAGTTTCGGGCTTCCACTGGTATGATATATCATTTTTATATTAACTCTGGTCACAATGGGGTTCAAAACTACAACACTGAGTAATAAATTTTAATGACGTTTAAATACGTACAAGCTGAAAGTTGTGGATAGCACTAAAAGAAAATTATTTTTTTTATATAGTGTTTTTATAGACAGAAAACATTGTAATAAACAGTATCTCGATAACTATATTATAATTTTATTTTCGTTACTTCACAATGTAACATACCTAACGTATCATTAATTATTTCATGATTCAAACGAATGATCTTTTAATTGATGTGTCAAGATACTGAATAAAAGTTTAAAAATTAAACTTTCTTCAATAAAACAATAAAACTTTTTTGCTATAATAATTTAATACATTTCAATAATTTAAATTATACAAAACTTTTATAGTTTTCAAACTAAAATGTAGTTTTACTTTTATCTGTATAATTTACCGCAAAGTGCGGCGGTTATTTGGGGGCTACGTCTGCTTTAGTGCGCATGTTCAGCACACCTATAGGGATGCGACACGATGATTTTATCGATAAAGTAATTTATTTATGTTGTAGAATTATTTATAGTACGTATGTTGATACTGTGTCAGTCCCTAGACGTAAAATTATAAATAGGAAAAGAGAGCAAATTACCGCCAGCTTGCCTTTATTTATTTCAGAAAATGTTTATTTTTTAGCTTCACGCTATATCGTAATGTATATACGATAAACACTTATCACTATAGGCAGAGGGAACCTGAAAACCTAGTGTTAAAACACCCCGTTCCAATTAAGACACTTCTGTTCCTCACTTTCCGCAATTTCGAGATGGGTTTCAGAATGGCGCCTCATTCCTGACGTATTGCCTGTTGAGTAGTAGGAATCAAAGACATGCTTCGCCTCGTTATCAAATCGTGGAAATGAAAATATTAAATATTTTATTCCCCTGAGTGGGACGCGAACCCACAACCGTCTAGTTTAGGGTCAAACGATTATGCCCATATTACTCATATATGTACATCTCAGTATATGGATATGTAATTGTTTTAGACAGATGCCAACAATTTTTTTTTTGTTGGATGTATGAGCACAGAAACTTTCAGCCTTTATAAAATGACGACAGTCTGGTTTGTTTTGGCTCTGGGACCATATAAGCGACTGAAATCAAAAGTATTTCAAAAATAAATCTTTTATAAAAATATTTATATTTTTTATTTAGTTAAGCCTACGATAATTAATCTGACAACCTTATGACAAGCTAGAACAGCACTACTCAAGCCAAACCGTAGTCCGCGTTGGGAGTTCGAAGGTAACGCTCGCGTTTGAAAAAGCTTTAAATTTCCACATATAACTAATATTTGACTACAGTGGCAGTGTTTGTACGGTGCGCAGGATTCTAACACATGTTGCAGAAGGGTATAAGGTTCGATACTGCGTGGCACAAGCCTGGCTAGCTCGTTGTCCCTTTGTAAGGAATGATACGGTAAGTTACATTTATGTAAACGTAAGAATGACTTTTGTATATTTTTGTAAATCAAAATCAGTTTTAAATGATTGTATAACATTTTTATATAATTAATATTTATAATAATTTTTAGAATAGTAAAAAAATATGGTAAAAATCGATATTTTATTCGGCTATTTACTATTTTCGTAGAATTTATTTCCCAAAATTAAACATTTACATAAATACTATGAGAAAAACCTATAAAATTTTATTCTGAAATGACATAAGACTGAAAAATTTATCAAACCGAGATAAAATTCATTCGAAGGCTTTGTTTTAGTTGCATCATAATTAGGGAAGTAGGTCATTTAAGCCAATAAAGTTTGGGAACGTAATTTGAATGGCAAATGTGAATTTGCTTCATATAAATGTTACTTTTAAACTTGAACTACACTGAAATTGAATGATCATTATTTGTTATTTAATTAAATTGATTTTTTAGGTAACCAATGTGAACTATATAAGTACATTTTTCAATTTTTATAATTACCTGAGAAACATAAAATAAAATAACTTTTTTACAAAGAATATTTTTTGACAAAGAACATTTTTCAAACGAATGTCATTGTTGTTGTTGCAGTTTACTTAACATATTATATGTTTACATCTTTTTACATTATAGATTGTTTTTTTAAGCTTTAATTATATACAGTTACACTCTTTTTATTTTTGAATAAAGGAAGAAATAATAAGTATAGAACCGGACAAGCGCGTGTCGGGCTGTCAGGAAATGAAGGCACCGTAGACCTGAGTATTTGGTTTTAATTTCAACTCGATATTACCAAGAGTTCTTGAGATAAAGGTTCTAGACAGACAGGCGGACACGAGGATGAATAACAAAATTATTTCATAAGGGTTCCTTTTTTTTCAGAGGCACGGAACCCTAAAAAATAATTAAAGGACAGAAGGACCCGAAGGGATCCTTCTTTTTCCCAATAAGTTCCTTTTAAATCATAAAACGATATATAAATTTTACAAAAAAAAAGTGTCTTGATACTAGAAAAAACTTTTAGTTAACCAATTACTTGTCCGGAAGGCAAAGAAAATTAAAAACTATTATGAAAATAATCTATGTATTGTACTTACCTTTGTCATTTTACAAAAAATGTCATAAATATTACGCAATATAATTTACTTCTAAGCGGTAAAGCTAGAGCAATTTTAATATGGGTCAATTATTTGAATACCAGAATTAGCGGTTAGAGGCCTCTTGTTGGTGTAATGACTTCATTAAACGCAGCGCAGTTTAGAATGTTTCTGGAATTAATTTCGATTTAAAATGTAATGTTTTCTATATGTAGGTTTAAATTCTGAACATTTGATAGCATATTTAGTAATTGAAACAGGTATTTTCTTGTTTTTTTTTAATTTGTACATCTACCATATATGATATTGAAATTCACTTCCAAGTTGGCTGTTGTTAATAATATTTTAATACGGTTTAATAACGAAAAGCTTCGACCAACATCTTAAGAGGTTATCGCTAAGCTGATGGATCAAGACTGATACAGAAGACAGTTTCACTTAAGACGGCGCTTATCGTAAGCAGGTTCCTCTCTCTGGAACCCTAGCCACCGATGACTTGGACCCTTCTTGTGTTTTTTATATTTTTTTATATAACAATTTATATTTAAAAATGTAAAATTTATTACCTTTATATAATATAAGTATATATTGTACTAGAGGGCGCGCGCGGCTTCGCCCGCTTATTAGGAGTAAATTTTAAAAAAAACACGTTCAATAAAATATTTGTAACAGTCTGAATTTAAATTTTTATAAAAATCGGTGGCAATTTAAAGATTTTTCCATATAAACTTCCAACCCCTTATTTGAATCCTTAGGGGGTGAATTCTTAAAAACCATGAAATACGTGTTCAATGAAATATTTTTAAGAGTCTAAATTTCAAATTTTATAAAAATCGGTGCAGTTTAAATTTTTTTCCATACAAACTTTCAACCCCTATTTCCTCCCTTTAGGGTTAAAATTTTTGAAATTCCCTTCTTAGTGGATGTCCAGAATATGAAAATAAACATCTGCCCAAGTTACACGTTTCTACCGTCAGCGGTTACGGCTCTGCGTGCGTCTTACCTTAGTCAGTCAGCACAAGTCCTTTTATATATATAGACTAGTGGGCACGCGCAGCTTCGCCCGCGTATTTGCACCCTTAGGGGTGACTTCTAAAAAAACCAAGAAACACGTGTTCAATAAAATATTTTTAACAGTATGAATTTAATTTTTTATAAAAATTGGTGGCGATTTAAAGATTTTTCCGTATAAACTTTTAACCTCTTATTTGAACCCTTAGGAGAAGAATTCTAAAAAACCATGAAACACGTGTTCAATTAAATGTTTTTAAGAGTCTGAATTTCAAATTTTATAAAAATCGGTGCTCATTTAATTTTTTTTCCATACAAACTTTCAACCCCAATTTCATCCCTTTAGGGTTAAAATTTTTCAAATTCCCTTCTTAGTGGATGTCCAGAATATGAAAATAAACATCTGCCCAAATTTCACGTTTCTACGCACAGCGGTTACGGCTCTGCGTGCGTCTTACCTCAGTCAGTCAGCACAAGTCCTTTTATATATATAGAAGATAGATTATGTTAATTTTATTATACATGAAATTCATATTATTACGTATTAAGTGACGGAACTTAACGTCGTGGTATGTATTGCTACCTAATGCTAAATTGCTAAATGCAATGCTAAATAATTCTTTCGCCCCAATGGAAATTGAACCCATAACCGTCACGTTGTATATGTAAATATATTAAGCCGTCGTGGCTCGGTGGCAAAGTGACTGTAAACGAGACGGTTATAGATTTGAATTCCAATCGGGGGAATTAAATATTTACAATTTATTTGTTATAAGTTGTCTACCAATGATATACCAAATTTTATGTTTTTTTTTATTTTATTTTTTACACATTGCTTCGTGTACGTCTCGCTGGTAGCAACGATACGAAAAAAATATCTGTGAAGATCTACTAAGTACATACTTAGTAATTATTTTATCTCTTATATATATATATATATATATATTATAATATATAATATTATAATTTCAATACATCAATGTAGGCACAAAACAATAACATCAATAAAGCAACTGATATGCAAACAAAGGCAGTGTAGGTTCATCCATTACCGGAAGCTCGGATTTCTAGGTCAAATATTTGTACTTACTCTACACCAAAAGGGTATATTGACCTTTGTCACACTGAGGCTAGTCGTGGCGTAGGTGACTGTAAACGACTAGGTGTGGGTTCGATCCCCACTCGAGGAAATGAAATATTTATTTAAATTTATATTTCCATTTCTCAGGTGTCAGGCATAGCGCGGCGTTGAGTTCCGCTACACAAGATGCAATGCTTCCAGAATTTGTTGGAAACGAGATTTTTTTAACACTGGGTTCTTTGTCTTATTATTTGTCTTAACACTGGGTTCCTTTTGAAGACCCTGCTGTGTGCGGGATACAGCGTGAAGCTGATAAAAAAAATATTTATACTTACTTTACATCACCAAAAGGGTGTATTGACCTCTATACACAGAAGTATATTCTGTCACATAAGGTGTGACTTTATAGTATACATCTTTATACTCGGTAAGGTTCGTTTTAGTATCAATATAAGTATTGAATGAGAAATGTAATATTTTAAGAGATTTTTTTCTCATATGAATGGAATTGGAAAGGAAAAAAATGTGAAGGCTATTTTATGAATACACTGACATCAAGATAAAGCGCGGCGTTGAGATATATTTATCTATACACGACATTGCTCGAAACTTGGACTAAAAAGTGATGAACACAGAATCTTTCCTCTGCCTGCCTTTCTAGAAGTATAATATGCTTAAAGTTAAAAAAATATATATAAATAAAACATAGAACGTATAAAAGACGGAGAGTGGGTGACTGAAAAGTATTATACTCTTGGTTTTTCAAATATCAATATTTTTCTAAAAAAATAAATAAGGATCCTTGAATTTTTTGACGCATTGACCTTTTACTGCGCAAAGGATTTTTAGATATATTGATATTTACTATCGTGGGAAAAATGTTGGCTCATGTTTCTTGTTTTTGGCTAGTTTTACAATAAAAGCATTCCAGCGTAGTTGGAAAGAGTTTAACTGTACGTAAATGGTTCTGAGATCGATACCAGCTTGTAGATATGTTTCCTATACCATAGGGTATAGGGTAGCAGGGAACCTAGTTGTAAGTCACTTCGTTCCTATCACTACTGGTATTAAGTTCCGCTGCTCAATAACGAAGGGGAACGAAATATCTTAACACTGGGTTCCCTCTGCCTACTCTATTATATGCGGGATATAGCAGGAAGCTGAAAAAAAAATGTATTACGCATCAGGTCTTTCAGATTTGTATATTTTTTTCAAAGGATTTTTCATGATTTTTATTAGTGAGCGCAAGATATCTTTCAGTGTCCACGCGCGCTCTTGGCCTCTCGCCAACTGGCGTGACCGAGCTATGGACGCAGGCCAGTAGACGTGCAGTTAAGTTGATTTATATGCCTGAAGATTTCTTTAATGCCTGCATGGGTATGTAAGAGATATGAGTTAACTAGCTGGTTACTAAGTGTAGAGTTTAAATTTGTCATTTTTTTTAGGTTTTTGAGGCCAGTCGTGGCGCAGCGGCACGAGGTGTGACTGCAAAACCGACTGGTTGTGGGTTCGATCGCCACTCGAGGAGATGAAATATTTACTTAAATTTATATTTCCATTTCTTCGCTCTGGTGTCGAGGTTAAGCGCGGCGTTGAGTTCTGCCACTCAACACGCAATGCCTCCAGAATTCGGCAGAAAGTGGGGAACGGAGTGTCTTAAAACTAGGTTCCCTCTGCCTACCCTGCTGTGTGCGGGATACAGCGTGAAGCTGATTTAATTTAATTTTAATTTTTCGGTTTTTGTTCTAAGTGGATAAAAAAGTCATAGTGTTTATTGTCTTCTTGTCGTCTTTTTCTATGAATTGCTTGTTTGTGTTGTTGTACAACATCAGTTTTATCTATAAGTTGCTTCCAACGATCACTTTTTTACTTTTTCCATCGTGTAATTCGTTGTAACGATTCCTTAGTTTTTTTTGTCGGGTTTCGTCACTAGGCACTTTCATATAAAAACGGTCGCTACTGGGTAAATAATACCACATTATTCATAGTTTCCTATGTTAAAAACCTGGTTACTAAAATGATTTTTTTATTATATTCTATTTTTTGTACCATAATCTATAAAGAGAAGATATAATATAATATTTGTGACCCCCATATTTTATATGAGAGTCAAAAATATTAATCGTATCTAACGAGATTTTCAGAAATACCAGAATATCAGAATTACCAGCTCTTAATATAACAATGGCTTATTTACTCTATTTCTACAGCTTCACGCATTTTCTTGCATAATAGGTTAAGCAGAGATATTGTGTATTGAATAGCTGAATTCGACACCATAATAAGCTAATATAAGCCAGAGAAATGAAAATAACTTAAATATATTTATATATTGAGGTCAGTCGCGGCGAACATGCGCAAGGGTGCGAGCGTGGCAAGTTGTAGGTTCAACTCAATGAAATTTTCATTTCGTTGTTTTGTTCGTTATCAATATGCTTGGAATTAAAACACGGCGTTGAACTCCACCACTCGAGAATTTGGCAGAAATGGGGAAACGGAGTGTCTTAACACCGACGAAACATCGTGCAGCTAAAAAATTTAAAAAAAGGATAGGGGATATTTCAACTAAATATTTTCTGTTCATCAAATATTGTAATTTTGAGTACTGTGATTTGTACGTGTGCATATATCCGTAATATATAAATTAAATTTCATAGCTCTTACTTGAAAAAAAAATATAGTAGTAAAAGTGGTGTTTATTTTGTTACAAAGAATATTTGCAAGTCAAATTTTAGATTGACTTTATTAACTGGATTTTGTTGTATAAACTTTTCTTTCTATTTTAAATTGACGAATGTGTCAAAAACAAATCCTACTGTACACGTGACGGTTAAGGGAATTATTATTATTACTATTTTCATTTCCTAGCTCTCTTAATAAGACTAGTTTCGCTACTGTGCCATGCACAATGTCTAAAAATATATATAAAGATAATATTTTTGGCCCATCTATAGGAAATCATTTTTGCACTGTATTTTTTGTGCACAAATTCAAAAAATTATAAAATTTTAAACATTTATTAGGTACTTGTTGAAATTATTTTATTAAAAAATGTAATAAAAATATAAGTTTATGAGTATTTGAAAATGTGTGTACGTTTTTGCTTACTTCCTGGTACTATATCACAAATGACCAGCGTCATTGGGTACTTGCCAACTGCTGTATTACTGATTAGAGACAGGCTAATGACCCATTTAATACCTACTGCGCTAACTAACTCAATATTTTCAAGGAAATGAAAAATAATTCTAGGATACTTCTTTTGCGCAGCAAGGAATGTAAAGGGAACCTAGTATTAAACATTTCGTTCCCCGCTTTCCACCAAATATTCTGGACATTGTGTGTTAAATTGCGGGACTCAGCTCCGCGCTTGTACTTCTTACCTTAGGTAGAAGAAGGGTTCTTAGAATATTGCAAGGGAACCTAGTGGGTTCAATTTCAATTCAATTAATTTTCAATTTATTTTCTTTCAAAACCTTAATATATTAATTAACTATTTTATAAAAACAATATACCTACATAGAAATCCTGTACATCAAAAAAAGATGATAATTATGTAACAATGATAAGAACTAAGAGAATAAGACCCAAAAACCTCGATAGATAGACACTATCTCAGTACCAAATCTTAAAATTCATATAAACATATACATTTTTAAACATTTTTGAAGTGTTATTCCACACTTAGGAAAGAAAATTTCTCTTTTCTTATTTTCTAAATAAGTATTAAACATATACACTTGTTACCCTTTCATTATATACTTAACTTTTGTAATCTTTAAACCACACTTGCTTGTACAGTGTAATACTCAACTCAAACAGTCTACGTAAACTTATCTTTGTAATTTTGACGATCCCTGCACAGTGTACAAGGGTCTTGACTAAAATTACTTAAGAATATTGGTACAGTTAGAATTAAGGTGGCGGGCTGTGTTTCGTTTAAAGTAGAAGAAAGTCGAGAATAATTCGTGTTTTTTTTTATTCTGGTCCTTTAGACAGCGTAACCTAATGTCACTCTGTGATTAATGTAAATATAAATACGCCAGTTTTTCACTGGTAACAAGGAAGTGGAACAAAAAAACATCGTCACTATATAAATTGATATTACTGCAAATTAACTATAGATTACGTTTCAATAAATTCTTGGGTTTCATTATCTTATTCTATATGTGATGTCTTAATTGACCAAAGGGAATTCGTGTCAAGACGAACTCTGTTCTCCACATTCCTTCGAATTTTCCAAGCCATTGCGTGTTGAGTGACAAAACTCAACGCTGCACTTTGCCTTATTGCCAACGTCAGGAAATAAAAATATCAAATTATTTATTTCATCGTGTGGGAATGGAACTTATAACCACAACTTTAACTTTAACCGTTTGTGCTACAACGTGACGACGGCCTTGACCGGATCATTACTACTCCCGGCATTTAAAACCGGCGTTAAGTAGTGGCTTTATGCCACTGCATTTCGCATTAGGTAATGCCGGGCTCCAGCGCCCAAGCCGCACCTCTCCCCGAAATATGATAGCGGCACTTAGAGAAAAACTACCCTAGGAGGGTACCTCCGGTATTGGAGGATCCCTCCTTGAGTCCTCAAACTCAGGCAGATAAGGCCTGCCGCCGAGTTTTCTAACCGCACAGTAAGTCACAAATTCTAGCACCATCCACACAATCTGAATACGGGGCACTCTACTACTGTGCGGTTTCGTAGGAACTTCATTCCACGCGCCACTCAACTGTTGAATGACCTATGACAGAGTTTCCAGGTCGATACGACCTATCCAGGTCAAAAAGCGTGTCTATCTCCACTTTAATCTCCAATTTAATGTGATGATCACTTACCATCAGGTGACCCGTACCCTTGTTTGCCTTGTCTTTTTCCATGCATGGCGTACATATCCGGTAGATAAAGGGAACCTCGGAACATTGTGCTAGTCGGTAGTTATTTTGAGTCGGTCTCGTTGGCCTACGGAAGCAAACCAAATTCATAAGTATAGGCCAACGAGACCCGTGACTTACAAGTTGATAAAATGAATTACAAATATAAGTTTGTAATATTTTATTCCATGATATATGTATGTATAAAAAACAATACAGATAGATTTCCTTCCTATATCAGTAGTATATTTTAATAACGAAAAATATTTTAGTTTATTTTCTCGTTGTATCCCGCGCACAGCAGGGTAGGCAGAAAGAACCTAGTAGTAAGACACTCCGTTCGCCATTTTCAGCCGAACTCTGGAGGCATTGCGTAAAATATTTAAACCCATTATAATAAAAACGGGAGTGTATACATTTTAATCAACGTTACAGCACCATACCATTTAAAATTTTATTGTATCACTCATGCGTTGAAAAAAACCGCCTTTAGGAGCCATTTGGCGAAGGTCCTCGAGTTTTATGCCAAATATATTCTACAGAAGTGTGTGCAGATGACAGTGCGGATTTAATATTCACAAACGTATCAAACTTTGAGAGGCTTAGAAATGGTTAGTTTAGTTTTGATTTCAAGATAAACTCTAAATTAAAATTAAAACAGCTTCACGCTGTATCCCGCACACAACAGGGTAGGCAGAGGGAACCTAGTGTTAAGACACTCCGTTCCCCACTTTCTGCCGAATTCTGGAGGCATTGCGTGTTGAGCGGCAGTACTCTACGCCGCGCTTAACCTCGACACCAGAGCGAAGAAATGGAAATATAAATTTAAGTTAATATTTCATCTTCTCGAGTGGGGATCGAACCCACAACCAGTCGGTTTTATAGTCACACCTCGCGCCTGGCCTCAAAAGATAAACTCTCTTTTATAAAATGATTTTTGATTCTTATGAATCAGAAAAATAAATAGTATTTAAATATAATTAAAATAGTTTATTAAGGCTATTGAACAATAAATTTATTTATATCTTTTGAGTTTATTGTATGTAGTTAAAAATTAGGTTAATAACTAGATAAAATCCTTTAATTATTCAAGCAATAATATTATTGAAATTTCAATATAAATTGACTAAAAAAATTATAAAGTACAAACTACTTTTATCAATGTCATAAATTTTTGAAGAAAAGCAAAATTTTATTGTTCCATAAGACGATTTACGACGTTTCAGTCAGTTATTGAGTATAATCGCTTCAAAATTTAGAGTGCTTTATTAGCACGCAAATGTTTGAAAAGCCTTGAGCTTGTCGAAGTCTTACCTTACATACGTTATATTATATGGTTGTATACTTTTTTGCTATAAGATCTTTATGGATATAATAGTAGCGACTCAATTGTATTTCTCTTAAGTGGAATAGGTATTTTTATTTACTCTTGCAAAAAAAAAAACAAATTTACTTTTAGCTGAATTTTTACTTGTACAGACCCAGTTCTATCTCTAAATCAAAATCTTTCAAAAGAATCATTTATTTTAGTTTTTATTTATCAAGTAGCAAACATTCTATCTATGAGAACGCCAAAATTTTACTCTTTTATTGCCAATGAGATTTCAAAGGACATCGGCGCACATAAGCGGACAGATACAGATATCGGGACAATATCAACTGAGATCTACACTGTGATCATATTGGATAGACAGAGGGAAACTGTGGACCTAACTTAACTCTAGATTCCAGATTGAGTAGTAGAACTTAACGCCACGCTTATTAAATGTTTCATATAATCGAGTGGGAATCCAACTCTCTGTCTCTCTCTCCTTTGCAACTGTCGAAAAGTGGGAAATTTATAAAAAAACATAATAAGAATAAAGCGACATTTGACTTTATTTTTATTCAGTTCGACATGAGTACACTGTAATGAATTGACAGGACGTGTTAATTTACATCAGTGATGATCACATAATAAGTTAATAGGTAAATTATCCACCTACTCCCTTGTAAAATTTGATATACAACAAGTAGTTTTGTTTATGTTGTTTTTTTTTAATGTTTTTTTTTAAGAGAAGCTTCTAATCGAATCGAAATAGAAAATCGAACTTGTAACGAAAAATCTATTATTCTAACGAAAAATAAACACATATTATGTTCATGGTATAAATCATCGCGAGTACCATAATCATATTATACGTTATATCTACAGAATTCGGCGGAAAATGTGTGGTATTTAACAAAATTCATTATTGCTATACTTAGAAATGGAATGGAAAGAATAATAAAAAAAATTAGCTTTAAAAAAAAATTGTATCCCGCACACAGCAGGGTAGGCAGAGGGAACCTAATGTTAAGACACTCCGTTCCCCACTTTCCACCGAGTTCTTGAGGCGTTGCCTATCGAGTTGCGGAACTCAACGCCGCGCTTTGCCTCGACACCAGAGCGAAGACATGGAAATATACATTTAAGTAAATATTTCATCTCTTCGAGTGGGGATCGAACCCACAACCAGTCGGTTTTACAGTCACACTTCGTGCCGCTGCGCCACGACTGGCCTTAGAATAAACTGTAGATATTAATAAATTATTTGGATACTATCATTACTTTTAGTTGAAGTAACAAACGACGAGATTCATTAATAATGTCCATAACTTAATTAGAGTAAAATTAATATCAAACAATATTTCAGCTGCAAACAGATTATATCGGCTTTAATAAATAACTTTTAATTATGAAACTAATTTAGCTGTTACAAATATATGAATTTTCCTCAAATATTACATAACAAAGAGCGGCGTTGAGTTCTGCCACTCAAATATAAAATTAGTACCTGCAACTTTATTTAGTTTTTTAATCGACTTCTTTAAGAAAAGGAAGTTATCAATTCGACTGTATTTTTTTTATGTTTGTTACCTCAGAACTTTTTACTGGGTGAACCGATTTTGATGGTTCTTTTTTTATTTGAAAGTGAAGTTTTGAAGTCGGTGCCAAGTAAAAAAACAGGCTTAGTAATATTGTAGTAGATGCGAAGTTGTTGTAGCATTAGCATGACACCGACTTCAAAATTATAAAATCTTTTTTATTATTTTTGTTTTGTAAAATTACGTTTTACGTTATGTAAAATTATTTTTACCTTTTAGTTCGTTGTTTCGTCGTAAGTCGGTCTTTCTTTTTGTTAAAAAATATATTTTTTTAAAGTTTTTACAGGAATTTCGGGAAATTTACTTTTACGTCTTCCTATTACTCTCCAAGGAAACTACACTGAAGCTGGTTTTTCTGCATGCAAATAAAACATTTCCCGATATTTCTAATGCAACGGCAAAATAACAAGACTGTAGTTTCGCAAAGTGCACACAAGGAAATTCACTAGTGAAATTTCCTATTTATAAAATACTTCTATGACAGTAAGTATATCATCTTAAATTAACTTTAACTTCCAAGAAAACTACCAAAAAGTAAAACTAACAAACGTTTTCGTTTCAACTCGTTCTCTAGCAAAATACGAAACTTAAGTATTAAAGTCACGTGCTCGGACTCAAAATGAACGTTTTCAAAATTGCAAGCATAGCATAGTGTAATGGTTTGATGAAGTCTTGAATTTTTTGGTTTAGTTTATGAGAAAATGTGAAAATGACATACATTTAATTAAGTTATTTTTTTCTAATTTTACACTTTAATCCGTACGTTGCATGGGTAGGCAGAGGGAATTTAGTACTATGACACTCCGTTCCTATCAAGACACTTTCATTAAACGTTTTCAGCCGAATTCTCGAAGCATTGCTTGTTGTGTAGAGGAGCTAAACGCCGCGCCTTGTTTCGTTTCAAAATATTAAATATTTCATTCTGCCGATTGGCAATTGTTTCCCTGCGCTTTAATGACCTCATATAATTAAGTTACAGTGTTTATTTGGTATTTATTCGAAATACTGCTTTTTCGTATTCAA
Organism: Heliconius himera; assembly: GCA_021202915.1. Lineage (NCBI taxonomy): Eukaryota > Metazoa > Arthropoda > Insecta > Lepidoptera > Nymphalidae > Heliconius > Heliconius himera. Next base: position 770,409 of record JAJHJA010000389.1, on the reverse strand, counting down.
TTTTATATAGGCAGAATATTTTTACTGTACTTTTTCTCTAATAGAGAATTCTTTTTTTTTCGCTTGAACCTACAATAAATACACATCGGTTTCCGCTTTCCGCCTTTTATTCTTAATTTTAGATCAAGTTAATTTTGTGTCTGAACATTAGGGTTTTTCAGTCATCAGTGTCTTAACATTAGGTTCCCTCTGCCTCTACCCTGCTATGTGCGGGATACAGTGTGAAGCTGATTTTTTTTTCACATCTTTGTTTCCATACCTTAAGATGTATAATGGATCTGTTTTTTCTAAGTAAAGTTGTATCGTCTGTACGTTGTCTCTCAGTCACTCAGTTACAAATATAGATTAATATAGATTTTCAAAGAATTGATATGCTTCTATTGGAATTAGACGACAAAACGAAATTATTTTATAATAATAATAATCTCTATTTCAGACTTTTTTGTTTTTATTGATTTCATTTTTGGTCTACATAAAAGAGTTTTAGTGTATATCCTTACGCCCAATATTAATAATCTATCTCCTACGTCAATCTTCGATTGTTGGAACAATCGAAGATTGACGCCTTAGGAGTGCCTTAACACTAAGTTGCCTCTACCTTTGTTTATTTGCGGGATACAGCGTGAAGCTTAAAAAAATTATGTATGTATTGGTTAATTTATATTTTATTTAAATAACACTTTAATAACCGTATTTTAAGCTTGGACAGGGAACTGAACCTGCTTTCCATTAGCTATAAAGCAACAACTCCTTTCAAGTGAACACGTACTTATTATATGAATTATTAGAAAAGTATGACTTAGCTTTAATCAACAAAACAATAGAACTTATGTCTTTACAATTAAGATTTAAAACTAACGACGTCTTTAGTCACCTATACTTCATAGTTCATACACTAGTAGTATGAGGCTTACATTTTTAATCTCTCATACGTTCCTGAGGTAAGATGTAACTTTTTAAAGATATGTAGAAAAAGAAAGGTCAAGTTCAAGATTCTTTCTTCAATATAATAGTACTCCGGTGTGATATAAATATACCTCTTATTTAGCTTCACGCTGTATCTCGCAAATAGCAGGATAGGCGGAAGAAATTTTGAATTAAGGCAATTGATTTCACATGCACTGCACAGTTTTCGAGATATTGTTGAATGGCGGAACTCAACTCTGCGCTTTGCCTTGTTTATTACTATCTTGTTAATAGAAGGCATTTACAGTCAGACGATCTGACGCTGCACGGCTACCGACAAAAGATATTTTTATTCTTGTATTAGAATTGTAATACTATTGATTTGTCTGTGTGAGGTTTAAGATTTAAACTAAGAAAACAAGTTAAACCAAGGAATCAACCTTCTAGGACCAACCATGTAATACTTTTCTTTATAAAAAAAGGAGTCAATCCTTTTTATTTTAAATGATTTCTTAATATATTCTACAATATAAAAGAAAACATTCCAATTATGTTGTAAATATTTATTTACGTTTATTTTTTATATAATATATACTTTCATCATACACCGAAAAGCGCCATGTTTCTTATGTGTATGTCAAAAACGAACGAATTTTGAAACCGTTACGGACTACTGCTATAATCTAAAATATATATTTTCTCATCAATTACTATAATAAAAAAATATTCAGCTTCTCGTTTTCTTCCCACATATAGCAGAGTAGGCAAAACTCTTCGTTCTCCTCTTCCGAATTTAACTTTATCATAACAACGTGGAAAAATGTGACACATGTACTTCACTAAAATATGCTGTTTTTTCCTTTTTCTCTACATTGCAGAGTACTAGTGTTGGGTGGCGGAACTCAACGCCACAAACGAATGGAAAAAAAAACAGAAAATGTTGTCAGTAATTTCCTTCTAGTAAAACAACAAAATAAAACAGTTTATGGCACAAAACTTAGAGACTTTAAAGACCGTTGTTCAAGTAACAACAGGATGCCACCGACGATTACCTTTTATTACTCAATTTGAACCAACAATAGTCATTTCTAAAAATGTTTTTGGCTAGACTAAGAAGGTATTTCTTGTTGAGTTTTTAATAGATTTGTTAAATATGGAGATAGAAAATACAATACGTTGGGTTGAATTTATATGGAACTATATTTATTTAAAATTGTAGCAGACAGATGTGATAGTTTTGGGTTCGATCCCCATTCGGGAATTATTTATGTGAATTAATAAATTTTTCCTGCAATGATAGACAAAGTCGGTGTCAAGTTTCACTTCATATCTCAAAAAATAAGTGCAAAGTGGGGATTCGGATAAATGAAAATAATTCGTTTCCCTTAGTGAGGTTTGAACCCACAACCAACGCTTTTAAAATCGGGCGCAATCTTATTGAGCGATTATGAGCTCTAAAAATATTAATATCATTTGTATATTAATATGAAAATTGCATGCAATGCCTTCTTGCACACTTCAGCCTTTGTCCTTGTTCCTACAAAAAAAATTAAGATTTATTGTGAAGGTTTCTTGGATCCTCACAGAAAGTCCATATATTATTTTTTAAAATAAAAAGTTAGGTATGAAACCTAATAAAATGTTCAAAGTTCATGGATATTAAAAAGTTGTAAGAGATACTTGTTTTCTTCAAATTTCCTCAGCCGAATTAATTGAAACTTCAGAAAGGTTGGCTCATCTTTTAATGTATTTTAGGGTCCCCTATCTCAAAAGAAAAAGGAAATATTTATGAAGCTCTTTTGTTCTTAATCTGTCAAGACCATCTCAAGATCGTTTAAAAGCGTCAAACAATTTAATATCAGATACCCAGGTCTTTAGAGTACAAAAAAGTAAGCTTTTAAATTAACACAATCAAAAGGTACGAGCAATTATGCATCGTTTAAATGTCTTTTGTATAAAATTTGCGTAATCAACACTTAATGGGTGTCTCTCACTATCCATTTCCTGTGGACCTTAAATATTTTATTTTTATTTCATACGAAAGCGTAAATATTTCGTTATATTATTTCTGAAATATTAACTTGAAGATCTAACGTTCGGTACATACTTGTACTATCTCTGTCTGTATTATTCTTGGGTTTGTTTACTTCTAAATATCAAATTTATTGAGTTACATTACAAACATTTATAGCTTCAGGCATATTTGCGGGAGTGTTGTCTAAATTATTAATAGTCGGTGGCTTGAATTATAGACAAAATCAATATGCGAATAGGATATTTATATAGAGTTGTTTTATTTAAAATTCTTTTATAGTTATCTAATTTTCAATGTGTTTGTATATTTGAGCATAAACGCAGTGGAATTTGGTTCGATTCTATTGTGAAATAAATTCTTTACATCTTCCACTCTGATAAGCAAAACCAAGTGTTAGCCTCCACTCAGCACATCGTCTCGAATTCGATCTAGACACTTTATTCTACCTGCCAAACTCAAAGCTCTTGTGATTTTTTACTTGTCTCTTTTTTAAATTTTGAACTAACGACCTGTTACAGATAATTTTTTGCGCTAAATGGCTTTTAAAAGTATTAAAAAGATGCAAATGTTTGTTTATTTTTTTAGCTTCACGATGTATCCCGCTCACAGCAGGGTAGGTAGAGTGAACCTAGTGCAAAGACACTCTATGCCTTATTTTCCACCTAATCCTGGAGGTATAGCGTGTTGAGGGGCAGAATACCATAGCTAAGAGAAGAAAATATTAAATATTTCATTTCCTCTAGTGGTAATCGAACCCACAACGTGTCGCTTTCACAATCACACCGTTGTACCTCTGCATTATGACTGGCTTCAATTAAAATTTATCATTATTATTCTTTATTCACATCAATAAATTACAAAAAATATTCTGAATAACTTTTATATAAAATAATGAATAACCTTTCACATTTCAATAGCTATTAATATTTTTATTTTCATACATACGTATATGTTTTTAAATGATCCATTGTTAACTTAACAATTGTATATAATTACTTATTGTTATATATTCACGATTGGCTTATATTTTACAAAAGCACTGTAAATTATAATAATTATTACTCTTAGTAGTTCGCTGTATTGTGCATTTATGGATATTTCTCCGTTTTTCACTCATTTTGCGTGTTAGGTTTAAGGACTTGGTAAAAAATATTGCATTTTATATGTTATTCAGATAAGCAAGGAAATAACAAGTATATATTTTAAAATTTGAGACCAGTCATGGCGCAGGGGCACAAAGTGTGACTGTAAAACCAAAAGTTTGTGGGTTTGATCCCCACTCGAGAAGATGAAATATTTACTTAAATGTATATTTCCATTTCTTCGCTCTGGTGTCGAGGCAAAGCATGGCGTTGAGTTCTGCATGCCTCCAGAATTCGGCAGAAAGTGGGGAACGGAGTGTCCTAACACTATATTCCCTCTGCCTACCCTGCTGTTACTGCCTGCTGCTACAAAATGCTACAGCATTTTGGACTCAATTGAAGCTCTCTTACTTCACGCTGCACGCCCGCACACAGATGATATATAGATGGTATGCAACCCTTCGTGCGCCAATCCAACTCACACTCGTTTAGCTAAAAGACAATCTGGTGGTAAAATACTCTAATTCTTATTTTCCACCTGACACGAGACATCATGTTTTAAGTGGTGGACACAACTACCGCTATTACTGCTTTGCACCGTTATTAATGCGTTTTTTGAGCAGAGGCAATAAAAATAATTAATTACCCCGAATGGATATCAAACCCAGAACCATCGCGTTTAGTACTGTGCCCCGATGGACAAAAGTCGTTTTATATTATAATAATAGACGTACTACAAAAAAAATTCTGTATTACACAAGATTTTTCCAGTTTTTTTCATTTCATACGCAATGCTAAGTGAAATTGACATTTCGTTGTTCCAGATAGCATCACGTTTATTGAAATATTGAAATTCGGACGTGACACGTTAACAGAAAGACGAATTAATGAAATATCGACATTTTTTTATATTTTAACTTTAATTTAAAAAGGATATTTATTCTGTGATTCTTATTTAACAAAGAATATAAATTTTGTATGGATGCTATTTTAAATATATATTTATTGGTATTGGCCCTTTTAGTACTTCAATAGCTACTTTTTTGTTGATCCACGATCCAGGATATATCAGTGTTGAGATACTCCCATTAAGACACTTCCGTATTCTAATTTTCGCTGATTTTTGAGAGGTTGCGTACTGTATGGAGGAACTCAACGCCACGCTTTGCCTCGTTCAGGTTCTCTATGCCTATTATGTTTTGCCGAATAAATTGTGAAACTAAAAAACAACTTTACGATTAGGCCGTTTTTTTTAAATTAAAAAATAATGTCGCACACGTTGACGTTTGAAGAAATATTCTGCCGAGTAGGATTGGAACCCATAACCATGACGATCAAATTGCGTTATTAATTCTCATACAATATCACATATAATGACCCAAATCTTAATTTATAATATATTTTGATACAATTCCGGAGCATCATCTCTTCATTTGTACGCTTGCGGAGTTATGTATCCAAAGTTTGGTAACAACGTTCTGTACTTGTATAAGTTAGTTCAATCTAAAGTTCAAGCGATTCAGTCATTAAGTCAAATCAGTTATTTATAGTTGTTTGAACAAATATCTCTATAATTATGTAAGTTATTATGCAATCTATATAGTAATTTAACAATATATCTATTCTTATATTATAAAAGTAAAACGTTTGTTTGTTTGTTTGGACCTGATAATCTCAGGAACTACTGGTTTGAATGGAAAAAATATTTTTGTGTTTTTACAGTATAGTTATTATGGTAGAAAACTAATATATAATTATTATTATCATTTTCAGTATCTTTAACTGTAAAACCCGTGTATATTGAGAGACAATACTTGCTTTGCTTTTTTCAGCTTCACGTAACATCCTGAAAATAGAAGGGTAGGCAAAGGGAACCTGGGAGCCTAGTGTTAAGACAAAGTGTTCCTATGAAGACACTTCTGTTCCCGACGTTCCACACTTTGGTATGTAATCAGGTCTAGGAAATTAAATAAGTTCATTTCTTCGCTCTGATTGCACGCCGTGTGGAAAGTTGGGAAGTGGGAAGCGCACGCACATGGTTATAAGTTCGATTTCCATATTTGTTCACAATGAAATGCTGTGTCACTTCGCCACAACGCAGTCTATTTAAAAATAATAGTAAAAACTCGACACAAATATTCTAAAAGTAAACAAACAGCTAGAAAAGAGCTGATGATCTTCAAACGGCTGAATATTTTCTTACATCATTACCTAAGAACACTTTCAATTACGTCACTTTAGAATCAAAAAAAATTAAGTCAAAATCGGTTCATTCGTTTGGGGGCTATGACGCCACAAACAGACAGATACCTACATGTATGACTGTAGATATGTACGTGGGTTTAGAATGTTTAGTAATATTTATTTTTTTAATTTACGATCAAAGAGTAGATTTCGGTGAAAAATGGAGAACGGAAGTGTTTTAGTGTGAACGTAGTATCTTAACACTAGGTTCCCAGGTTCCCCCTGCTTACAGTAAAAAGCGTGAAGCTAAACAAATAAAATAAAATTCGTAGCATTACACATAAATTTAATCATAATCTATTATGAAACTATTGCACAGTATAGTATCGAAACCATTAAACGCTATGACACATAACGAGGGTATTTACACGCTTTGCTAAATACTTATGTGAATCTAGTGATTAACATTAGTAAATTGAAACTGATTTGTATAGCATTTGTGTAGATTTTCGTGTGAATATTATTTATAGGTTTATTGTATTTTATGTTTTTGTAGATTTATAAAATAAGACTATCGACCCACTCGTGGCTTCGCCCGCTTTAACTTATTGTTGTATTACAGCCAAATTATACAACTTTTTGTACATAAATTATTTACTGTGTTATTCTAATGTATAATAGCTACTTTATTGTAAAAAAGACCTTGAAATCCTTTCAGTACTTTTTATGTAAAAGTGGAACAAACATTTATTCTCACAATTTCTTACATTTATAACATTATAAGTAAATAAATCCTAAAAAATACAATAAAAATAATATAAGAAAGAAGGTTCACAATTTATCTTGCATAGTACGGTAGGCTGATAAAACCTAGTGTTAAGACATTCCGTTTTCCATTTTCCAGTAAAGTTCGAGTTATTACATGTCGAGCGGCGGAGTTTAACGCCTCGCTTTGTTTTACCAGAGAGGAGAATCGCAATAAACCATCTCCCCGAGGAGGAAACTTGGGGAGTGTAGGGAAGCTACGATATTTTTACTCCATATTTTTACGTCTTAATTCACAAATCGATGTAAATGAAGTAGCGAGCGGTAGCTTGAACTATATGTGAGTAGAACCCATGATATAGGTTGACATTTGATCAGCAATAAATCCTCTAAGAATTTCCCAAGAGGCTTACATATAAATATACTATTTAGCCAGTGAGATGGGCCTAATTTTTTGTAAAAAAAATTCCTATGTTTTTTTTTCTTTGAGTTCCCACACGTAGCAGGGTAGAGAGCGGGAATCTTATGTTAAAACACTACACTCCTTTTCACACAACTTGTCAGTAATATAACTTTTAAATCGTAATACAAATAGACGTAGGCTCGATTTAGTAATCAAGTGAAAATAAATCATTCCAGTGAGGTCGTGAGTTGGAATCAAACCCACGACACAATACCGCCACATACCAATATTTACGTTTCCCACAATGACTTCAAATAGAAATTTATATTATATGAATACATTATATTACATATTCATAAAACATATTGTTTCTTATTTCATAAACATGCGTTTCTTTTCTTTTTGTGAAAGTAAAAAATGAATTTCGCTATCTGTAGAATGAAAATATTAAAATTCAAGCATATTGTGCACCTTAGTAGCCATCTGGCGGGGTTATTGTAGGCACCCCTTTGTGGCAATAGCAGCTCTCTTTACACGACTACTTTATATTTTTTATGGGTTTTAAGTAAATATAACATTTTATTATGTTTTTTTTAAGTAAGCTTAAGATTTAAATTAACAGATGAAAGTAGCTGTAACTATTACAGTAAGTAAGTGCGCTATACTGACCTCAGTAACTGAGGTCAGTATAGCGCAGTGGAACAACATATATTTTTGCTTGTTGTGTGTGGGTTCGAGCTCCGTGAAAGGGAAGTTTAGTATTTTTATTTCGTTATTAAAATTTTAAAACAATAACAAATTAGAACAATATATACAAAATATTTTATAGAATTACTTTATTTTTGATTTTCTAAATAAGAACCTCTTCCTTCTTCCACTTATCGATACATTTTTCAATTTTCAATCAGTGCTTAATATTACCGGACATCTTAGTTCATATTTAAATCATTTGATTGAATTGATTTGAAATTTATAACTATACATTTAATCAAATATCTCTATCTAAATATTTTTAAATTTACAAATAATAGTTAAACAATAATTCTTTATTCAGTATATCTAGTAAATATTCCTAAAATTTAAAATTTTATAGCTTGTACATACAAATATAAATGTGAACGACAAGGGGCATCATAAAGTAGGTGTCGGTGTCGCCCCCTTACAGATATCACCCCGTGCCTGACTGTGCCTAGCACTATTATATGGTAATGACAATTTAATTATGAATGCCGTCTAGCTTTCTATTATATAGAGAATTTTTGGTGAAAATTATTTAAATTATTCAAAAATGTTAAAAATTTTCATGGTATGTTGTATTGTTTTTTAAATGCTTACGTAGCGAGAATGGTTGTGGATTCGATTTCCACTCGAGGGAATGTATTTCTCTTCTGTTCATCTCTCTGATAGATAACGCGCGGGTTTGAGTTGCGCTTTTCAACATTCAATGTCTCGAAAGTTGCGGGGTGCTTGGGGAACAGATTATTTTATCACTAGGTTTCCTCTACTTATTCTACTACGAAAAATATTTTTTATGCGTTAATAATGACACTTTATTCCCCGGAAGTAGATGCTTTTGTATAATAGTAAGCATCGTCGAGTAGTGTGTAGTTATTATTTAAATTTCAAATAAATTGCAGTCTGATTGCGTGACGTCGGGCTGCTTAGCTAATAACGTCTTGGAATTAAACAAAAACTAATATTTAAACAAATGAAAAAGATAATAGAATAAAGGCAACCTAAAATGAATTCCTAAGTTTCCAGTAAAAAAAAACTAAATTTAAATTAACATAGGTAATCTGATTATAAATAAAATCGTCCTCGTAACATATTCTGATTAAAAAAAAAAATCTTCCTCAAAATCGAATGAACTTTTTCAAAGATTTGGCCGAAAAAAAAAAGAAACAAGAATCTTTAGTATATAGTAGATATGTATTTCCTTAGAAATGATCTTAGATGTACATAAAGTCAATAGTTACGACTATAAAGTAACATGCTGTAGGAAACGTGAGAAAAATGACATAGTTGTATACACCAAAATAAAACAGAGTTTTGAAGCACGAATTTCTTTTATTTTTCTTTACGCGTTATCTATTTCTATTCAAAGGAAAATATAAAGAGAAAAACTGTATTTTCCCCAAATACATTTGGTGTCACATAGTTTCGTGTATTTTGCGTCAAAACCGAGGCGTCAAAACACATGATAGAACGCATCGTTTGGGTGATAAGAAATATACCTTTTTGATATTGATGTTTCCTCAGTACAGCCTTATATTATATACTGCGTTATGTTTTACCGTACATAGAATGTTTTATTTTTATTTTTATTTTAATCTAAATGATTAAGATATTGAGGCCAGTGGTGGCGCAGTGGCACGAGGTGTGACTGTAAAACCGACTGGTTGTGGGTTCGATCCCCACTCGAGGAGATCTGGTGTCGAGGTTAAGCGCGGCGTTGAGTTCTGCCAGTCAACACGCAATGCCTCCAGAAATCGGCAGAAAGTGGGGAACGGAGTGTCTTAACACTAGATTCCCTCTGCCTACCCTGCTGTGTGCGGGATACAGCTGATTTATTTATTAAGATATTGTTAAGATATGAAGATACTAAAATTTATGTTAGAAAGAATTATAATATTTTTTTTTACTTTAAATAACTCCTTATTTCTTGTACCTGTACTTGTTTTGGTTATTATAAATTGAAAATGGCACAGGTTCACGTCCAGATCAATAAAATAATTTTTTTTATATTTTATATATACTATTTGAATTATATTTATATTAGTAATGAAGTTGTTGCACCACGGTTGTAGGTTCGGGGTTCCTATTTGGGGATTTTTTTTTATTTCTTCGCTATGACAACAGGACAATAAGATAAAGTCTGACATTGAGTTCTGCCACTCAACACGCAATTACTCGAAAACTGAGCGGTGCATAAGAAACAGAGTGTCTTAACACTACCCCTTGACTGATATTATGAAGCATACAGAGTGAAGCTAAAAGCATAAATAAATAGAAGAAAACAATGAATTTTCAAACCCACAAATGTTAATATAATGAACATAAGAAATATTTATATAGCCAGTATCATTTATTTACCTTAGCTAACTGGCTGAATGAAGATTGGCATATTATGTTTTATGATTTAAAGAGAATATATAATAAGAGTGTGTTCACATCTGACCTTGCGTAACATAGACCGGTGTCTAGTCGGGCGAATCGATTTGTATCGATTTAAAGGGAACCTTACTTTACACGTGTATTAAGGTATCGATATTGGACAGCTTATTTTTTTTTAGTTTTCTCGCTATGGTAGCCAAATCGTGGCTTTGAATACCACCAGTCAATATGCAATGTCTTTAAAAAGTTATAGGAAGTGAGGGACGGAGTGTTTTAGCACTGGTTCCTCTCTGCCTAGGGTATATGTAAACTGAAAAGCTGATATCGATAATAATGCTTTCGTTTTAGTAATTTTATTTTTTGTTTTATAATCGAATGGTAAGTTTGTCAAGGCAAGGCGCGACGTTGATTTCCGCCTTTCAACACGCAATGCCTTAGAATTCTGAGGAAAGTGTGGAACGGAGGGTCTTAACCCTAGGTTCCCTTTGCCTACCCTGCTGTGTGCGGCATAGAGCGTCAACCTAATTTATTTTAAATTTCAAATGTCTATCTTAAAAATTAGTTTAGTTAGATCAACCTTCGTTCTTTGTCTGAGGTAAACAAAAGTAAAAATAAACAATTTGTCAATTATGTGATGTATGGTGAAAGTATTTCGTTTTAATAGACTGAGAGATAAAAAATATTTATATGTTGAAGATAATTTATTTATAGTCTTCTACGTCTGGGAACCAAACCTACACACACCGATCACATATACGAGTATAATGTCCTATATACGAGTATAATGTCCTAACATCGCCATAAAATTTATCACAAAATTATTTTTACATTAAAATCTCAAATAAAAATAAATTTTAAAAAGTATCAAGAAATTAAAATGCATATAAATATCTTGAATTACATTAAAAGTCCGAAAAAAATGTACATTTTAATTTAAAAAGCTTTTTAGATAATTACAAGATAATAATTTTCTCGTTACATTAATGAGAAACGAGGAACTTGGATGCGATTGAAAATGGAGAAAACTGTGAACAAAGGGTGACGTTAATAGGTTTTTTCACTTTTCTTTAACATTTTGTAAGGCGCTAGCGAAACTATCTTGACACAAAAGATTTTAGAGAACATCATTTGGCCTCATCACCTTGTAGTTCACTTTGATTAATTATAAGCCGCGCTTAGCCTCGACACTAGAGCGAATAAATGGAAATATAAATTTAAGTAAATATTTCATCTCCTCGAGTGGGGATCGAACCCACAACTAGCCGGTTTTACAGTTACAGTTTGTGCCGCAGCGCCACGATTGGCCTCAAAATTTTGAATAATTTTTCTTTGTTTAATTATATTATTTAACAAGCGGGCGCGCGCGGCTTCGCCCGCTTATTTGCACCCTTAGGAGTGAATTCTAAAAAAAACACGAAACATGTATTCAATAAAATATTTTTAACGGTCTGTATTTAAATTTTTATACAAATCGGTGGCGATTTAAAGATTTTTCTATATAAACTTTCAATCCCTTATGGGTTCAACCCTTAGGGGGTGAATTCCAAAAAAACATGAAATACGTGTTCAATGAAATATTTTTAAGAGTCTGAACTTCAAATTTTATGAAAATCGGTGTGGATTTAAAAAAAAATCCATACAAACTTTCGACCCCTATTTCATTCATTCTTTAGGGTTAAAATTTTTCAAATTCCCTTCTTAGTGGATGTCCAGATTATGAAAATAAACATCTGTCCAAAAATAAACATTTCACGTTTCTACCATCAGCGGTTACGGCTCTGCGTGCGTCTTACCTCAGTCAGTCAACACAAGTCCTTTTATATATATAGATAGATTGAAATTTAGTTAATTATTTCATTATTGTAAATACGATGATTGTGAGTTCGATTTCCACTTGAGGGAATGATATATCTTCATTGATGTGTCGAAAATGCAATGGAAAATAGAAAATGGTACTTTACTTACCTTTTTGTATCTTCTTCATCATTTTTATTTTTTAAATAGAAGTATAGGTTCACCAGTGTTATGATAGTATCTTAGCACCGGTTTTCCTACCCTATTATGTAAAAGATATAATGTGAAGTTAAAAAAATGTTGCATTTCCGAAATTTAACTCACGCTTCTAAGTACTAGGGTATGCGGAGGCCGTCGTGGCGCAGGAGCACAATGGTGTGACTGTAACGTGACGGTTGTGGCTTCGATCCCCACTCGGGGGAATGAATTATTATTTCTTAATATTTTCACTTCTTCGCTCTGGCATCAAGACAAAAGCACGGCATTGAGGTGTTCAGCGGAAAGTGGGGAACGGAGTGTCTTAACACTAGGCTGCCTCTGCCTGCCCTGCTGTATGCAGAATACAGTGTGAAACTGATTTATTTGATTTACTAACTACTAAGATAACTTTTTTTTTTCTCTAAATTAGGCTCGTCTATAGTATAATATTTGTATACGGCAAGTGTATAAACGGAAAAAGGGCGAGCATTCTAACATTTCTTTCATACATTAATACAAATATGTACTCGAAACACGCACAGAATCAACGATCTTACATAAATAAACTTTTTTTGTGGATTGAGATGTATAGGGAGTGCTGGTTAAATTTTATGAAATGTTTTTAGCTTAATTTTCATGGTTATATGTGTATTTACTTTGAAATATTCGTTACATTTATAGTGAATTATTATACAGTATTGGTTACGGGTTCGATCTCAATGACTATCGCACATAGTAGGATCGGCAGAGGGAACCTGGAAACCTAGTGTTAAGGCACTCTGTTTTCCATTAAGAAAAGACAATAATTCTTGATCCCTTAAATAAAAAAAAGTTAAGTTTTAGTTTAAAAAGTAAGAGTTTGCTCTAGTAACGAGGCAAAAGAGAGTAAGTGAGTTCTGGCACTTAACACGCAATATTGGAGGTATTGCGTGTAAAGTGAAAAGAATTCCTCGAAATGTGTTGAACGGAAGTGTCTAATGTGTACGGAGTGCACACTAGGTTCCTAGGTTCCCTCTGCCTACTATATGCAGAAAAAAAATATTAAAGTCTACGAAAACAAAGTTCCAAGCGATGTCTTATTACATAATTTGCATATATACGTATATACATAATTGCTTAATTACCATAAGCTACGTCAAATTGATATTGGTCTTGCAATTTACGATATTGGATCATTAAATTATAGATGATAAACATGAGGCCAGTCGTGGCGTAGGGGTACAAAGTGTGACTGTTAAATCGACTGGTTGTGGGTTCGATCCCCACTCGAGGAAATGAAATATTTATTTACATTTATATTTTCATTTCTTCGCTCTGGTGTCGAGGCAAAGCGCTGCGTTGAGTTCCGCCCCTCCACATGGAATGTCTTCAGAACTAAGCGTAAAGTAGGGAACGGAGTGACTTAACACTAAGTTCCCACTGCCTACCCAGCTATGTGTGGGATACAGCGTGAAGCTGAAAAAAAAAACTAATAATAGCAATCCATTTCAGACTATGCTTATAATCGAATATACCTAGATATATTATAAAGCTGAAGAGTTTGTTTGGTTTAACGTGTAAATCTCACGAACTCAGGCAGTATTGGTTAGAATTAAAGTAATCTTCGAGTTCGACACGACGCTTTTGATTGATTTTTGTCAGTATCATATTTTTGTCGTGTCATTTTTGTCAGTTCTTTATCAATTTCAGAAGCTAAATTGATAAAAAACTGACAAAAATGACACTTCTAACACATTTTTATACTTATTTGAAATATATTAATTGAATGTCGTTCTCACGCTGTATCCCACATACTGCAGGGTAGGCAGAGGCAACCTAGTGTTAAGACACTCCGTTTCTCACTAATTGAAAATAACTTTCTCAAAAATTACTTTAGTTGCGATTACCTAACGTTGAAACAGGAAACTAAATTAATATGTAAAATACTTCAAAGGAAAAAAAAATCTCAAATTACGCCAGCTAAGATTGTTGTCGAGAGCCTTCTCTAAGGGAAAGTGGAACAAGTATTTTAAGTTAATTAAGTCACAAAAGATGCTGCCGTGTGAGAGATAAAACGCCACTAATTCTCAACAAAATCGTAGTGTAAGCGTATTTTTGTAATCTTATTGAAGATTCTTCTCTTTGACATGATAGTTTTTGGACCTTGACATTTAAATTTTTTATGAGAATGTAGAGTAAGTGATATTAAATAATTTAGTTTAAATATATATATTTTGTTCTTTTTATATTATATTCTTTTTAACCGTAGCGTTTGGCGCTCTGTTCTCTGACTGCCCCGCTAGGGATAAAGCGTGAAGTTAAGTTAAGTTAAGTTAAGTTAAGTATGTTCTTTTTAGTTTTGAATAGCTTTATTGAATTTTCTCAATAAACATTCAATGTTTCTAGTACGAAAGGGAAACAGAGTATTTTAACTCAAGATTATCTTAGCCTCGTTACCAGAGCAAGGAAATGAAAATATTAAATATATTATTTCCTCGAGTTGTTGTAGCTAATGTTATTTTGCAGTATTTTTTCCTTTTATAATCAGTTTCACGCTGTATCCTGCACACTGCAGGGTAGGCAGAGGGAACCTAGTGTACCGAAATACAACGCCGCGCTTTCTCCTCGAGTGGGGATCGAACCCAGAACCAGTCGATTTACAGGCACACTTTGTGCCCCAGCGCTACAACTGGCCACAACTTCGATGTATGTATTCGTAAAATCACGCTGTTAATAAATAAAGTTGGGCGGTATAATATATAACAGATAATATAATTCATTATAAATTTGTAATGTTCTAATCATTATTTATTTTCAACACTGACTGTTATAAATAACAGTCAAAATATTCATTATCTGCTATAAAATGGCGTGTGGCGCCTCGGTTCGGGAATAATCGGAAATATTTAGTAGTTGTTCGGCCTACATCGAGTCCAGCCAAGGTCAAATAAAATAATGATGGCGAACTTCACATTGTATAACTTCACACAAATATGAGCTTTAACTCAATGGCAGAAAGGCCAAATATTACTTACATTAAAATAACTAATAACAAAAATATTAGTCTGAACTTCGTACATTTTGTCATTGTATTATATTTACGTAGAAAATAATATAATATATATTACAATAGTTTAAAATAACAGTTAAAAAAATATAATATAATGAATAATGCATTATAAAAATATAACAGTAACGCCCAACACTATTAATAAATGAATACCCAGAACACTAATATTTAATGCTAAAAGAGCTGGAGCAGCACTAAATTACTTTTTCTATATTTAATAAGACAAGCAAAGTTTAACATAACTGCGTTAAACTTGTTCAGACTTTAATATTAAAATGGTATGTTTTTGCTCATAAGTAAATTAAATTATAATTTAAGATATAATAATTTAAATAAAAAAACAAAGGTAGTTCAACATGATTCTTATGAGAATTATTTGGTATGGTCTGGTCTTATCTTATTAAAGAAATAAAGAAACGACAAGCATAAAATTTTGATCGTTTCATATATTGTTTTCTACAGAAACTTCTCATTATTTTGAGCATGAAAAGAAAATAAAATATTTTTTTTTAGCTTTACGCTTTTTATCGTATAGGAAGATAAGCAGGGAAAATAGGGGTCCGACCAGATCGTCTGATAACTAAAATCTCTCCCGTTTTAATATAACATCAATTTTTAGATTCTGTACCTAGGAAAAAAACGAAACCCTTACAGGATCATTTTGTTGTCTGTTTGTCTGTCAAGAGCGTTTATCTCAAGATCGAATTGAATGTATCGATCTAAAATCAATATCAAACATTCAGGTCTACGGTCCTTTGGAGCACAGAAAGAATCAAGCTTCTAATCTAAGTCTTTGCAATTATACCAGCATTTATGCATCGTTTTTATTGCATTTTCTATAAAATTCGCCGCTTAATGAAAACTTTTAGTGATACTTCCCGTTAACCTACAATTATGAAATATGGCAAAAAGAACTTGTAACATAAATAAAAGAAAAAATCTAAAAAGTGTAATTTGTACTTCCTTTTGACATTTTTAAATTAGTACTTAGCCCTCGTAATGTTAAAAAGTTAATATACTTAAAATTTGTATATTTAAAATGTTAATAAAGGCACCAGCCATATTTTTAACGGGAGTAAAAGCATCTGGATTGATACCAATATTAAGGTGTTTTAACCATATTTTTAAGAATATAATCAGCTTCACGCTTACACGCTTCCGCACACAGCAGGGTAGGCAAAGGGAAGTGTTAAGACACACAGTTCTCCACTTTCCGCTGAATTCTGCAGGCATTGCGTGTTGAGTGGCGGAATTCAACGCCGGCTTTGCCTCGATACCAAAGCGAACAAATGAAAATATAAATGTAAATAAATATATCATTTCATCGAGTGGGGATCGAACCCAAAACCAGTAGAATTTACAGTCACACTTTGTGCCCCTGCGCCACAACTTTCCTCAAAATAAAATAAAATATCTTTACTATATTTATTTTATGCGCTATTTTGTATGTCGAATAACTGAACTTTAATCGTACAATAAAGAATTTTTATGTACTAATAATGACTAAATGACTACAATACAATGACTAACAATATACTATTTATTTTTTTCAAATATATAAGAAATAATATCTATATCATTTTTCTTACTATTAAGACGTGTATTAAATTTTGTTCTTGAAAATATAATGTTAAAAATAATTTAAAACCATAACTATATGTAAAATTATAGTTATTACTATTGATAATAATCAGCTTCACGCTGTATCAGCACACTGCAGGGTAAGCAGAGGGAACCTAGTGTTACGACACTCCGTTCCCCACTTTCTGCCGAATTCTGGAGTCATTGCGTGTTGAGTGGCAGAACTCAACGCCGCGCTTATCCTCGATACCAAAGCGAAGAAATGAAAATATAAATTTAAGTAAATATTTCATCTCCTCGAGTGGGGATCGAATCCACAACCAGTCGGTTTTACAGTCACACATCGTGCCACTGCGCCACGACTGGCCTATACTACTGTTGATAATTTTAATAATTTTATACATGTTATAAGAAGCTATTTAAAAAAAAAATCAGAAACATCGTAAATAGTTTATTTTATGAATTTCATTAACGTATTACCTGCAATTGTAAAATGTAAAATATTTTTCTATATTTTTAATTTAGTAAAAGCTATTTATACAAAACTCCACAGGGACTAAGTTAAGTTGATATATAACTGAAAAATGTCAAGGAATATGGTGTGCTCTAATAAATAAATAATAATATATTTTTACATAGTAACTATAAAATAAAATTCATTCTTTAACTTAATTTAGCTTCACGCGTTTAACTAGCGGGATAGTCAGAGAGAACGGTGCGTTAAGCGCTACGGTCTCTACATACCTCTTTCGCCTCGTCTACTGCCACAAACCTCTTCATACATACCCTCCGAGAGGTCCTCGATATACGACTTTGAGAAGATATTTTTTTTTTATCTAATGTTTTTTTAATAATATAATTTTGTATGTTAGTTTATTCTTAATTACTATTAAAATAAAATACTGTATTTCTAACTAAATTTTATTTTTCGCTACTAAATTCTCATGAAGTTGTAAGTAGTTTGCTTTTTACTGTTTTTTTTTAATCACAAAATATCTGGAAAAGCAAAATGGAAAGAGAGCATAGAATACAATCACTAACATATATAACAAATAAAAAAATCTGTGTGTGCATGTGCATAACACCACAATTATATATAGCTATTTTCATGTAATTCCATCAAATGTTTGTATGTATGTACGTCACAAGTTTTTTAGTTTAATGGAGAAAGCTCACGCTCGTCTTGACGGCGCCGCGCACTGCGGTAGACTAACCACGCATGCGTGATATTGGAAACGTTTTTTAAATTTTATTTTGTACGCAATAAGGTATATTTTTGAGTGTATAAAATGTATGTAAAAGCTAAGGGTTCCAGGAAAATGGTTCCAGGACTGAATGCAGTGTCAATTGTGTATTGTATTTGGAATTAGTGATGTGAAATGTGTAATTTTTTTTTTTAATAGGATGAGATAAAATTGTTATGTATTTTTGTGACGCTATTGAATTGTGTCCGACTGTAAATTTTAAGGGTGTAGGTTCCATTTCTACTTGAGGGAAGGCTTACGTAAAAAATATTATTATTATTTTCTAATTTCTGGCAGAGAGCAGCGTTAAGTTGCGCTGTTCAACAGGTTTCCTCTGCCTATTATTATTATTGTATTTAAAGTTTTATTCATTCTTTTCGTAAATTTTTCATTTTTTTCTTGTGTATTTCAACGACGGCTACTAGGATATCCTAAAACTAATTTACGACATCTACTGCTAGACATAGACCTCCCCAAGTATTTTCACGATGATCGGTCCAGCGCTGTCGGCTGTTTTTTTTAACTTCACGCTATATCCCGCATATCTGAGAGCGGGGGAGGTATTGTGTTACCTACCTATACCTAATTATATAGTTTCTAATATATATCTAATTAAATAATTTAATAACATAATAAGCTTATAGAGCTATGATTATGGTATCGTTAAGAGTTAATCCTATTTCATATTTTTGTTAAACCATGATTAAACTAATTTCTGAGTCATCTATTAGTCATATAGTCAATTACGTTGCCCTCCAAAAGGTAGTAGAAACCAATAATATTATATAGAATGAGATATGTAATATTTAAAATATATAATAAAATATACTATAATATGAATAAAATCAAATAAAATCATGGCTTCAAGAACAATTTATTAAAACATAATCAATTTAAAATATATTTAACATTTTTAAAGTGTTATGTTCCACACAGGTAATAAATATTTTTCTAAATAAGTACAATTTAGAATATTTTTATTAATAAGAGCACGCTGAAAACTTTAATAATTACAAATGATGTAGAGAAACTGTGAAATAAAGGTATCAAAAGTTAGTTGACATCGTTGAAGAATAATTTAAATGATTATGCTTTTTGCCAACATATAATATTTTTATATTTTATACGACCACCAGTATGTAGAAATACTTTGAATCGTCTAGACATAGATTCCAGAAGATTTTGTACTGTTTTTTATCGAGTCGAGTGGACCACGGTTCAAGAATTTTATTTTTAACAAATTCCTTTGGCGTCTCATCAAAACAGGGATCCTGCGGTCTATTTCATCTCACAAACGTTAAATGGGGTTGATGTCGAGTGACATTCAAGGCCATCCCACTAACAATACTTCGTTATCTTCAAAATATATTTTTTTATCCTCACCTATGTATACTTTTGATTATTATCTTGTTCGAACTTGAAAATTCGACCATAACCCATTGTTTCAGCAGATTGATCATAATTGTCAACAAAGAATATTACAATGTATAAATGAACGTACTTATTTAACATGACGTTTGAATGTTTTCTAGAGTCTCGCTGTACCTAGTAAAGCAGACAAGGAAACATGGGAATCTAGTGTTAAGACACTCCATCTTATTAAGATACTCAATTCTCCAACCGTTGCTTGTGCGTTAACAAAGCGAGGAAATCAAAACATTAAATATTTCACTCCCCCGAATGGGCATCAAGCCCACAAGTTTGAAATTTAGGCTATAAAAATGCGCTATGACTGCAAACTGCTTACTTAATGCTTAATGATTTTAGTGAAACTTATGCGTAAATTGGAGAAACCCTTCACTAAAGGTATATTATGACATAAAAAAATATTTTCATCTAAAATGGTGATAAAAAACTTTCCTCTTTTTTATATTCTATATTGGAAACATGTAGAAAATGAAATGTTAAAATATTTATATGTAGTTAGACATATATCAGCTTCACGCTGTATCCCGCACACAGCAGGGTAGCCAGAGGGAACCTAGTGTTAAGACACTGCGTTCTCCACTTTCTGCCGAATTCTGGAGGCATCGCGTGTTGAGTGACAGAACTGAACACCGCGCTTAGCCTAGACACCAGAGCGAAGAAATGGAAATATAAATTTAAGTAAATATTTAATCTCCTCGAGTGGGGATCTCACCCACAACCAGTCGATTTTACAGTCACACTTCGTCCCGCTGCGCCACGACTGGCCTCACTCACTCAGATATATATGTTCGTATGCTTGTCCACAAAGGTAACGGTAACTTAAAGTTATATCGAAATGATCCTTTGTGATTCAAAAATGATACGTGCCAATTTATGGAACAGTCCAAGTTTACTTAAAATTAGTACAGTAGTTTTAGTAACTCTTTCACATGTATGCAAAATTAAATATGTAAGTACATATAATGCGTAACATTCATTATTTTCTCGAGCAATATATTTTTTAGGATACATAATTGAGAATTGTCTGTAGAGTATGCCAACATGCCCTGAATTGGCTTGATGCCATATAAGCGGTGTCTTCCAATGGCCAAGACCTTTTCAGTTGAACTAAAAATTTAAATAAGATACGTGTATACATGCATTAACGATTTTAGCATCCTATATTTTGTAAAATTTTATAACGAAAAGAGAATCCTATATATTGTGAATTACATATTATTAAAGCTTCTTAGATTTAAAATGAAAATATTATTTGAAATCAGAACTCGTACTTTTTATTTTAATAACATCGAAATTAGACGATGATTTTTCTATGCTTCTAACCCAAAATGAATTTGAATGGTGATGGTGATTATCTTTTACGACATAAGCAGCCAATGAACTTTGACAGAAGTTTTCGGTGCGTTTTGGGAATCTAGTAAAGCAAGAATCTGTGAAAGCAAAATCTGCACTATGGCAAAACTAAGTTTTTAATAATATTATAATCATCTCAACAAAGTTTATTTTTGTATTCACGCTGTATCCTTCAAAACTTTGTGTGGTGAGTGTTTGAGCTCAACGCTGCGCAAAAAAATCTTATAGGAACGGGGAAAATAATAATAATTCACCCCCTCATGTGAAATTAGAACCCACAATCGGCACGTTTACAGCCACACGATGTGCCTAGTGTGTTTTTTGCTTTTTTTTCTAAAATAAAAAAATATTTATATATTTTACCATATATTAATGTTGAAGCTGACATACATATAAAAATTGAATCAGTCTAAACTCGGTCAACTAGAAACCATGTATGTATGACATCACGTTCTATTCATCTGAATATTCGTTGTTCTAAGCCTTTACTGATTTCTGAGCTACGTCTAGTGAATACATAGTACGCTACGTGTTACAACGAAATTTCTCACTGATATATTTGTTATAGTTTCACGCTGTATCCCGCACGTATCAGGGTAGACCTAATGTTAAGCCGGATTCTGGAGACATTGCTGATTGAGTGGCTCAATACCTCGCTTTACCAGAGCGAGGAAATGAAAATAGTATTAATTTTTTCATTTTCTAAAGCGGGAATCGCATCCACAACCTGTCGCGTCTACAGCCACACTCTTGTGCCTCTATGCCACGACTGGCCTCAATTTTATATAAAAACTAGTATACATAATAAAAAACAAGTAAAAATCGTTATATAGCAAATGTAGTGCAATTATCATTAATAATACGTAACTGTACAATAAAATTTTATAGATTCCATTAAGCTATAATCACCCATTTTAGATATAAGCTTTCATATTTGTATTGCCAGTAGTTATACTAAATAAATAAATAAATAGACTAGTATAAACACTAATATGTTAGCAGCCTGTTGTATAGAATAAGAGTTTTTTTTACGTCCAAATATTTTTTTTCAAGATCGAAATATTTTTTTTCTAACGTATTTTTTTTTCATGCGTTTCTTATAACACAATAGGCAGAAGGAACTTAGTGTTAAGACACTCTGTTTACCACTTTGCGTTTAATTCTTTTAATAATATATTTTATTAATTGCGGAACTTAAAACAAACAAAAATAGAAAATAATTTATTTATGTCCCTGAGTAGGAATCGAACGAAAGTGAAACTACATAGCAAAAATATATATATTAACTACATATATATATATTTTACCGTACAAAAATAAAGATCTTAATGTGATTTGAAATAATTACTTTAAATTTAATTATTGTACATATTCACATTAAACTGCATAGTACTCTTTTTATTCGTAATAGTAAATTTAACAATATTTCTATTTCTAAAAAATATATTAATCGTAACCGATCCCAATTTTTCTATATTATAAGAGTTTTGCTCTTATAATATTTACTATATTCATAAAGTATTGAGGCCATTGTGGCGTAGTGGTTGTGGATTTGATACCAGTTTGGTGGAATTAATTATTTTCATTCGAATTGAGTTGCGTTACTCAATAAGCAATATCTCGTATTTGAAAGTAGAGTGGAGAAGGGAGTTTTTCAGCTTAATGCTGTATCCCGTACACAGTAGGATAGGCAGAGGGAACCTAGAGTTAAGACTTTCATTTCCTCGAGTGGGAATCGAACCCACAACCAGTCGTCATTTCCAATATTTTATTTTATTTATTTAGAGTTATAGATGGAGCTTACCCCAATATATAAGGTTTTTCAATATTTTCTTTAATCAATATCATATATTTTGTTTTTTAAAAAGTATTTTTTCTCTCCAAGAATAAGAAAAATCTTTTAACATACAAAAAAGCCGTTCAACATTTTATGAAAGTCTTTATTTGAAGATTTGCGGAGTATTCGACACAAGAATTCTTATATCCGTAGCTTTTACAAATTTCTCTCAAAGATATTGCTAAGGTAGAGTAAATCCTCTAGAGCGGCCGAATTTAGTGGATCTTTTTTGCCTTGTAAACGTATGAAAAGTAAGCTTTTTTGTGTTTTATATGAAAAATTACAAATTTTTTATAAGTTATTATAATAAACAAATAATTGTATTACAGCAACAAAATAAATTAGCAGATTAGTAGGTTTAATCCCCATTTTGAGGAACATAATATTTAAATTTAAAGTTCTGAGTACCGGTATCCAATACATAATCTTATTGAACGGAAGAAAATGGAAAAAAAATCTTATCAATAGGCCTTCTCAGCCCTTTTATTGTGGTGCATTAAATTAAAAAATAGCTGATTCTCTAAGGATATATTGTTTTATGAATACCGGACTGATTAGTTTTTCTTTCTTTTCTTATATATTGTAGAGGTGGTAGAAAATATATTATTATAAGCTACAATGAAAATCAGGTAATTGCTTAGTAAAAGGTATATAAATTATATGAAAATAATAATTTATTATGCAGGCATTTCGTGAGAAACGCTATGAACATATATTCAATCATTAACATATGGTAAGACCTATAATATGAATCATTGAAATAAAAAATGGTTTTAAAATTAATTACAGAAATATTATATTTGCATACATCGTAATTTTAGCTTTACATTGTGTCTCGTACACAGAAAGGTAGGTAGAGGGAACTTGAGAATAGGAACCTAGTGTTAAGACATTCCGTCCTCACTTCCTCATACACACTTCTATTTCCCACTTTCCGCCGAATCCTGGAAGCATTGCGTGTTTATTGGCGGAACTCAGAGCCGCGCCTTGCCTCGTTACCAGAGCTAGAAAATGAAAATATGAAACGCGTTTTCCCGAGTGGAAATCTAACCCACAACATATCGCGTATACAGACGCTGGCCTGTGCTTCTGCTCTATGACTGGCTGGAAAATATATGATTCAGAAATAACATTTTAAAATTACGTTTAAAATCACGAGAATTTATTTCAAGCTGAGTAATACACATACTTATTTCTTTATATTAAAGCATGACATCGCCGTACTCATTGAGTAATACATATACTTATTTCTTTACGTTGAAGCAAATGGCGTCACTGTTCTAATTTTTTTTTAGTTATATGCCTTTTACAAAATAAAACAAACCAATCGCGAATCGTATTAGCCTACGAACGATTCCGTAGCCGTAAATAAAGGCATATATTACCTTCACCGCGGTTATATTACTCTTTCTTCTTGACTTCTAAAAGGAGGAAGTTCTCACTTCGACTTACATATGTGTTTAAGCACGAAATCGATTTGGTTCAAAGCAATTTTTGTTTGAAATTTTCGTTGAATTCTATTATTAAATTATAAAGTTTTGGATGTTGCGTACGACGCCTTTGGAAGTTTTAAACGAAAAATTTAAAAATGCTTACGAGGCTTTTGACTCACTCTCTTGTTTTAATTGTTTGTCTCTTGCTTTTTATTCTTATATTGTCGAAACCGCGCCTCCTGGAAACCGTAACCCAACCTAACAACATAAATAGGCTGTAACTAGCGTATAAACATTTTGACGTAGCTTGATTAGAACGTATGGCTTAGTGGTCAGAGCGACTGGTCGGTTTCCAGGAGGCGTGGGTTCGAGTCCCGCTACGTTCAGATTTTTATACCTTGTCTAAATAAATATTTTTTTTTCCTAAGTGTGGAATAACACTTTAAAAATGTTAAAAATATTTAATAAATAGCATTCTCTCTTGCCAGACGATAATTTCTAGTAGTTATCTTTGGGTAGCGGAAATTTGTAAAAATCTCCCTACAGAGATGCTAACAACCTAAATAAGTTGTAACAAGCGTATAAAAATTTCGACGTAGCTTAATGAGAACGTATAGCTTAGTGGTCAGAGCGCCGGGACGGTTTCCAGGAGGCGCGGCTTAAGCATTTAAGCATTTTTCTTGCCAAATAATCTTTTTTATTAGATAAGACTAGTTTTAACTTGAATTGTCTCCAGTAGTGTCGACACTAAGTTCCCAAAAGAAAAACGAGGTGTCTGATTCTCTTACTACTCAGTCGACATGATCAAATCAAGTGAACACATTCTTTTTCGTTTTCGGTTAAACATAGCTGCGATAGCATAGCTGACTGTATATTGAACGAAGAAATTGAATCTCCACAAGGTTCATTATTTTTTCATTCTTTTTCTGAAATATGAGGCCAGTCGTGGCGCAGGAGCACAAATTGTGGCTGTAAATCGACTGGTTGCTGATTCGATCCCCACTCGAGGAGATGAAATATTTACTTAAATTTATATTTCTATTTCTTCGCTCTGGTGTCGGGGCAAAGCGCGGCGTTGAGTTGTGTCACTCAACACGCAATACCTCCAGAATTCGGCAGAAAGTGGTGAACGGAGTGTCTTAACAATAGGTTCCCTTTGCCTTTCCTTCCTGTGCGGGATACAGCGTGAAGCTGATTTATTTATTTTATTTATTCTGCAATATTCAAGTTTCGAGCCGTAATAACAGCGGCCGTAAAATCGGGCATATGACCAAGCATATAGATATGCTGACGTTTCGCCGTCTCATCAATACAGTTAAGATACAGTTAACTCTGTTACCCTAAGCAATACACCTTTCCACATTCATTTCAGAACTTCTGTTTCTACTAAATATACTTCCCAAATATACCACTAAAATTACTTGTTCTAATTGATTGTTCTCCTGTTTATTTATTTCACTAAAAAGTTTTTGGGCTCTCCTTAACATTTTGATCTAATAATTTTTTTTTCGAAAATATTTATCGATATTCAAATAAGATAGGGCCGTAAGGCCACACATTGTGCTTTGAAATTCAGATACATACTAAAAATATATGTTTTGTTAAGCCGAAAGCTGAAAAGAATTTTCTGTATAACGACTATGGTTGATATGAGTTAGACCGGAACGACTGGAACTATTTCGACCATCGAAATTAACACCATTTCAAGTACAAAATCAGCGGTTATACGTAGAAATAAATGGTTGTAATTAGTTTTTTTTATCCTTAGACTTTTCAATATAAACAGAGCTTAATAATAATTATTGCACGTTTAAGAGACTCGGTTACCCATTAAGATATTTTTATTTCCTGCTTTCCGCTGAATTCTTGAAGCATTGCGTGTTAAGTGGCGGAGTTAAACACTGTTACACACTGTATTTCGTTACAGAGCGAGGCAAAGAGGAAAGGAGTATCCTCACACTAGGTTACCTCGAGACTATAAAAATTACGTGGATTTTTACGTAGCCAACGTACGCGTCAGAATATGTGACAAATTGTTGACTCTCTAAGTACTGTGTTACAGCATCTTTTGTTCTCAAGTTACGTAAGGAAATTCTATTTTTATCATTCATATTCAGACTTCAGAAAATCGAGTATATATATTACTTAACAAAAAATAATATTTTAAGTGATATTACATAATTAAATATTTAGTAGGAACCTACATGAACAATATATTTTGAAATACATTTTAAAAATTAAGAAGTAGCGGGACTCGAACCCTTATTTATATACAGATATTAAAGATATTTACTGTATTGATCATAGTCTGAGATAATAAATTATTTATATAGAACAGATTTGACACTAAAGTGTCAATTCTGTTCTCCAGTTACCATTTATTTCTTAAGAAAATTCAAAATAATTTAAATGTATACATATTTCCCTAGATATCGTAATTGAATCCACAACTGTCACATCTGACAATCTGATTTTGTTCCACTGCGCCACAATAGCCTATACACAATATTTTATTCATTTTACGAAACAGAGACGGCGTGTTTGTGACTTGTGGCAATGAATATAAATAAAGAGTGCAATTTCACCGACGAATATTCTTTTTATTTTTATATATTTTCAAAGTGTTTTAAAATGCTATAAATATTTACGTTATATTTTATCATTTTCGTCTCTGCTGGATAAAGATCTGCTACAAGACTTGGTCTTGCGCTGGCCACTTCAAGCGGCGTCTGCTTCTTCTTCTTGTGGCGAGGGTCTTGATTAGATCGTCGGTCCTCATGCCAGCCTGCCCAGCCTATCCAGCCTACCTGGCTATTCAATTGTTACTAGTAATAGTTATCTATTATATAGATAGATAGATAGAAAAGATAGTAGATTTTTCCTGTAAACAATTATTTGTTTACAGGAAAAATCTACATAATATTTTTTTTAATCCTTACACTGTAGTGATAGGAAGAACATTTTTTTTTTAATTTTAGGACATTACGTGTTTAGCGTTGGATCTCAACACCGCGTTATATCTTACCACGCTACGAAATGAAAAAATAATATTTCCTCGAGTAGGAATAAACCTCCAAATATTGCCTGCACAGGTATAACCACTACACTGTAATAGTGTAAATTTACTTTTATATCAAAATAATTACATTCTATACGTGTAGAAATACTAATACAAAGAAATATAACATCAAACTACAAACAAAAACAATGAATCACAGAGTGTGCCTACCTTTCAAAAATAACTTTTCAACAACTTAAATAATACAAGAAACTAGAAAGTGGAATGAATCAACCAACAACTGTAGAACTGCGACAATGGAATATAAAGCAAAGTATTTTATTTAACCCACCATTGCGGTATTTACCTTTGTTGAAGAAACTTATAGTGCAGCTTTTGTAATAGTAAAGGTGACCTGAGCTTTACCTAATACTTTTCTATTAGATAATATTTAGAGATCTAGATGATCGAGGCCAGTCGTGGCGCAGCGGCACAAAGTGTAACCGACTGGTTGTGGGTTCGATCCCCAATCGAGGAGATGTAATATTTACTTAAATTTATATTTCCATTTCTTCGCTCTGGTGTCGAGGCAAAGCGCGGCGTTGAGTTCTGCCACTCAACACGCAATGCCTCCAGAATTTGGCAGAAAGTGGGGAATGGAGTGTCTTAACACTAGGTTCCTGCTTTCTCTGCCGTGTGCGGGATACAGTGTGAAGCTGAAAAAAAATCTAGATGGTTGTGGTTGAGGTCGTTGTGGTGCATGGGCACTAGTGCGTAAACGCGACGGTTGTGTGTACTATTCCTATTTGGGGAAACAAAAAAAATCTTATAATTCATCGCTACGCTTTGCCAGACCAAAGCGAGGAAATAAAAATATTAAATAATTCATTCCCCCGAGTTGAAATCAAACCAACAACCTCGTTTACGGCCACACACTTGTAACACGACACGACTGGCCTCTAAATTTACTAAAAAACTAAAAAAAATATCAATCAGCTCCACGCTGTATCCCGCACACTGCAGTGTAGGCAGAGGGAACCTAGTCTTAAGACACTCCGTTCCCCACTTTCTGCTGAATTCTGAAGGCATTGCGTGTTGACTGGCAGAACTTAACGCCGCGCTTGTCCTCGACACCAGAGCGAAGAAATGGAAATTTAATTTTAAGTAAACAAATTAGATGCATTTTATTAAATGCATCATATTTTTCATTATTTATATTTTGTGTTATAATACAGCCTAGCTTCGCTTTCCACGGCCCCCGCATTGATTAGTTGTTCCTACAGTTCGGGTTTCCCTAACGTGACACACGCACGTACTTTTTTAATTATAACGATTCGTAAGTTACTAGCACAATTTGATCGTTCGAACTAACTTGTACCTTTCACAGCTTTCTTTTCTTTCTACCTTGTTGCTTTTAACTGTTTTTTTAGAGTAATTTTTTTGATTGTTTGAATAATATTACTATTTTTTTTTAAATATTGTATTTTTGTTGAGTATGAGGCCAGTCGTGGCGCAGGGACACAGAGTGTGACTGTTGAACCGACTGGTTGTGGGTTCGATCCCCAGTCGAGGGGATGAAATATTTATTAAAATTTATATTTCCATTTCTTCGCTCTGGTGTCAAGGCAAAGCGCTGCGATGAGTTCTACCAATCAACACGCAATGCCTCCAAAATTCGGCAGAAAATGGGGAACGGAGTGTCTTAACACTAGGTTCCCTCTGCCTACCCTGTTGTGTGCGGGATACAGCGTGAAGCTGATTTATAATATTTTTATTTAGCTTCATGCTGTATCTTGCATAATAGTAGAGTAAGTAGAGGTCAAGAGAGGCCAATTTTCAAGACATTGTGAGTTGAATAGCGGAAGTGCGGTGGCACTTTGTCTTTTTACAGAGTAATGTAAATAGTTCATTCCTCTGAGTGAGAATTGATACCACAACCGTTACCCTTACAGTCCTTACCTACACTAATGCGCCACGGCGGTCTTTACTGCGCCACCACGACCTCTATATGTAAATTGTATATATTTATTTTTTTAAATAAGTAAACAATAAAAAAAATATCATTTAGTAAAACAAGAAAATGAATGTATTTTCTTTGTAAAGCTGCTAGCTAGGCTTTGATATAAATGTCGTATATAAATTTGATATCAAGACTAATTACACACTTTCTTAATTATTCACGCATAATTCTGTTTTGAGCCTGTCGTCGCTGTGATGGTTGTGGCTTCGACCCCACTCTGCAAACTGAGCTCCTCGCTCTTGTAACAAGAAAAAACGAAAGACAAAGTGGTCACTTTTTTAAATAAAATAAATCAGCTTCACGCTTTATCCCGCACACAGCAGGGTAGGCAGAGGGAACCTAGTGTTAAGACACTCCCGTTCCCCACTTCCTGCCGAATTCTGGAGGCATTGCGTGTTGAGTGGCAGAACTCAACGCCGCGCTTAACCTCGACACCAGAGCGAAGAAATGGAAATATAAATTTAATTTTTAAATGTCATTTTTTTAACTTGTGTAAATTGTGACTCAAAAAAAATAAGCATTTCCTATGTTGTATTTGAACCCACAACTTTCACATGGCGATATTATCAGTTTCATTATTAGCTATAAACATATACATATAAAGTATAAATTGAATTTCGTTGTCGAAAATTTTTCAAGAAAATTTGTATATTTTTGTGAATTACGCAATGATTGATGACTCAATAACGTAGAACGACACGACGCGACGTCGACGTCGAGTTCCTTATAAGAAAAATATTAAAAATCACTCAGCGCTTTATGATTTTCTAAGTGAAGTCGGCTTTCATTCATAGAATTCAATAAAAATAAATTATAACGTTAAAATATATTATCGTGGGATTATTGATAAAAATAACATTATATATATATATATATATATATATATATATATATATATATATATATATATATATATATATATATATTGAAAACCTAATAGAATTGATAATAGTCTATCTGGGAAGTACATATACTTAGTAGAGGTGTAAGATACAAAATGGAAATCAATCTACCATAGCTGCATTAATATAAACCATTTGAGGCCGGTCGTGGCGCAGCGGCATGAGGTGTGACTGCAAAACCAACTGGTTGTGGGTTCGATCCCCACTCGAGGAGATGAAATATTTACTTAAATTTATATTTCCATTTCTTCGCTCTATAGATACAGCGTGAAGCTAATTTTTTTTTTATGACCTTCCCTGGAGGTGGAAGAGGTGCATATATGAAGACGTTGATGATAGATAAAGCCAGGTTTTCACAGTGAAAAAGGACGACCTCTTGAATAAAACATGCAAATTAGCTTCAATTACTTCTCCTCACTCTGTCTTTTCTGCCCAACTATTTATTGTTAGAAATACAGTAGGCAGTTTACACTTACAAGTTCAACGTAAACTTTAATAGGCCCGCTCCGTACGCCATCGTAACTGGGTTTTATTCGTGAAACTAGCAAAAGCAATATACGTAAATTTTTGAAGCCATTATGGCCCAAAATAGTAGTAGTCTTAGCTTTTAACTGGAAACACGATAGTTGTGGTTTCGATCCTTCTCTGTCTGTCTTATTCCGTCACCCAAACACAGAATTTTTGAATTCGGGCGGAGACTGTAAAACAGAATATTTTGATACTAGGTTATCTCTGCTTATCCTGACCTAATTGGAACTTACACCCCCGTCCGTCCTGTGCGACATTATAATAACGGGATTATAAATAAGGCTATCGTGGTGCATAGGGGCACAACGACTATAAACGCGATAGTTGTAGGTTCTATTCCCACTCGGAGGAATGAAATGCTTAATGTCTTAATTTTCTCCGCTCTGCTAACGAGGCAAAGCCGGCAAGTTCTGCCACTCAATACTGAGAAATTGTTGTTTCAAAATTCTGCGAGATGGAAGTATCTTAATAGGGACGGAAGATCTTAACGATAGGTTCCCAGGTTCCCTTGTCTACCCTGGTTCGTGCAGAATACAGCGTAAAGTTAAAAAAAATAAAATAAAAAAAGAACTGAAATGTAAATTTACTTTCTTATATAAAAGAGAAAAATACAAAATGAAATTTCATATTCTGAACGCGACACTTTATTTAACTTTCAAACAAAGTTCAATAAACTTTGATACAGCGGATATTGGTATTACAAAGATAAACTTGATCGCTTGATAAACCAATATAGGCCCTTGATCTTATATTGGAAAGTTTAACTAGTTATCTTCTGTGATTTGGTTCATAATAAATCTAATGAATTTAGTGAAGACAGAGCAAGGAGAAAGTGGAGTTTTTTGACATTAGTTTCTCTATGCCTATCCTGTTAAATGCAGGATTTTTTTTCTGCATCACGCTGCATCCCGCATATAGAACATGTCAACATAATGTACTCTGTTTTCATGCAACTATAAATATTTTTAATTATCTGGGTTAATTAAATGAAAAAATAAGTGAAGAGGATTATAATATAATGGAGGCCAGTCGTGGCGTAGGGGCACAAAGTGTGACTGTAAAACCGACTGGTTGTGGGTTCGATCCCCACTCGAGGAGATGAAATATTTACTTAAATTTATATTTCCATATTCTTCGCTCTGGTCTCGAGGCAAAGTGCCGAATTGAGTTCTGCCACTCAAAGCGCAATGCCTCCAAAATTCGGCAGAAAGTGGGGAACGGAGTGTCTTAATACTAGGTTACCTCTCCCTATCCTGCTGTTTGCGGGATACAGCGTGTTAAAAAAAAGTGTATCTCTCTATGGCAGAGTAGATGTAGCTATGCCACGACGGCTCCAATAATAAAAAATATTCCGTTGCTTAATTAAATTAATCTTAACAAATCAGGCCGACGCACTATGGGCAATCGAGGTCTGTTTCAGATCAAAAATCGATAACTTTTTTATTTGTTAAGATAAACAATTGAATTTTTGCACGAGCATAAAGTATAAAATAACGCTTTAGGTAACGTTCAGATATTATACTTTTATTGGAGTATATATATATTAAAAAAATAAAGAAAAAAAGATTATTTAATTTCCTTAGTCCACACTACTTATAGTAGTAATAAAAATGTATTATTAAATTAGTTTATTAATAAAAAATGTTTCTTAAGCTATTATCTATTTGAGTAAGAAATTAATAGTTATGATTACACATACTTATTTAATAAAATATAAAATTTACAAAAACTGATTTACAAGTAGTATAATATTAGAAATGAATGTGTATTACATAATGAGTATATTATATTTAATTATACTTGGTGAACTTCGGGATCCATAATAAGTTCATTCACTTTTAAAAGATCTAAGGTATCTTCATCAAGTGCCTTCACACTTTTGCTATACTCGTATGTTTTTCTATGACTGGAAATGTATGGATTTGATGTGTAGAGAAGAGTATGAAATACATACTCATTTGTAGCTGATTGAGAGCACTTTTTGGCATGATGTAGACGAAATTTTTGATACTCCTTATTACGGGATTCTTGTGCACCTTGTGCATTCTTGGGATCTCATTCGTTTGTTAGATTCCTTAAATACATGTATTGTGCTTTTGTTAAATCCAAATCAATGAAAACACTGAATTCCTCTTGATCCGATAGCATTTTGCTCTGGCTTGCGTTTTCTATGATATTCAAATATAGAGACATTGTATCTCGGTCAGCAAGCCTTAGTTTTTCTACAAGTTTTGCTTCTAATTCTCCTATGGAACGTAAGCACTGAACGTACGCATTGCAGATGTGTCCAAAGCCATATTCACTAAATAGCGCGGTATTTTCGCCTCTTCGTTGATTCTGATGAGTCTCCATAGGGACACAGGGTTTTCCGCGTTTTCCAGAAGACGTCGAATGTGAGTTCTCAGGTGCTACTTCTTCAATTATTGGTAAGGTTAATAAATATTCAGAATCTAACCAATTTTCGTTGTTTTTTAAAAAAACGGAACGCTTCTGTCCACCGTTTATTAAAGGAACGAATGAGATTCCTTTGAATGTTGCTGATAATAAAACACATGTTGTCTACAGAAATAACAAACAACTATAGACAACAGTTCATTTGTTGATAGCTAATATTGATTGCTTCAAGTTTTTTTCCTCCATTATGGGAGTAATAATTCACGCTTGGAACACTTGAAAGTATTAGCCATTTTGAAATTTAGTGAAGACACTTAACAATTAAACGTCTGTTAGTAATTTTATTGCTAATTTGTAATAATTTTATTAAATTAATTCACTCTTTTTATATAATTTTATAAATGAAAGTAGTGTGCATTTTATTAATGAGAAATACCGCAAAATGTGTGCAAAATGAAGATATACGCTCTTTATCAATGATTAACAATAATTTAATTGAAATTTACCGCAATCTAATCAATTAAATAGTACAAGACTAGAAATTTCAATATATAGAGTTTTCTTGTTTCCTGACTTGTATCGTAGTTTTCGTCATAACTTCTAGAACCGCACGAATCCGCAGCTGATTTTTATAAATGTTATTTATGAATATCTGGACTATAAAACAACATCAAATGTAACGCGTCGGTAGACGTCGGTAACTGTCAAAAGTCTCGATGAACTTTAAACACGTACCTTTTTTCTCTTCACTTATTGTTAATATTTTTTATAGGAATATAATCACAAAATCCACAATATAATAATTGTTTTAAAATCTACATACTACAGGCTTTTTAAAAATATATAACACTTTATACCTATTTGCACATTTTTTTTAGGAAATTAAGTTTAAAATATCGATGCGAACAACCTGAAACAAACATTCTTACGCATTACAATTTCTTACAATAAAAAAAAATATGTTCCAAATGTAATTCACGAAAAAATAATTCATTACATTAAAGGTCCACTATTACACTATTTAAAAAAAAATAAAAAGTCCGTCAGGGACGACTTTAGTAAAAATGAATTTTGATCTGCCGTTGTTCTACCATTATCCATAGTGCGACGTGGCGCAGGGGCTAGTCAAATTAGGGTGCCATTGTTAGCGCGACAGGTTGTGTCAATAAATATGTATATACAAGGAAATTTAATATTTTTATTTTCTCGCTCTGATAAGCAAAGCGCGGCGTTCAGTTTCGCCACTAAACATATCAAGGCAATGTCTTGAGAACTGAGTGTCTTAGAAGTAAGTGCTCAGGTTCCCAGGTTTCCTGCGTGATACAGCGTGAAGCTAAGAAAAAGTCCACACAAACCAGCGGCGGCGGCCACTAGTAACTTATATGTTTTGTTGATACGTCTCCTTTGTAATTATTATATTTATCTAATATAAAACAAAATAAAAGTAATATACTTATCCCTAAATATAAAGGTATGTTGAATTTAATATAAGACCAACAAGAATCTAGATTAATGTAATTACAAAAGTTTACAAGTCAATTTGCGGGCACGGGCCTAAGTAAGGAAATTAGTGATCGCAGATTATAAAGATATTGCAAAGTGGATAACATTATACAGACTGGAACTCTAGTAGCTTCCTCACTTTCCGATGAATTTTCATGACATTTCGTATTGAATTAAACTGAACTAATCACTGATCTTTATATTCTTTACCAGCTTCAGGCTGTATCCCGCACACAGCAGGGTAGGCAGAGAGAACCTAGAGTTAAGAGACTCCGTTTCCCACTTTCTGCCGAATTCTGGAGGCATTGCGTGTTGAGTGGCAGAACTCAACGCCACTCTTTACCTCGACACCAAAGCGAAGAAATGGAAATATAAATTTAAGTAAATATTACATGTCCTCGAGTGGGGCTCGAACCCACAACCAGTCGATTTACAGTCACACTTTGTGCCCCTGCGCCACGACTGGCCTCAATTCTCTATCGGACAGAGAAAATAAAATTAATTAATTGCCCCAAGCGGGAATCGAACCCACTATCGTCATCGATATCAATTATACCGACATCGATATTTTTTATACATTAAAACATTTTAAGCAATACTAAAGTGGCTATATTATGATCCAAATAAAGTTTTGTAGACAGAATGCCCGTATGGATTCTACGATTGACTTTTTCACGAACAACAAATCTCGATAAAGCTCGCTTTGTTCTTTTATTTCTTCGTCGCTTGTGTTTATTGTCACTTGGAAAGATTATCTTTTCATTATTTATTTTATATAAAATAATATAGTGGCGCTAGTAGCATAGTATTACTATTAGTAAATGTGACAGGTTCGATTCCCACTCTGTGAAATAAAATATTTAATATTTTCATTTCATAATTCTAGTGTCGACGTAAAGCCCGGCATTGAGAGCCACCACTTAACACGCAATGCCTCCAAAATCCGGCGAAAAATGGGTAACGGAATGTCTTAACGCTAGGTTCCCTTCGTCTACCCTTCTGTGTGCGTGAAGCTGATTTACTAGCATCACTGATAGGGTGATCTTTAGGCTTTTTTTGTTATTCTCAATACTTAATATAGAAAAATTTTTTTAGACGACTTCTTGGAAATCGTCCAATATCTCTTATTTCTAAACCATAAGATCTCATCAATTTACGGTGAAATACTTATACGCTTGTTGCAATTTTTTTTTATATTCTTAATATCTCTGAAGGAGATTTTTACAAATTTTTGCTGTCCAAAATTTATTTATTTTTATCATTTGGCAAGACAGAACGTTTTATATTAAATAATTTAAAATTTTAAAATATTATTTCCAGTCAAGGATAGACAAATATTTGACAGAAAACGTATAAAATTTAACGTAGCGGGACTGGAACTCGCGCCTCTAGGAAGGAACCACAACTTTCCGATTACCGTTCAAAAGTGATCAGAACGCTTGAATGGTTTCCAAGAGGTGCGGGTTCAAGTCTCGCTAAGTTCAGTTTTTTAACTATTTTTTAAAGATTACAAAACTAAATATTCACAATTAAATAAAGTATTATTAATACTTTAAGCCTCTTATTTATGAATTCTTTGAACCCATTTCGTATTTAGGTGCGGTAAAAGGATTTAAATATTAACTTGTTTAGCATTTTCATTTTAAATAAAGCGCAGAATAGTGGAAATGTAATCCGTGGTTTGAATATTTTAGTTTTAATACATTGAGTTCGTTTGTACTATACCTAATGTTTATTATATTATGTACCTACATGCATATGTATTATCTGTGATTATGACATTTTTGTAAATTTTCATATATAATTTCATATAGCTTTGTAGAGTTAATTATCTTGATTATTTCGCTCTGGCAACAAGACTAAGCGCGGCGTTAAGATCAGCCACTCAACATGCAATGTCTCGAAAATTGACCGAAAAATATAATATTACATTATTATAAATATATACAATATTATATGATTATAAATGAAATATTATTTCCTGGCTACTTCAGAAATGCTTAAGCTTGGATTCCATAATGTGTTGATTGTAATCTTACTTTATTTAGTTTATTATACAGAATTTTAGGACATATCATAATTACCAACATAAAGAAAAAATCAATCGAGAAAACCTTACAAATATTTCTGGATGAAAAAAATATATAAAAAGAAAAAATCATGCTTTTCATATATAATTATTTAAAAACCTGGTTATTGTCTTAAGACATCAAGCTTAAAAACAACATGAAATAACGAATGAAAACGACGATGACTTTTGATAGTCGCTTTATTTTTTAAAATAGCTACTAACCTAAATATAGATTTCAATATTAAAATGTTCTATTAGAACAATGCTTCACTAGTTTCTAGTATTAAATTAATTTAAATTTCCAAACAAATAGAAAGTGGGTCAA
Organism: Heliconius himera; assembly: GCA_021202915.1. Lineage (NCBI taxonomy): Eukaryota > Metazoa > Arthropoda > Insecta > Lepidoptera > Nymphalidae > Heliconius > Heliconius himera. The sequence continues at coordinate 733,262 of JAJHJA010000389.1, read as the reverse complement.
GCTGCAGTCCTTTGGGATGCGTGAATAATTATTGGTAAGGCTTGAACTGACGAAATTCATAGTTGGTTGTAAATTTAGAATAATACTAATATTATATTGTGTTAGTTTTTTCTGGTCAATATTACTTTAAAAGTTCTATATTTATCTTTATATTGTTATCATCGTGGGATGATGTCTATCTGTAGATGATACGATGGAACATAGCAAGATGGGCAAAGGGAACCAGGGAACCTGATGTCAAGAGCGCCTATTTTTCAGGCATTGCGTATTGAGTTGCAGAGCTCAACGCTTTGCTTTGTCTCTCCAACACGCTTGCGTCCCTGTGCCACGACGTCCGAATTTATATTGGAAAAATCGATTATAGTAAACTTATTTTCACCTTTGATAAGATTATAAAATATATACATATAGTTTAAAATAAAACTTAACTCTACGCATAAAACCAAGGTTCATGATGATAAAATTATTTGAAGTGGATCATCTTTAGTTTCTTAGTTACAAAGTTGTATGTAGATACTTCTAGATACAAGTCGACCTAATAAAAGTGTGTCAAAAAGGAAGGCGGGTAAAAGGAGGCAAAAAAACACTGGGGTCTTCTTTACTTACCCCGTTATATATGGAACATACAGGAAGTAACAAAAGTTTGATCATATTAAATATATTATAATAATTTTCTAACAGTAAAAATAAATAGAAATGGCGTCTAATGCCCGCTACACACGTAACGATATATCCTAACGATTTCAACCTATGCATATAAATCAAACGTTCATAGTGTCTCCAGAAGTTTCTGATATCGACTTCAGTTCTTCACAGAAGCTTACGCAGGAAACACGTCGTCCACAATAGAAAATAATGACTGGTTTAGGTATTTTACATTTTTTGTATATTTCATTGCTTCGAGTGGGCATCGAACCTACAATCTGACGTGTATACAATCGCACGCTTGACGTCCTGTGCCACAATTCGATGTTTTTTTATTAATCGCTTCGAAAAATTGGCATAATTATTTTAGGATAAATGAGTGCATCAAAGTGTGACTGTAAAACCGACCCGTTGTGAACCGATCCCCACTCGAGGAGATTTAAATTTATATTTTCATTTTCTTCGCTCTGGTGTCGAGGCTAAGCGCGGCGTTGAGTTCTGCCACTCAACACGAAATTCCTCCAGAATTCCTCCGAAAGTGGGGAACGAAGTGTCTTAACACTAGGTTCCCTCTGCCCACCCTACTGGGTGCGGGATACAGCGTGAAGCTGTTTTTAATGAGTGCTTATTTGAATATGCTGCCTTTCAATTAAATAGTTTTCTCGAGTGGAAATCGAATTTACAACCTGTCGCGTTCCCAGCTACACTTTGTGCCATTGCGCCATGACTAACCTCAAATTTTCTCATCTTTTTATATATTTACAATGGGAATCAAACACATAATTAGTTTTAGTTCGTATATCTTATATCACTATAAATTCTTATAATTGCAGTGACACATGTCCGCACTCCCACGAGCACAGAACACATATACCCAAAGGGTCCACGAGTAAGGTAAGGTGCCCACGGGTCACGTGAAGTACTGCCAAACGATTGCCATCCATACGTTTCGACATTTTTGAGATCGATTTATTTAATGAAAATTACAAATGCCGCCGATGAAGGATAAATTGCATCCATTTGTCATATACACGGCCGATAAATCTATCAACCTGATTTTTTACATTTATCTTTAAGATAATATATCGTTACGTGTGTAGCAGGCATAAAAAAAATTATAATAATAATTTTTTTAAATATACTTTATTTAGCTTCAAATAATAATAAAAAAAGTACAACAATTATATATAAATACATTTTACATAAACATAAATAAACATAAATTTATATTTACATATACTACATACACACTCAAAATATAAATTATATAAAAAATATAGAATAATATATAAATAAATGAATAAAGAAATCAATTTAGTGAGGAAATAATATTATATATTTAAGTAACGACTTTTGAGCATTTAAAAATTATATACTATTGAAATATTTTTTTATTGTCATACAAAACTTAAATGAATAAAAAATTCAAGTAAAATAGTAAGCGTCCTGAAGTCCATATAAATAAATTATTCTATCATCAATCATGTCCAAATTAAATAAATAATCAGTTGCAAACAGTTTTTCTTATTATTAAAATTAAAAAATTAAATTAAATTAGCTTCACGCTGTATCCCGCACACAGCAGGGTAGGCAGAGGGAACCTAGTGTTAAGACACTCCGTTCCCCACTTTCTGCCGAATTCAGGAGGCATTGCGTGTTGAGTGGCAGAACTCAACGCCGCGCTTAACCTCGACACCAGAGCGCAGAAATGGAAATATAAATTTAAGTAAATATTTCATCTCCTCGAGTGGGGATCGAACCCACAACCGATAGGTTTTGCAGTCACACCTCGTGCCGCTGCGCCACGACCGGCCTCAGCCTTTTATTATTTTTAATAAAAAAATCTATTTGAATACAGAAATAATATATTTTAGAACCTTTACGTTTGCGTGCTTCACGGCGGTAAATTAATAGGGGAACACCTTTTGTTACTATACTATACGCATTTCAATTAGCGGTCTAGGTGAAAGAACTTAGCTTAAGACACTCCGTTCTTTGTTTATCTACTGTTTTAGTGAGATGTCCGATTGGGTAAATCATATTTTTATATATTTATATTGGGTAAATTAAATTTAGTTTTATGTCCCGCACATAGCAGAACAGGTAAAAGAAGCCTGGGCGTCTAGTGGTAAGACACTCTGTTCCTATTAAAGTATTTCCGTTCCCTACTTTCCATCGAATTAGTGGCGTTGCGTATAAAGTGGGAAAACGCCGGGCTTTGCCTCGTTACCAGTGCGAGGAAATAAAAAAATATAAAATTTTATTTTCTCGAGTGGGAATGAAACCCACAATCTGTCGCGTTAAAAGTGCATTCCATATCTAAATACAAGATATTGCAATTGCCGTACGAAATTCGTTTCAAAAATTATTATAATCATACGAAAATATTTTTGTGTAAATGTAAATAAATAAGCCAGATCAGATGCCAGACCGGAAAAAGAAAATATCACTTTTCCTAAATGAAAATCGAATCCACTACCACGTCATTCTGTTTTACTGCGCCATTTCGCTATACATATTTATTTTATTAAACTCTGAAGAAGTTAGAGACATTTGTGGGTAAATCTTAAAAAATAATAGACTTAAAAGGGCAATATTTGGTATTAAAGTTCAAGTGAAATATCAGATGAAAGGGCAAAGGATGAAGGATCTCTCTGGCTAAGCTAAGTTTGTATTAAAAAAAAATCTCGAGACCTACAATTTTTGTACGGAACCCTCAATGGGCGAACTCGACTCGCGCTTGTCCGGTTTTTTCATTATTGCAAGCCGAAGGTTGGTGAAACCTACTATATTTACATAGCTGTAAAAGAAAACTTTGAGCTTCACGCTTTATCCCGCTCATAGCTGGGTAGGTAGAGGGAATCTGCTACTCTGTGTGCCATCGGAAACCTAGTGTTTATTATTTAATTTTCAAAAACACAACCTAAACCTAAATATGCATATTTAATGAATATAATATTTATAATCTATAAATTTATACTATACATAATATATTGTGGTCAAAGGTTTAATCAATCAAATTGGTTGCTTTATGTAAGCTGATGTGACGGCTGCCGGTCGCTCGCTAATTCTAACTCGATAACATTTGGATTTGATTTAATAATTAATTGAATTGATTAATTAATTAATTAATTAAATTGATTTGATGATTCTATGTTATATTGATAGAAGATTGGTTTGTTGATTTGCTTACTGTGTAATGGAAAAATATTTTTTTTATTTCTTTCTGATTGTGTTCTGTTCTTTAGTTGTGGTAAGAACACTAGCATCTTTTTAATTTTCTTATATTATTTAAGTTTTTGCTGTCACAGTGCAATCAGCTTCACGCTGTATCCCACACACAGCAGGGTAGGCAGAGGGAGCCTTGTATTAAGCCGTTCCCCACTTTCCGCCGACTTCTGGAGGCATTGTGTGTTGAGTTGCGGAACTAAACACCGCGCTTTCCCTCGACACCAGAGCGAAGAAATGAAAATATAAATGAAAATAAATATTTCATTTATAAATAAGAGAACGTTTAAAAATTTTAACGTAGCAAGATTGGAACCCGCGCCTCTTTGATACCACCCAAAGAGGCGCGGGTTCATATCCCACTACGTACACATTTTTATACGCACGTTATAAGTATGAAATAACACTGTAAAAGTGTTAAAAAATAAATATTTATTTCCTAGAGTGGGGATCGAACCCACAACCAGTCGGTTTTACAGTCACACCTCGTGCCGCTACGCCACGACTGGCCTCCTTAATATACTTAATATAAATTATCTAAAAAACAAATTTGTATATTTAAAAATTACAAAATAGGAAATGCTGTAGAATAAGTTATATGAGCCTAAACTGAATTCGTTTACTAGTAAACTCTGAAGAGATTGCACTATTAGTCCTGGCTCCGTCATCAGATCTCTTATAGTATCCCGTACTATTTTATTGTCATTTATGCTACGGATAACTGCCAAGTTGCAAAATAATACATTTTCTAAATATGGCTCAAATTTCGTTTCTTTATTTTTATTAGATAAGCGTTATAAAAAAACATTTTCAAATGATTTCCTATATCATATTTATTTAAATAACAAATATATATATACTATAGAATTTGTAAAAAAATTGAAAGACTACAAAAAGGTCGAAACTCATAACTGCAGAACGGGTGTCATTAAGAGAATTGAATTGCTCTCAGTACTACACTCAAGAAAACTTTCATGGTATATCGTAAAGTAAAATGTAATTTTACATGTATGTTATTTTTTTATGTGATATTGCGTAATGAATGGCGGAATACAACGCCGCGCTGCATCTTCCAGAACGGAGAGATATAAAAAAATTATAATCTCATCGAGTAGAGATCGAACTCAGAACCACCGCGCTTACAATCAAACGTCAGCATTGTGACATTTATAATATATATGATATGCATCTAGTGTTATGAGAAAGTGACCTCAATTTTTCTACGATGTAAACTTAATTTTTCTACGATCTATAAATATAATAAAATCGCGACTTTTACAACTTTTTAATTAATTATTTTGATTAAAGAGTTTAATTTTAACATTTCTCACCACCAGGCAGCAGTTGTGTGGTATGTGACGGGGGGTCAGCACAATGCGGGCCGAGCGCTCGGGGCGGGCCGCGCTCGCGCTCGCCGCGCTTCTGGCGCTCGGGCCTTGCCACGCTGAGCTTGAGGCCACTACCGCTGCTTTTGGTAAGTATATTTAGATATTTTTAGGCGAGGTAAGCAGAGGAAGCTAATCTTAAGACACTCCGTTCTCTATGTTCCACTGATTTCTGGAGGCATTGCGTGGGTAGTGGTGATACTCAACGCAACGCTTTTCTTGATACCTGAAGGAACAAGTAAAAATTAAATAAATTATATTTTATTTCCTCGAGTAGGAATCGAACCCATAATCTATTGCGTTCACAGATTACACGCTTATGCCCCTACGCCACGACTGGCCTATAGGACCGCCACTACAGACATTTATAAGTAATTGACCAAACCAATTTTTAATTTTGTACCACAAATTTATAATACTTTAACATAATCAATACATGAGTGTTACTCGAATAAACTTCCAGTTGTCACTAGTACTTTTCAAAGGCAATTAAAGCTTTACTAACAGCGAAAAGGTTTCTAAACGAACAAAATGACGGAAAAGTTAAAACAAAGTTGGTCCGCAAACGTTTAAATTTAAACATACATATATATACATAGATACATACATACATATGTATGTAACTGTGGTGTAATCTAACTTGAATAGAAAATGTACTGGGAATAACGAATTTGAAAGTGATTGAGTGAAAATACAGTGTATTCTACTGTGCTAACAAATTTTGTATATCCTTTTATAATATTATTAATGTGAAAGTTTACAAGGATGTATGTTTTTTCCACTTTCACGTAAAACTAGTCAGTGGATTTTGGTTATTTTTTTGTTTCACGCTGTATCCCGCACATAGAACAGGGTAGAAAGAGGGAATTTGGGAAACATATTAATTATCTCTATTAATATAAAATCCAGGCCAGTCGTGGCGCAGGGGCAGAGTGTGTCTGTAAAAGCGACTGGTTGTGAGTTCGATACCCACTCGAGGAAATTAAATATTTATTAAAATGTATATATTCGCTCCGATATCAAGACAAAGCGTGGCTTGAGTTCCGCCAAACAACACGCAATGCCTCCAGAATTCGGCGGAAAGTGGGGAACGGAGTGTCTTAACACTAAATTGCCTCTGCTTACCCTACTGCGGTTGGTTTAGTTAAAAAGTACAGTTTTGTTTGTCAATGACTCAAATTATAATATTAAATACTATATAACATACATTTCCTTCACATTTAACAAATTTTTGAAATATTTTAACCTAACTATCGAGTAAATAAAATTTAAAACAGTTATTTAAAAAGTACTGAAGTACAAATAAATTTTAATATAAATTTCTTTTCGTCACTAGATCCATCGAAACGCGGCCCAATGATGTATGGGGACAAGTGCTCTACGATAACGGACTGTGGGTTCGCCAACTCAGTGTGTGATCCCGTACAGAAGACATGCCGCTGCCACCCGGAATATACTGTCACCAACCACCTGAACAAATGTGGGAAAAGTAAGAAAGATATAAAAGATATAAGATAAGATATGGTTAGAGAAGTTAGAGTCCAGTCGCGACGCATAGTCTCTATTGTAAACGCGACAGGTTGTGGGTTTGATTCCCACTCGCGACATTACCTGTTAAGTGTATTTTTTACTCATTCTCATACATTTTAGAAAGAAGAAATTGAGCAGAAAAAAAATTATATCTGCCCCTTGTGGGAATCGAATCCATAACCATCAAGCTTACATCATAAAATGTTTTCACACTTTTAAAGAGATATTCCACACTAAGGTTTAAAAAGTTCTTTTTTACTTTTTATACGTTTTTGTTTACCATTTTTTAGGTTTCCAAAAAACCTGTTTTATTTTAGTTCCTTTTTAAAATTCTAAATACAATATGCATATAATTATTTGAGTATTAAATATCTGTAATATAAATGCTAAAAAGATACTCCGCAGTGAACTTATCGTCAATCATAAGATGCAAAGCTCCTTTCAGCCACTAAGTATTTTACAAAGATGTATGTTCATATATTTTCAAGCAAATATGATTTATGTGAGGTTATTTTTATTTAAACTGTATGAAATATAATAGTGATGATACGATAATATTTTTAGCAATTTTAAAGTGTTGCTAAGTATAGACTTAGGAAAGAAAAATACTGTATAAGAAAACGTATAAAAAAAATTTACGTAGCGGGATTTGAACCTGCGCCAAACTTTTTTTACAAACGAAAATATTGTTTTTGTATAAACATTAAAGACAATTATATTCTACGAACTAGTTAACTTTGTTTTTAGTTATATTTTTATAAAATAATTATATATAAAAAGTAGCATTTTTTGTTATATTGTATTAAAATTTGAAAATAAATGTTTCGGCGTTGAATTCCGCCACTCAACACGCAATGCCTCCATTCGGCGGAAAGTGAGGAACGGAGTGTCTTAACACTAGGTTCCCTCTACTTACCCTGCTGTGTGCGGGATACAGCGTGAAGCTGACTATTAAATAAATGTTATATATATATGTATATTCAATTAGCAGTATAAAATATAATCAAACTTTGATATCATATAGTACATCGATGATTTTGAATTTTTGTATATGAACATTTCAAATCATTCATTTTAAACATTTTGTTAATGGCTATTCTTATTTTATCCACTTTAACAAAAAATCAATGAAAAAATATATTTCACAGGAAATTTTAAACATTTTACAACCCTCTACATAATTGCTTTGTAAGAAAAAACGAATTGAATTCAATTACTTTGTTATATAACCTTTGAAAGGTTTCTTTCAAGCTTGTCGTTTGATTCTTTTTCCTTTGAATACGATTTATACGAAACGAGCTCTACGTAAATTAATAGGCCTTTATCAATGACCGGGTAAGTCCTTTTTATAAATACATATACAATACAGATCGCTCTTTTTCATTTTTTTTTACGGAATTAAATATTTTAAAAGCAATTTCGTGGTATTTCTCAAGTTTTAGACATAGATAACCTAGTGTTAAGATATTCTGTTCTTCACATTCCGTCGCCGACTGCGAAATATTGCAATAGAATTGCGAAATATTGCGACTGCGAAATATTGCAAAGACTGCGAAAAAATGACGGAACTCAATTAATTACTACGCGAGGTGATAGAGCCTTCCACTATCGACGGTCATCAAGCTCCAATGAGCTATGATGGGCTGATAGGCCTTAGGCCTTAGAAATAAATAAAATAACTATATAATAAATTGGAATGAATGGTTGCAATACATTCAAAATACTTCGTGGTGTTTCAATTTCGTCCATCTAAAATCTAAATCAATATATTTCAGTGGTTTCTACAGTCCGTTACGTTCTCCTAGATGGAGCTCAACGCCTTGCTCTACCTATTAAAATAAATATTTTTCTAGAGTGGGAATTGAACCTAAAACTTGTCGTTTTTATAGTCACATGATTGTGCCCCTGCGCCACGACTGGCCTCTAACATATGAACGATATTATTCGTAAAGTAAACATGGTTGCAGTGCAACTAATAGTCATACGCACTGTATATTAATCTATTTAAGTAAATAAATAAATCATATATATCTCTTTGAATAGGTACTTTTTAATCGAACTTCGAACCATCGTACTATATTAGTTAAGTTGTTAAATTTTCATAGATATATTTTTGTCTCAGAAAATGTTTTTACGGTCCTTATACTTAGTGAGCAGTATAAACGCCCTTGATTTGAAGATTGTCAAATCTAACAAAAGGTAGCTCGTAAAGGAAAATGATCATTTGGGATTTTTAATTTTATAAGAAGGTTGTTTATTTTTATCTCTTTATATTGTTTTCTTTTCTTTATTTTTTTAAAATCTTTGATTTTTCATATTAGTCCTATATCACGATAGAGATATGAGAGAGAGAGAGAGAGAGGGAGAAATGAAATAGGCTGAAATAGTGATGTATATGCGGCCACGCCCCTAAGTCGTGACCGCTAATTACGATCAGTAATAAAGTAACCACTACTAAAGAACGTTGTCTTATTTATCCGCATACATATCAAATAGGATATTTTATAATGCCAAAAAAACTAAATTAAAAAAATTACATAAATTCTTACTTAATATTATTATAGATCAATGCAACTACTAAATAGAGCGTCGCGTGTCCAAACCGACGCGGCGTGACGTACATACGAGAGTGCACTATGATAATTAGTATGCCAGTATCTAGGTCTAATTATTATAAAACATATTATTAAATACATTTTTACATGAAACAAGTGTTTTTTAATATAAATTTTGATATTTTTATTGAAAAAAATAACTTAATGACTATACTATGTTAAAATTTTCTTTATTATTAAAACCAAAAAAAATCTATTTCGTTAGTTACGTTCTTGTAAGTATTACTAGGGAGGTAGTGGGAACCTAGTCTTAAGACACTCCTTTCCCCTCGCGCCGCCCAATTTACGCAGGGTGAAAAGTCGTGCTTTGCCTTGTTACCAGAGCCACTAAATGATAACAATTAATTTTCTCAAGTATGAGAGGGAATCGAACCTACCTATTACCATCCCGTTTATAGGCAGACGCTGTCCCGTTCCGCCACTATACCCTTCTAGGTACTATTTTAGGTATTACGTATGTATTTGCTGCGATAATTTATTTCTTAATTACAAACGATAATTTTTACTTCGTCTTGAATGTTTCAATAATTATTACATTTTATAACTACAAGTAAGGCTCCCAAGAACCGTAAAATTTCCATTTCCGGGAGGTAAAGCCGTGCTGCTAATTATTTTAACGTTGATCACTAAATAGAAATGACCTAAATTATATTAATACTAGTATACCCCAGTTTTACAGGTATTTTAAGCAAATGGACTAATAATATTTTTATATTTAAATTTATTGTTTCATGTATTTTTTAACTACGACATTAAATATTCTTTCTTGCGTAAAGCTTGTGTTATAGATACTAGAATAACAGCTCATTTATATCTTTGTGGCTATTTAATAACAATTAAGTGTTAATTGACGTCTCTAAGACTCATAATTAGTAATAACGTACCTATTATACCGTGACATATAAATAAATTACAAATAAAAAAGATACCATTTATTTATAAATTAATTATAATTAAAAGATACAAAAAGTCATATTTACATAAAATTTAATATTAACATACAAAAACAAAGAGAAAAACTTATAACGAGTTCTCGTGACTGTAAAACCGTAAGGGTTATTGTGAAAGTCCATTAAAAATTCCGACATACGTCGATAAGAGGTAGGTTTTTGTGAATTAAATTGTAGAGTGTTTTTAACGTAGTTCAGTTAAAAAGAATACTTTTGTTTTAACGAAAAATTCTTTGGAATTTAATTTTGTAAATCCATTTAATTTCGTAGAATGTAAGGTAATATGTAAAGTAATGAAAATAACATAAACATTTTTTAAGTTTTTTTTATGTAGATTTTTTGATGTAGAGTAGATATCGTTACAACTATTTTTATTTATATAAACTATGTTATTGTTGATTGAAGGTATACTGCGATCAAGAACTAAAATATTTCTTCCTTTCCATATACAATAAAAATAACATATTGTAAATATGATAGATTTTTAGCCTCATATAGTATCCCGTATAAAACCTAGAGAATTGGAGAATCTAGTGTTAAGAGACCCGTTTGTCAAAGCTCATCAGTGGAAGATTTAAATAATTTAAATATAAACATTCCAACGAGTGGAGATCTAATCTGCAACTATTCCAATTAGGTACTCTGTAAGACGTTGTCCCACTCCACCTCGAAGGCTTCTACAATTTCTTTACAATATAAGATTTATTTAATTCCGAAATTGACATATTTTATCCTGAATTAATATATATTTTTTTACGTTACAGTGGCTGGTATCAACGAAACTTGTAGTTTTAACCAACAATGCGAGGAAGTCGTCCCTCAGACGGAGTGCAGGAACGAGCGGTGCGTCTGTCTGTACGAAATGGTTGCTGGATTGAACGAGGAGGGCCGTGTTGTATGTAAAGGTATGTGAAGTTTACTGCCTTCTTTGGTTGGAGTCTTAATAGTTTTTTATGAGGCCAGTCGTGGTGCAGCGGCACGACGTGTGACTGTAAAATCGACTGGTTGTGGATTCGATCCCCACTCGATGAGGTGAAATGTTTACTTTTAAATTTATATTTCCTTTTCTTCGCTCTGGTGTGAGGCTAAGCGCGGCGTTGAGTGCTGCTTCCAGAATTCGGCGGAAAGTGGGGAACGGTGTGTCTTAACACTAGGTTCCCTCTGCCTACCCTGCTGTGTGCGAGATACAGCGTGAAGCTGATTTTTTACGGCCAATACAATATTTTTAGAATTCTATGTTGAACACCAAAATGTACATATTATTATATACATACGTAATAGAAAACACACTTCTCTATTTTTCTGTCTTCTCATCATTATTACTTTCCTTAAAAATAATATTTTGTTGATTTTATTTATATCATTATAATTGTTAATTCGAACTAAAATGAGGCCAGTCGTGGGGCAGGGGTACAAGTATTTAAATGCGACAGATTATGGGTTCGATTCCCACTCCAGGAAATGAAATATTTGAAACATTTCCCCGCTCTGATAGCAAGGCAAAATGCAGAATTCGACTAGGTTCCCAGGTTTCCTTTGGTTACCCCGTTATGTGCGAGAGACGGAGTAAAGCTAAAAAAAAACTCAGCACAAAATGCATAGAGTAGAATACATACTAAATAATAAAAAACTATCATACATTCCAGCGGTGAAACAAGTGGAAGAATCCACAAGGACTCTCGACCCGGCTATGATTGGCGTGTTGGTGGGGATGGCTCTGATGTTCGTCATTATATGCGTTGTACTGCGTTTGTTTAGCAGGTATTTTAAATTAATGATTTTTTTTGAATATAAGTTTGTATAGCTGACCTGGTGTGGTTGAGATTTTAGTTGAATATTTCGTGTAAATCTTTAAATCATTGACTTAAAATAATTCCGCTGAATTTCTTGCACCGATTCTTAAAAGGCCGGAGGCACTAAATTTAGTGATGCAGTGGAAAGTAAATTTCTTTGAAATAATCAAGCATGTCCAATTAGGTATTTTGAATAAAAATATTTGACCTTGACTTTGACTATCCAGTTGTAAAATAATAAGTTAAAGTAATTTAAGTAAATTAAGTTTAAGTAAATATTTCATCTCCTCGAGTGAGAATCGAACCCGCAACCAGTCGGTTTTACAGTCACACCTCGTGCCACTGGCCAAGCCAATCGTGGGCCAGGGGCACAAACTGTGACTGAAACGCGACTGGTTGTGGGTTCGATTCCCACTCGAGGAAATGAAATATTTATTTAAATTTATATTTCCATTTCCTCGCTCTGGTGTAGAGGCAAAACGCGGCGTAGAGTTCCGCCACTCAACACGCAATGCCTCCGAAATTTGGCGGTGAGTGCGGAACGGAGTGTCCTAACACTAGGTTCCCTCTGCCTACCCTGCTGTGTGTGGGATACAATGTTGATTTTAATTTTTGATTTTTGAAACATACAATTCTCTTATCATCAAAGAATATTAATAATTTTGGCTACTAAGTAGTTATACATCCTTTTTCAGAGCGCGCTGGAGAGAGAACCGTACTATCTTTAACACGCCAAACCCACGACTGATGAACGTGTCGCTACTAAGAGATTCCAAGCTACTTCATTCACAGGTACAAAATATGCAGAAACATAAAAAGTATAGTTAGAAAAAGTTTTTGTTCAAGTTTTCTATTGTCTTTCCTAAACTAATAATACATTGATATTTAAATTCACTAATAATCCATATTTTGGTAAATTTCCACATATGTTAAAATATTTTATAACACTAAAAATAAAAAATAGAATTTCATGCATCCTGAAAAAAAAATATAAAAAGATATAGATGACCTTAAGAATTGTGATCTACTGATATAATGATTTTGATTGATGAATCCGGAGATCCCAAAAAAGAGAAAGTGCTGATAATGTGTTTATTTTTATTAAATAAACAATATTAAACAAATAAATATATTAGAAATAGCTCAATCCACTAGTCCACTCAACAAGCAATGTTTTGAAAATTCAGCAAAATTCAAGAAAGTAGTATCTTAACACTTTCCTCTGTTGGCCCTGTTATATGTGGAATAATGATAAAGCTGAAAAAAAATATTTATAAATTTAGACAATAAAAATAATGGAAAAAAAGAAAAGAATTTGATAAAAATCCTATCAAAAACAAGAAAGAAACCAAAGGTTATATATAGCTATTGTGTCAATTTTTTCTAGGATCGACGCGGCTCCCGAGTAAGCATGCGTCCACCATCAAGACAAGCCAGTCAACAAGAACTAAGACCACACTCTCCAAGCCCTGGTAGCGTTGACTTTTTATTTAATACACTATGTTTTTGGTCATGATTTCAAATTTATGTTGTTCTGTCTATGTTCTTTAATATGTGTTGTGATTAGTTTGCTTGATTTATGTGTAGATTTATTTTGTATAAAAGATTATGGGTGTTAATTAAAACTAGTTTACTTATATACATTGACATCGTGAAACTTACAAGGAATATTATCTCTTTTCTGAATAATTTGAAACAGAAACACTATGGTTGTTTTAAATGCTTCTATGTTCTCTTTCAAATTTTAAGTTTTTATTATTTTATTTAATATAAAACTATTTCTCACTGTCTTTAAATTAATTTTAAATCGCTTCGCCTTCACAATTTCTATGATTTTTGCTATTTAAACTCTATCACGTGACTCATACATTATTTCATCTATCAACAGCACGACCTCACCAAAGCCATCAGCTACACCGAAAAACTTCAGGTTATTTGGGATATATTTTATTTTTGCTTCGTTTGCAACGCTCAAATTGTAATAATAATTAATAATAATAACGCATGTTTGGATAAAAAAAATATGCTTTTAATAATTATTCAAATAAAGCTTTGAATTTTTGAACTGTAGTTTTGAATAATTGTGAACTTTAGTATTATATGTTTTGAACTTTTGAATCAGAAATCAATAATAATAAAAATAAACTTTGAGAAACAGAAATACGCATGTATAACTTTTGTTAATGACTTTTTTATGATTATTCCGTAGTACCTACCTACTAATAGTGATATTCTATGCCCCTAAAGCATCAGTGGAGATACGACACAATGTAAATATTTTATAATTAAGCTTATAAACTTAGATACGGGTGATGTAATTTTGTTAGTTGTTGCTTTATACTTAGGATATATTAGAACAGGTGAAAATTATATTATATATAGAAATTATTTGGCATGACGACGATTTAGGTGTTTGATTGAACATAGCATGCATTGTGATAAGTTGTAAGAGATTTTTTAATATGGCGATTTTAATTTATTTTTGATTTTTAGGTTCTCGTCGAGGATCGAGAGCTAGCAGCGGGCATTCTGCGACGTCCCTCAGATCTGCCACTCTAAGATCACCAACAGCGCCCGGACCCACATCCGTTACCGTTGAAATACGTGCACCGGATGCATAAATATGACAAAATTATATTAATAATACAAATATATTTAAAACCGAATGCTATATATTCTAAAAGAAATCGATCAAATATATCGATATTACCGAATCGACGTTCAGTCCAAGCTTACAATATTTGTGATAAATTTCGATGTTTAGCTACTATAGCAATAATATGCACTATTATCATAATTCAGCCACGTGATAAGTGCCTCTAAATACATATAATGCGTGAAATTTGTCATATATTATATTATAATATAATAAAATATTATTAAGCAGATCAGGTTTTAATGTAACACATACATAGATTTATAACAGTTTAACTTACAGTTTTATCACTCTTGTTTCAAAAGTTAGACACTTTTTTAATATTAAGTATAGAGCACTTAATTCAACGATTCTCATAGTTAAGTAAAGATTTAATAGTTGAGTGGGGAGTTTTAGCTTTTTTGGCAATAATTATTCGCTTTTTGGCATTTCGTAGTTCAATAGTTTGAAGTCTATTATTAAAGGTAAGTACTAGCGCATTGTATCTAAATGAATCTTCTTTTGATCCTTATCCTGAATTAAGAATGCTAGATCTGTGAATCCCAGCCTTAGGTGTTAAATTAGGTCACATATAAGTGAGTAAATTAGAACTATATACTTATTTACGGGGACCACCTCTCTATGTGGGAGTGTTCTGAAATATGATTTAGAATGATGTTATTAGATTAGCTGGACTATCTTGCTTTCAATTTAAGATTTTCATATTCTAACTATAATTGGAACGGAGAATGTAGAATAGCCATTTCTATGAGAGAGAGTTGTGAATCGATCCTAAGTATTTTTTCGTACTATATTTTCTTATAGTTAACCATTCTTTAGTATAAACATGTGTAAAAACGGGGAAATTTACACATATTAGATAAGGCTTCGTCGCACCAAAGAAGCTTAGACCAAATAAAATCGCAAAACGCACAAGCGATAATATTTAACAGTAGAAAAATTTATAATACCTAATAAAATGTAACAAAAAAAGTGTTTAAGGACATCTTAAGTAATTAGTTTATCATTCTTTCACGAGTGATACTACAATTAAGGGGAAGAATTGATGTATGACTCGTGCAACCTCACTCTCATTTTTGGATGCATAATAAAAAAAATAATAAATTAATATAATAATAAAAATAATAATAATAAAATAAGCCATTTGTATCTTTAAAACTATGCTCACATATATTATATATTTCGAACACTGTGCTAGTTTATATATCTATGAAATGCTGTAATTTACTTATATGAACTTTTATTATAACTTATACTTCTAAATATTGTTGTTTTATTTTTGTGTATAAGATGGGTATTTTTTGTTTTATTAATAAAGTTTTTTGAATCATAATGGGCTGATGGATCGCAGAATTGAAAAAGAGAATACTTTTAGTTCATTAAACAAAAAAAGCAGAACTACATATTAGGGTAGGCAGAGAAAGCTAATATTAAGACATGTTTCGTTTAGATGTACACAAAATGATATAACATGGGCATAGTCAATTTGAGGGTAAGTTACAAAATTTAAATGTACCTTCATCTATATCTATAATTATCATAAAATCATAAAGTAGAAACAATGTTATTGGTGACATTTTGTAACCTAAACTAGACACTGATCATTTATGATCATCCTTACACATTTCACATTCTGTTGCAGATGTTTCGCATCTGCAACAGAACAACATTTCTATACGCAGATAAGTTTTCTGGAGTAGAAGATTTTTTGCGTTTAAGCTTGATTCTGTCACGTTTTACTATTCCCAATAACATTAGTTAACCAGGGAGCAGGCGCATGCTTCATACGAACTGGTTTTACAGAAGTATGAAAATTATAAATGTTAATCAGTTCATATGTTAAAGATTCAACCATATTGTCAATATTAGTAGATGAAATTATGGAAGACCAGTCGATGTTCCTCACATCCTCTTTTAAGCGTTCAAGATCCATATACTTAAAATTGCGCTGAAAAAAAATTTGCCTTTGAACTTAGGCGGATGTATTTTATAAAGAAAAAGATAAGAAGATGAAAAAACAAGATTAGGTGAATTTTTATTGGTGATACAATTTTTAATATTAGCAGCTCGTCAAATGATTTATTCTATTTTAATTTATGCGCAACACACGATCTGATACCAACGCAACTATTTCCCACCCGAAACGAGAACTGGTTACAAAATTCTTTAAAGTAACAGGGAATATTCTACATATGTGCTAGACGCACCTCTAACTGAGCATTGTTTTATATTGATTTGCTGTGAACTTAAAAATATAACTATATAAACATCTCAAAATGCCAGCGGTTGCTTGTGTACTGGAAACATCTGATTTTAGTGATATTTTTAGCAACGGTGATCCAGAAGGTGCACAGAAAGATTGGTGTTCACAATATCCTCTGCTATACAAAAATACACGCGCACCATTTCATGCAGAAAAAGAATTATAAAAAGTTGGATCACTAATGAATTGCCGCGATGAAATTGCGACAAAATGTAAAAAAAATCGTAACAGAATCCCGATGACCTAATATCTAAAATCAGTTATGTTCATTATAATAATTCCTGTAACAATCTGATAAAAATAATAAAGCTAATTATGAAAATATCGAATTTCGGAAAGCCAGCTGGCTTAAAATTGCGCTGAAAAAAAAATTGCCTTTGAACTTAGGCGGATGTATTTTATAAAGAAAAAGATAAGAAGATGAAAAAACAAGATTAGGTGAATTTTTATTGGTGATACAATTTTTAATATTAGCAGCTCGTCAAATGATTTATTCTATTTTAATTTATGCGCAACACACGATCTGATACCAACGCAACTATTTCCCACCCGAAACGAGAACTGGTTACAAAATTATTTAAAGTAACAGGGAATATTCTACATATGTGCTAGACGCACCTCTAACTGAGCATTGTTTTATATTGATTTGCTGTGAACTTAAAAATATAACTATATAAACATCTCAAAATGCCAGCGGTTGCTTGTGTACTGGAAACATCTGATTTTAGTGATATTTTTAGCAACGGTGATCCAGAAGGTGCACAGAAAGATTGGTGTTCACAATATCCTCTGCTATACAAAAATACACGCGCACCATTTCATGCAGAAAAAGAATTATAAAAAGTTGGATCACTAATGAATTGCCGCGATGAAATTGCGACAAAATGTAAAAAAAATCGTAACAGAATCCCGATGACCTAATATCTAAAATCAGTTATGTTCATTATAATAATTCCTGTAACAATCTGATAAAAATAAAGCTAATTATGAAAATATCGAATTTCGGAAAGCCAGCTGGCTTTCCGAAATTGAACAAAAAGGACATGGAAAGTTATTAACACAATTACCAATACCACTAAAGAGAAAATTTAGGCTCCAAGCAATCCAATCTCAGCGATCAACAATGTAAACGATTACTTTGCTAATAAAGGGAAAAAACTAGTAGCTGTATCTACGGTATACAGTGGCGTAGCGGGCGTAACTCGCGCCCGGTGCAAAATATCTTTTCAGCGCCCCCCAGACGAACATCGTATAATTGTATATATATAATATACTCCTAATTTAATATATTTAAATAGTTTTGCAGACCTTTTGGCGCCCCTTTGTGAGTAGCGCCCGGGGCATGATGACTCCCCTTGCCCCCCCTCACTACGCCACTGACGGTATATCGCTTCTCAGGTACCACCTAATTGATACCACCTAATTGATCGATGATCATTAATGAAACTGATAACTTAGACTTGGCATATTTTTGGATATTTCTAAGGCTTTTGACACGGTCTCTCTACCAATAATTTGCAGCAAATCAGAATATATTGGTATTAGGATAATTGTCTTAAATCTTTTTAAATTTAATTTTGTTTATCTGACAGAACACAAATAACAACATTAATAATAAAATCGGCAATGAAGCAAACGTCTCGTTTGGGGTACCTCAGGGTAGCGTCACAGGCGTACTTTAAATGAGGATGACACCTTATGACTGAAACGCTCGTTGGCACCCAATTCTTTTTCTATAATTGCCCATAGATGCCATCTTGAATTACATTTGATCTGTCGTTGCCATAACTATCATGCACACAAACCACTCTAACAATGTTTCTATTGTATACCATATTTTTTATTTAATTATTTATTTTTAATATTATTATTGCATGCTTTTTAAAAATTATTATTACTTTATTAATTTGATCTACTTTGAGCAGTTTTTTGTAATGTGCTCATTTTACTCATACTACTTTATGATACGACGCTGAGGCGGGCGTTAATAACTGCCACACAGTTAATAATTAAAGCAGTTATTATAGTTATGAATTGTTTTTTTGTAATTTTGATAAGGACAATATGCAATATAAGACTTTAAGCAGCTTCACGATGGACTATACAGTACATAATATGAAAGTAAGTAGAGGGAGACAGCGAGGAGACGTCTCTTCGTTTACCGTTGAAAGATGGGCGTACTCCACGCTGAACCCTTTAGTTAAGCATGGAGTACGCCTATGCCTTCTTTATTAATTTTTATATATTTTTTTTGTTTTATTTATTATTTATTAGAGTAATTATATTTATTAGAGTAATAAACAATAAATAAAACAAATAAAATTATTAAAAAAATAATCTTTGCATATTATATCAATCAAATCAAATCAAATAAATAAATAAATGAAAAAATACAATATACCATATATAATAATAATATGATTAAACATTTTCGTGAATGCCACCTATAACGTGTATAACCAATAATGTTTCGTTAAGCTTCTTTTGCTATAGCGACATCTGTTGATATCTTTTAAGTATTATGTAGAAAACCCTTTTAAATTTTATTTAATTTATGCATACGATTTCTTTTCTTTACATTAGATGGCAGTAGTTTAAAAATCTATTTGAAAATATATATTTTAAATATTAATAAAATGAAAAAATATGCTATAAATATAATAATATAATAATAACATTAATGATTGCGCTGCGGTGAAATAACGTACATAGAAAAATATAAATAAACACATAAAAATACTCCTTCTCTCTCAAGTCAAGTTTTAGATATTATAATTTATAAGAGTACTATTCATCGCCTGTAACGTTGTTTACGCGGACTTTCAATTTTCGAATATCTTCTTTTCATGGCCTCCTACATTCTTTCACCTACCTACTTGCCAAATTTCAATTTCCTAAATCCAGTTGTTTCGTTTTTGAGTTGTCTGTCAGTCACTGAATAACGAATGTTCTAAGTATGTACTAGGTGAAAACATACATAACAAATTATACACATAATTTGTTATATATGCTTTTACCTAAAACAATTGAGATCAGTCGTGGCGCAGGGGCACAAAATGTGAATGCAAATAAATCGACTGGTTGTGGGTTCGATCCCCAGTCGAGGAGATGAAATATTTATTTACATTTATATTTTCATTTCTTCGTTCTGGTGTCGAGGGGAAAGCGTGGCGTTGAGTTCCGCCACTCAACACGCAATGCCTTCAGAAATTGGGGGAAAGTGAGGAACGGAGTGTCTTAACACTAGGTTCTCTCTGCCTACCGTGCAGTGCGGGATACAGCGTGAAGCAGAAAAAAAATATAGATAATAAAATCCTCAAAATATAATAACAAAATACATGTAACAGGTCCACATGAAAACCAAGAGAAAGCTTCCGCTGGGTGCATACGAGCGTATTACGACAAAAGTAAGAGCAAACATCGAATAGTAGCGACGCAAACAACCTTGCGAATTGTGAATGCGAGAGCTAGTAAAGAGGCTTAAGGTCTAAGCAAGCGACTTGTGTGACAGCGGGCGCGGTTGCTAAAGCGGGAATTCAGGAAAATTTAATTTCAAATATTTTATACTATGGCTTTTATTCACATATTAAAATATTTCACGCTGTGTACTATTTCATTTCTTCAAGTGGGGATCGAACCCACAACCAGATCGATTCTCACATAGTCACATCCTCTATGCCTCTGCGGCTGCGCCACGACTGGCCTCAAATAATCACATATGTCTGCATATTTTAGCGGAGCTGGGACATAAAATAGCATCACACACCTACTAATCATATAACCGTCAGCCATCGCGACGTCAAGCAACATTCAATATCATAATATTGTTCAAAGATCACTTTGATCCACAATATGTGTGACCCCTACACATATATTGCCTTTATAAGAAAATCGATCTTAAAAGATCGTGCCATAAAATAGGCTTCGAATTATTATATTATATTTATTATACATTTGGTACGAGTAAGTCTTTATCTGCATCATATTTATTTGTACCGTAGTACTTAAGAGTTCGACTCGACCGCTGCTTTTCAACCATCACTACCCACTATCTATACGAAACGACAGTTGCGACACTCGGGACGCCAATACATGAACTCGTCTCGATTAATATGATATTAAAAATATATAAATTGTATTATTCATAAATAACTAGGTTATTTATGTGTATTGCCGCGCACATTTTATTTTATTTATTTTAAAACTTATATCCAAGGTACATATTATTAGAATACCTCGCTAGTTTTAAATAAACTAAAATCGCCTCTTCTATGACCTAGCCCGGTAAGAAGTGGGACATCAAGTACTGAATATTTGAGTTTCATGATAAGTCGGTATTATGATTTTCTTTTGAACTTACCTATTTATTAGCTACTCTGAACGAGATATCCTCATTATATTTTTCT
This sequence comes from Heliconius himera, assembly GCA_021202915.1. NCBI lineage: Eukaryota > Metazoa > Arthropoda > Insecta > Lepidoptera > Nymphalidae > Heliconius > Heliconius himera. The sequence continues at coordinate 711,791 of JAJHJA010000389.1, read as the reverse complement.
TCATAATAGTGTTATTCACAAAGAAATCGAGATAATATAATTATTTTTAATGAATGCTAACTGCTTCATTACAGCCATACACATCTAAACTGAAAATATACTAATGATTTGTCAAGTTTTGCCAGTCTGAATAGATTATATAAAAGGCTATAGAATATAATAGCAATTAACATTTGAATAGAGATTTTTCGTAATGTTATTTAATTTTTAGTTATAGAAATTATTTCTTAATATTTGAGATTTATAATGATATGAAAGAGATGTTCAACGCATGGAAATTTAAGAGATCTATAACAATTTAATGATATTATCCAAAAACATTGTTCCTTGGACAATTATTATTTCATATTATTAATTGAATTATTAATTTGATATCTAAGTAATTATACTAGTAAATAACATGTTCGTCTCTTACAACTGTACGCCATACTTTCTCTAATGGGGACCTCATATCGATGGAGTAGGGAATGGACTTGGCTCAGCAGCTTTTGCGGTTAAAAAATCAGACTATTATCTGACGTGGAAACGGCTCGCCTTGTTTACTTTAGCTACTTTCATAGTATTATGTCCTACGGCAGGGTTTTTTAGGGTAATGCAGCCGGTATAAGTCAATTTTTGTCTTACAGAAGCGAGCTATTTGCGCAATCTATAACTTACGCCCTAAAAATTCGTTAAGGCAAAAAATTTAAGAAATTAATATAATGACAGTTGCATTTCAATATATTTTTGAAAATGTTATGTACGATAGGAAAGATATTAAAGATGCCAAATGATAAATAATAATAAGAATGCCAAAATTGGTGATGTACATAATATCAGTACTCAAAAAGCGCCTATCTCCACTTTAAGTAAGGCCGGCAACGCACCTGTAGCTCATCTGGTGTTGTTCGGGGTCGTGGGCGGCAGTAATCACTTACCATCAGGTGACCCGAACGCTCGTTTGCCTTGTCCTTTATATATATATAATAACTTTCATATAACATAAATGTTATATAGAATTTAATTGTAGTTTTAACTACCGTAATATGTGTAAAAATAAGTTATATATTTTGTTTCAAATAATTAATTTCGCACCTCTATAAACATGGGAGATAATTAAACATTAGACCCGAATCAATTTTAGTTTATAAAAGTTGACAAACTTAAATTTGCTATGAAATATCTACATTTATTTTTTGGAATGTTCCTTTATTTGCTTATTTCATAAAAAGTATGGCAAAAAAAGAATACGCAGCCATCGTGTTTATAATCAGATGCTACCACTGCACCACAATAGTATTTATCTTCGAGGTCATATTTTCACTTAAAACAAAAGCAGAAACACGATCGGAATATCCATTAAAATAACAATTTACTCATTAAATAAAACACTCATGAAGTGAAAACATTCGATTTTGGTAATTAAAATATTTAAATTAGCAGAACAGCATGTTAACAACGCGACACGGTATTAGCATTCATATTGACAACGACTGTAATTTATGCTATCACGCCACTATTATATGCATTAAATTATATTAGAGATGTTTTATGTTTATGTTTAAATAAGCCCGGCATTGAGTTTTGCCACTCAGCACGCAGTGCCTGGAAGTATTCGGCAGAAAGTGGGGAACGGAGTGTCTTAGCACTAGGTCCTCTCTGCCTAACCTGCAGTGCGCGGGATACAGCGTAAAGCTGATAAAAAAGATCATGTTTCAAGTTATATAGGGGTAATGTATACTTTCCTTGTACACTTTTCTTCAATCCCACACAACTTCTGTTTTAATTGACTTGAAGTATTGAGTTTTCATATATCCCATCCTCATATTAATATTTATAAACATAGTTTAAACCGTCGTGGCCTGGTAGCACAAGAGTGACTGTTAACGCGATTGTTGTAGGTTTAATTCCCACTCGGGAAAAATAAATATTAAATATTTGCGTTTTCTCGCTCTGGTAACAAGGCAAAGCACGGCGTTAAGTCCGACGCTTAACACGCAATAAACGTGGAAAAAGAAGTGTTTTAACACAAGGTTCCCTCTGCCCGCCATGCTGAAGATGAAGCAAATAAATAAAAAAATAAATAAAATTCGAACCTATCAATCATCGCATTCATACACCAAATCTTAACTACTCTATATCATGTAGACATACCTTATAGCTTATACACCTTAATATAAGTAAATGTTGGGCTGATCCAAATAACGAATACGAATAAAAATTTATGTAAGGAAATAACATTATACTAGACGGTAAGCTATTACTGAAACTAATACCATACGATGGAAAAAAGGTTACTCGCAATAAATTCCATTCAAAACTGACAAGGGAAAATTTCAATAGAGAGATTTGTGGGAAGATAAGTAATTAGATTACTTTTATGTATGTTATATTTCAATTTATTTACTTAATTAGGAATTTATTTATTTTTGGTTTTTAATATTGTAATTTTTTATTTGATGTGGTCCGGAGAATACAGTTGGAATAGGCAACAGACTATAAAGTAACGGTGAAGAATAGATGAGGTCAAAGATGAGGGCTCAGATTTAAAATACAATATTTCTGCTTAGAATGCCTGAATGCTTATGATCGGGCAGAATTAATAACCCTTATAGCTGTCATTACTTCTGAGTAATCATTAAAAGTCAAAGACGTCTCAAAATACATGTAAAAGATAATTCGCGAATGGAATGGGCGCAAATACGAATTGTTAGTCGAAAAAAATACGAATCTTTAGAGTCAGTACTACAAAATACAGTGTTAAGTCTCGCCAATCAACATGCAATATCTCGAAATTGACAATTAGGTAAAGTTTTTCTCCTTTCGTCTATACAGCTATTTGGGAAAAAACGTCTAAATTCATGAACGCATATTTTTTTATGGAAAAGATGTGGATAGTATATAATATCATCTGGATACCTGGCAAAACCCTAGTGATAAAATGTAATAGAGTGTGAGTTACTTTACTTTTTTGCTCATTATATAGGCCAATCTTTTACTAAGAAGATAATTTATAAGAAAAGTAAGAAGACGAAGAAAGTGAAAATACGTTATCGGGTTCTCTCGTTAACAATTAGAGAGAGAACCCGATTAGAGAACTCCAATGAAAGAGAAACGAGTACATGACATCAAAGTATTTTTCCTTGCAGTTATACCAATTCCAATAGAATAATAATATAAAAGATATTATTTAAGATAGTTTATTTATATTTTTAGCGAATAATTACTATAAAACAACAAATAAAGTATAAATAACAAGCAAAGCACGTCTCACTATAATCTAAAGTTAGTACAAAGCGAATGTAATTACAGGTCTCGTCGTTCAAAGGGAACTTCTTACTGGAACTTAGAACTGGAGGTGACAAAAGTACTGCAAGCCCCAAGTTTTATCTACGCTGCTATAAACCTTATGAACTTTTCAGTAAATTCATATTCTTAGAATCTTGTCTTGTCTGTCTGTTTTTATTCGTTTTGCTTCCCGGTGTTATGGGTATGGAAAAGTGTTACATGGACTGCAGAGTAGGTCTCGCAGACCCGATTTGATATATAAGTTATTCCAAAACTATTCTTTATTTAAATCATAACATTTGTTCTTGTTTAGTTGTTGAGGTATTCATATATTCGTATAAGTAATATATAAATAAGACATCATAACATATTAATTGTTTAGTAAATTTCAAGGATAGATTTTTAACACTATGTTCTTTCTACTACTCTAAGTAGAGAGATGGATAGCTTGCATGGATATTTATCTTTGTACGCGGATGATATGATGTCTGTTTTACTTTGGTTCCAATCACTATACATCAAATAATTTCAAAACCTCAAGTAAATAAATAAAAATCAGCTTCACGCTGTATCCCGCACACAGCAGGGTAGGCAGAGGGAGCCTAGTGTTAAGACACTCCGTTCCCCACTTTCTGCCGAATTCTGGAGGCATTGCGTGTTGAGTGGCAGAACTCAACGCCGCGCTTAACCTCGACACCAGAGCGAAGAAATGGAAATATAAATTTAAGTAAATATTTCATCTCCTCGAGTGGGGATCGAACCCACAACCAGTCGGTTTTACAGTCACACCTCGTGCCACTGCGCCACGACTGGCCTCTCAAAACCTCAAGTAGATCTAAATAAATTACACTATTGGTTCCAGCATAATCTACTAACAATTAATATAACAAAAAAGTGTTACGTAATCTTTAAGTCAATAAATAAAATCATTCCTCCGCATAATCCATAAAAAATAGATAACTTAGTGTTATAACAAAAATCTTGTGAAAAATATTTAGGCCTTCGAATTGGATTAAGAAATGTAAGGTCCTTTAATGCATTTAAAACACAACTATGCAAATACATAATTAAAAACCACCCACTCTAAAAAAAAAATGCATCACAACAACGAGTAAGCAATAAAAAAATGTGTTACTGTACCTGACTAATGTAGGATCGACAACTATTTTTATTTTGTTAACCAATGTTTCCATGTAAGTGGCCTATGTCTTTAATGGAAATAAAATATCTTTAACTACAGAGAGAAGATAGTGTTAAGACGCTTCGTTCTCCATTTTCCGTTGAATTTTTAAAGGCATAGCGTTTTTACTGGATGAACTCAACGCAGGCTTTTTGCCTTGGTGCCAGAGCGAAGTGAAAATATTAATAAGTAATAATTCCCTCGAGTGGGGACGAACCTACAACAATTGCATTACAGTCACACCCAAGTGCATTACGCCACGACGGTCCAATTTATTAAAACTTAAAAAAATATAAGACATAGCAACAAAATTGTGTTCTTCTTTTAAAATGTAACGTAAATAAAATGGACCGGGCTTCTCCGACCCCAACCTTGCTGACTGCGGGTTAAAAAAGTTTAGGATGGGCACGAAGTGAATGTTTTGTATTGTAAGCCTAAAAAACGAGAGCAAAGTGCATCTTTAATTTTCACTATTCAACACGCAGTCTCAAATTCTGATGAATTCTTGTTTAATATTAAAAAAAATAATAATGCAGGCATTGCGTATTGAGTGGGTTCCGCAACTTAACACGCAATGCCTCCAGAACTCGGTGAAAAGTGGGGAACGGAGTGTCACAACACTATGTTCCCTCTGCCTACCCTTCTGTGTGCAGGATACAACGTGCAGCTGATTTTTTTTTCCTGAGATGAAAAAAATATTTTCACAAGAAAGTGTTAAGAAAAACGCAACTAATACATTCTTTTATTAAATTAAATGGAACTAATTTGATAAGAGAGCGAAAAGCAAAGGTTGATGACACATTTGCCAAATGAAATTTTGTCCCACCGCGAAGAATTAGATTAATGTTAGATACAATATTAGTTTTTTGACTTTGTTCGTAATATTATTTAATACTAGCGGCCCGCCCACGGCTTCGCCCGCTTAAAATACATGATTATTGATTTAAGCAGAATTGATTGACAACTATAATAAAATAAAATAAATAAATAAATCAGCTTCACGCTGTATCCCGGCACACGGCAGGGTAGGCAGAGGGAACCTAGTGTTCTAAAATAACTGTAATGTTTGCATATTAACTCCTGTTTGCATATTATTAGATAAATGAATAATTGGTAAATATGTAGTTATTACAGAGTACACGTAGAAAGGATGTTTTTAGGCATTTTTATATAGATTTATTTCAAACGAACGAACGAACCAAAAAATCTATGTATTTACTTGATATTTCTTTGAAGATCAAATCGTTCTTTATCTCTGTGTTGAATTAATTACGATTTAAACTTTACTGTTATGATTTATGAAGGTAATCTCTACTAACAATTCAATTTTGTTTACTTAAAATAAATAAATCAGCTTCACGCTGTATCCCGCACATAGCAGGGTAGGCAGAGGGAACCTAGTGTTAAGACACTCCGTTCCCCACTTTCTGCCGAATTCTGGAGGCATTGCTTGTTGAGTGGCAGAACTCAACGCCGCGCTTAACCTCGCCACCAGAACGAAGAAATGGAAATATAAATTTAAGTTAATATTTCATCTCCTCGAGTGGGGATCGAACCCACAACCAGTTGGTTTTACAGTCACACTTCTTGCCGCTGCGCCACGACTGGCCTTGTTTACTTTATTGTATAATAGTGCTTCAAAAATATATATTTTTATCAACAGTCATATAATCAAGACGGTTCGAATGTCATTCTTTAGCCAGGGTCATACCAGCGCGATTTCTATATAACATTCGCTGGCAACCTAATGCCTTGAGTTCATTCAAATGACGATAACTTTTTTTTTAATGAACCGATTTTGATGAACCAAACTTTAGAACCTTAATTGAGTTAAAACAAAGCAATTGGTGAAATTTCCAAGTAAATCGGTTCAGTAGTTTCAGAGAAAAATGCGGACAACAATATGTCGACAGACAGACAGACAGACAGACAGACAGACAGACAGACAGACAAGAAATTCAAAAAAAATCTTTTTGCTTTCTATTAGTCTTTTTAAGTGTCCCTCTATCCATTTCAGTCAAAATTACTAAATGTACAGACAAAATATTTTTACTGTCTTATTATATATAGAGATAAGTAATTTTATATAAATGTACCTGTTTGAGAGATGTATTGTTTTTAATCAGATTGTAAGTTTTGTAAAATCATTTTTTTTAGGATTGCAGTGTAGGGGACCAATAAAATATTATTTCCCGAGGAAATTACATGAAAAATTTCAGATATCTATGAGGAGGCTATTACAGACGTGAATTAGTAGCCGTGGTAATAATACTTAACTAAATTTTTAGAATAAATTTCAAAATTTTTAGAATAAATTTCATGAATTAATTGAAAATTCAATGTTTAACATTCATTGTTCTTGAGCTAAATATTGACGTGTCATATTAACTAATCCCCATCATAATTCATCCTAACAAAATCCAATATCAAAATATACTAACAGAATTATTAGTCACCGACATTAACTCAACAAACAAATATCAACAATCATTTATCAGAAGTAATTCACTTTCGCTGCGAAAATTGTCCAAAATTTGTTCTAAGCGTACAGTAACGTATTAAGCTGTCTTAAGTTATTCAAAGTTTTGTTTACATGATAACAAATTTTATCATGTCAAAATTTTGACTTCTTTCCCGCGTAGCAGGTTAGGTAGAGGGAACATAGTGGTAAGACACTCCACCATTAACTTTCCGCACAATTAATGTTCGAATGCCGGAACTCAACGCTGCGCTTTGTCAACCAGGGCGAGAAAATAAAAAAAACTCATTCCAACGAGTGAGAGAAAATTGACACGCCTATAACCATTGCACCTACAGTCAGACACTGTGCCGCTGCGTCACAACGGCCTTAACAAACATAAATACAAATCATTAATAAAAAATATTCTTCTATCAGGTACATACATACCAACAGTCCCCGAAGGCTTTACTTAATAATAATCACTTTAAATTAATACGACAGAGAGTGTGAGAGTGCCTTAAACTAAGTTCACTCTGCTTATCCCGCATTTAAGGGGGATACAGATCCTATAGGTATAAAACCTATAGGTATAAAAGTATATATAGGCCAGTCGTGGCGAAGCGGCACGAGGTGTGACTGTAAAAATCGACTGGTTGTGGGTTCGATTCCCACTCGAGCAGATGAAATATTTACTTAAATTTATATTTTCATTTCTTCGCTCTGGTGTCGAGGTTAAGCGCGGCGTTGAGTTCTGCCACTCAACACGCAATGCCTCCAGAATTCGGCAGAAAGTGGGGAATGGAGTGTCTTAACATTAGGTTCCTTCTGCCTACCCTGCTGTGTGCGGGGTACAGCGTGAAGCTGATTTATATTTTCCTATAACTAAATATCCAAGGTTCACCCGTCGGATTTATAGGCGTATGTATATTTATTTATTCCTGAGAATATCGAATTCAAACCACTGGGGCAGGGTACGGATATATAAATTGCCGCCAGGATGCCATAGATAACCACCTATCCGACATAAATTCCCGGTAAATAATCTTTGTTATTAGTAGTACTGAAATGTAAGACTATGTTTTCAATTACGAATGAGAGATTTTTGTTTTATATATTGATTGTTGTATGATTTTCACTTTTAAATTTCTAACAGTTGAGTTGAGGCCAGTCGTGTAACTGTGAAGTCAGAAGGAATAAGCCAAATATCTAGGCAAAAGTGCGGCGTTAAATTCCGCTACTCAACACGCCTGCCCCGAAAATTCGGGGGAAAGTAGCAAACGGAAGGAATCCAGAGTGGGCGGTTTAAATCAAAATATTATTAAATAATGTATTTTTTTAATCTACTTGAATAAGTATAAAACTCATATAGTAAATTAATCGAAAAGAAAATCGAATCTGCATCCTTTCATAAATAATTAAAAAGACCCAATGGCGAAAATAAAGTAAATATTTTAGTATACTAAAAGTGTGACACACGTACAAATACAGGCATTCAATCTCGTTTTATATCTGCTAGCAAATTAGCAACTCCAGTCCAATCAACAGCGAGTTTTCGGTCAGCGGCCGGTAACAAGAGAAGTTGGGGATGTTGCTATGTTGACATGTTATTTAGTATTTTAATTTTACATACTGTTCTGTTATATTTCTATAACATAAAATTTATTATTTTTTTAGTTTCAAGGTAGGTACTTTCCGCCGATTTTTGGAAACATTGTGTGTTGAATGGCGGACCTCAACGCCGCGCTTTACGCTATTTACTATTATATTTCTTGAGTAGTTATATTGAAATAAATATATACAAATAAATATTTAAAAATTGTTTAAAAACTAAGTAAAGCTGCTAGCGGAAACTTGTTTCACACAAGTTGTGTGAGGGCTACTTTATTCTATACATAATCTATACATAATCATAACAAAATTGTAACTGATCGCTTCTTATTTATGTAAGGTTTATTGGAAAATCTATTAGTGAGAAAATTTATTATTGTAATAGACTCTAAAAACAATGATTTTATTTTTTATAATTTATTCAAAAGCGTTTTTTCCTGCATAGCTAGATAAGGCAAGGAGTGTAGAGAAAATTCGAATGTTAGTGTAATCGACTCCCCACTCTACTCAATAAAATATTTAAAGAATAATTTTAATATTTTAGTATGGCTCGTGATACGTCTAGTATAGATATATGTATATCTAATATAGAATCCTTTCGTAGTGACCGTAAGTAATCCAAGATGTTTAAGAGGTTCATAGGTAACAGTATTAATATGAAATGTACCATATATTTAATATAAAGTACAAATAAAATATATTATGATAAATAACATGTCATAGTCTGTCCGTTTTAATCTCCCGTGACATTCCTTAGTATATCCTACAGACGTCCTATCTTCGTCTCTACTATAACTGTGTAGAATCTTTAGTTATAATAAAAGGAAGAAAGCGCAATGGCACCGCCCGCGCCCCTACACCGTGAATTCCTACCAGACCGTGGTTGCAGCAGTCTTTATTGAACTCTCCGGGACGTTTATGTAAGATTTTTCTGAACTTACTGGTTACGCTTGTTCATATTAAGATTGTATTATAAAGGTGATTCGTGATATTGAGAGGTTTACGAGATCAATATAAAGCGTTGGATCGAATCTACTATCGCAATCGCGACATATTAATTAAATGCACCACACACCTACTCATCATATAACGAGTTATAGAAAAACTGTAGAAAACATTTTACATGGATGTATATCCAATATTATACAAGCATCGCTTGAGACAACGTCGATCGCGGTATAACAATTAAAGACCATAGCAATTTGCCTAGTCAAGCATATTTGTACCAGCGAAGCGGAGCAGCAAAGCGGTTGTGACTCCAATAGCAGTTATTAGTAAAACATAGGGTCAATGAACTCAATCGTACAAATAATTTATAATTAATATTTTGTGTATGTTACTATAATAATAATACACATTTATACATATTTTTTTACAGTAATATTTTTAATATTTACGAATGTGTATAAACAATAAATTAATAAATATAATTTACCAAATCTATATAACTTTAATTACACGATTCATACACACGCATCTAACAAAGATGGCGGCAGGCATTCTACGTATTATTAAAAACGTAATTTTACACACCTCCTAAAACATCGTTATGCATTTATTTCAACCTAATACTTCAATAATATTTATCTTTATATGTTAATGGCATTACTTACATTAATATTGCTCTTCTTTGTTTTAAAAATAAGCTATTAAAAACTTACCGACGAAGTATTCCAAAACAAATTGTAAATACGTAATAAGCACTTATAACTTGTCTTACCAGCCTCGAATATTTATATCACTATTAAATGTTTGCTAACTCACATGCTTTTTATATAAAAATGTAACTAAATATCTATTATTTATAAATTAAAACTTCTCTAATCATTTTTGAATAACTATCCTTTTCCAGACGCGTCCGCCATCTCCCCTTTCTTTCTTTCCTTATCTTGACTTTGACGTTGACAGTAGCTTATACAGCCAACATGTTATTTTACAATAATTCAAATGTTAATTATGTTATTATTTATTTTAAATTATAATACATAATGATTGGGTACTTATAATTATTAAATTATTTTTAATAAATATATATTACATCTGCGTGTTTTACCTACGGTATATTACGTCACTCTAATGTCACTTATGAACGAAATGCGTAATTAAAGAATTGAACTAAACTATTATTTTTAAGATTGTATTTATCGTAAGCTATAAATTAAATAATTTTATAAATTATATTTATAATATTTTTTAATAAATGATTATTTTTTTGAATAATTTATATCATTTACCTACATATTTAAGTTCTGTTATGGATCGTTACATTAGGCCTCTCCGATTTCCACTTTCTGTTGAATATTCGAGACTTCGTGTTAAACTTTCAGCTTCACGCTGTATCCCGCACACTGCAGGGTAGGCAGAGGGAACCTAGTGTTAAGACACTCCTTTCCCCACTTTCTGCCGTATTCTGGAGGCATTGCGTGTTGAGTGGCAGAACTTAACGCCGCGCTTGTCCTCGACACCAGAGCGAAGAAATGGAAATATAAATTTAAGTAAATATTTAATTTCCTCGAGTGGGGATCGAACCCACAACCAGTCGGTTTACAGTCACACTTTGCGCCGCTGCGCCACGACTGGCCTCATACTTGCTTGTGTTAAACTTTGTAGTTTGTATACCTGAGCAGGACCATGAAATAATTTAAAAAAAACCAGACAAGCGTGAGTCACGCTCGCCCATCGACGGTTCCGTACAAAAATTGGAGGTTTCGAGCTTTTTCTGAAATCAGGCTTACCTTAGCCAGAGCCCCTTCATCTGATACCTCACTTAAACTAGCGGCTTTAACCAAATTTTGACCCCTTCTAAGGCTATTATTTTTTAGAATTTACCCACAAACGTAAAGTTTACAGATTTATTCCTGAACTAGTACTACCTGTAGATACTAGCTGCAAAGTTTCATAATTACTAGTTCTAGTTTAACCGGAAAAAGAATTTTGATTCCCTTTATAGTTTCGAAATATTTTTTTGCGATATAAACGGCCATATCTTTTTTCTAAGTAAATATAAAAATATGTGTTTTATCAGAAAAACATGGGGCCGTAAGTTTGAGTATATGGTTCGAATTTGACAGACAGACTGACGAACGGACAACAAAGTGATCTTATAAGGGTTCTTTTTTCCTTAAAAAGTACGGAACTCTGAAAAGATGTATTTAACAGTAACTACTCATTTTCGAAACAAGACAAAAAAACTTGTAATTAGGAAATAAAATGTAACAATTTAAATACAGTACGTTTATTATTTTTTAACTTCAGACTGTACCCCGCAAATAGCAGGACAAGCAGATAAAAATAATAAATATTTCGTTTCCTCGAGTGGAAATACAGCCCCAAAACTAGCCTTAAATTTTATTCATAAATTTTTAAGAGATATTAACGAATATTTTAAACTTATATTCATAAAGTGACGAATTATTCCGCAGTTTTAGCTTCATGGTAAAATTTGGACACTGCCTATGTCAATATATCGACGTATTTCACGAAACAAAGCCGTATCCAGGTAAAGGAAATATGCAAAACGGAGGCAGGTTAAATTTAAGTCAAAACTCTGTAACAATGGCCCCGAACTGCTATATCGAGCTGTATTGATGTTGTCTTGTTAATGTTTATAGGATTCAAGCTAAGAATAGAATAGTTTTATTTTTCATATTTATGATTAAATATGTTTTTTTTTTCTTTTAAGTTTAATTTGGACAAGAAATAAATTGCTACTTAAAATTATTTTGTCATTAAAAATTAATTAACTTATTTAGAAAACGTATAAAAATTTTAATGTAGCGGGACTCGAACCCGCGCCTCCTGAAAACCGACCAGGCGCTCCGACCACTAAACGTTCTCATCAAGCTACGTCGAAATTTTTATACGTTTGTTACTACTTATTTATGCTGTTAGCATCTCTGTAAATTTTCACAAATTTCCGCTACCCAAAGACAATTACTCAGAATTATCGTTTGGCAAGAGACAATATATATATATATATATATATATATATATATATATATATATATATATATATATATATATATATAATATTTTTAAACGTTTTTAAAGAGTTATTCCACACTTAAGAACGAAAAATACTTATATAGAAAACGTATAAAAAATTTAACGTAGCGGGACTCGAACTCGCGCCTCCTGGAAACCGACCAGGTGCTCTAAGCACTAATCAAGCTACGTCAAGCTACGTCAAAATTTTTATACGCTATTATACTCTAAAAAATGTTAAAAACTTTACTTATTGGACAGTTATATACGCTATGACTGACATGACTTACCTACTTGATGTATACCGTGTATGTTAAGAAAAATATTACTGATTTAACATAAAATAAATGATGTTTAATAATAATATTAACTAGAAATAGATTTAAACTTAGCTCACTTGTGATCGGAGTTATTTGTGATATAAGCTTGTATTTACTATAGTTAAATTTGAAAAGTAAAAAACACCTATTTTTTTATTAAATTATAAAAATAAGGAAAAATTCAAGATAACCAATACCATTTTCAATATATATTTTAAAATATTAATATACAGCGCTCTGTATTAAATTCAGCTGCCTTAATCGAAGTGTATATTTCAATTTTACAAGCACTAACGGAGACCTGAAGACCAATTGAATAGGACTCGTGACATGACAAAAGAGACCTGACAGGCATAGACGTAAGTGACGTAAAACTTTTTATGTTTCCCATTTAGAAGACATTCAATGGATTCTTTTAGTTTCACGTTGTATCTAGCACGTAGTAGGGAGACAGAGGGAACATGGGAACCTAATGTTATAACATTTTCGCTAATTTCTACGGAATTTTGTAGGTATTGCGCGCTTAGTGGCGGAACTTAACGCCACGCTTCGTTACCAGAGCAAGGAAAATGAAAAAAATACCATAACTTGTGGTCACGACTGGTCGACTGGCGACTCATTGAAATGATTAACCAGAGAAAATATAGATTATCTTCAATTAGATTCAATTATTTATAAATGGATCTAACGTGGTAAGGTTTTTCTGACTCGAATCAGCTGTTCATGAATGGGCCAGTCTTGACACAGGGACACAAGCATGAGAATGTAAACACTACAGGTTGCAGGTTTCGTGTACATGTCGTGGAATTGAAATATTTAATATTTTAATTTCTTCGCTCTGGTGTCGAGGCAAGGCGTAGCGTTGAGATCCGCCATTCATCACGCTATGCTTTCAGAATCCGGCAAATGTGGGGAGTGGCCTTAAGCCTGGGCTTAGCAAAATATAATGTTTTTATACTCAAGTGTTTTTTATATTATCATTATTACACCACAAATAATAAGAAAAAATATGTAATAATAGAATAGTATTGAAAAGCAAAACTAAGTACTAAATATCATGTAAACTAAACAACATAGCAACATCACAACTTCTCTTGTTACCGGCCGCTGACCAAACACTCGCTGTTGATTGGACTGGAGTTGCTAATTTGCTAGCAGATATAAAACGAGATTGAATACCTGTGTTTGTAGGTGTGTTATAAATTAAATTAAATTAAAAATTAGCTTCACGCTATATCCCGCACACAGCAGGGTAGGCAGAGGGAACCTAGAGTTAAGACACTCCGTTCCCCACTTTCTGCCGAATTCTGGAGGCATTGCGTGTTGAGTGGCAGAACTCAACGCCGCGCTTAACCTCGACACCAGAGCGAAGAAAATGGAAATATAAATTTAAGTAAATATTTCAATCTCCTCGAGTGGGGATCGAACCCACAACCGGTCGGTTTTGCAGTCACACCTCGTGCCGCTGCGCCACGACCAGCTACAGGTTTGTTATACTTTTAGTATATTAAAATATTTACTTTGTTTTAGCGTTTCACTCTGACTATATCTCCTATATAGGAGAATCGTAGTTTCGATTTACTATGACGTCGGCTCAGTGTGAAAAACCTGCTAATATAAAGGAAATTCTATATACATACGTACGTATATTAGATCGTTTCTATTATCGTATTATCAAAACGATTTTACAATTTTGAAGATCATTTTTTATTATTGAGGCCAGTCGTGGCGCAGCGGCACCAGGTGTGACTGCAAAACCTACTGGTTGTGGGTTCGATCCCCACTCGAGGAGATGAAATATTTACTTAAATTTATATTTCCATTTCTTCGCTCTAGTGTCGAGGTTAAGCGCGGCGTTGATTTCTGCCACTCAACACGCAATGCCTCCAGAATTCGGCAGAAAGTGGGGAACGGAGTGTCTAAGCACTAGGTTATACAGCGATATACGGGTTACAGCGTGAAGCTGATTTTTTATTATATACTGTAAAAAATAAAATAAAGATAAATTTTACATTTTTAAATACATATGTAACGAAAAAACAAAACACAGATTTAGCAGGTTAATACTGTCAGCCGACAATATTACTTTCATTATTGATTAAATAATTTATATTTTAATAGTACCTATTACTGTTTTAAAAGAAAGTAATTAAATAAAAATATTTGTATGGATCTATTATTCTTACTGCTTTGAGTTATTTTAAAATCAAACTAAAACTTTATGTTGAATGTAAACATTTTCTCTTTATATATTTTTAAAGAATTATCTATTGAAGGCCAGTCGTGGCGCAGGGGCACATAGCGTGACTGTATAATCGATTGGTTGTGGGTTCGATCGCCACTCGAGGAAATTACATATTTATTTACATTTATATTTTTATTTCTTCAATCTGGTGTCGAGGCAAAGTGCGGCGTTGAGTTCCGCGAGTCAACACGCAATGCCTCCAGAACTCGGCGAAAAGTGGGGAACGGTGTATCTTAACACTAGGTTCCCTCTGCCTACGCTGCTGTGTGCGGAATACAGCGTGAAGTTGACTTATATATATCGACGCTATAATATTTTCTTACTTTCAGTTTCACTTCATTTGTAAAAGAAATAATGATTTCCTATTTCTAACATTTTTTGTTAAAAATAAAAGAAATATAAGTAAAGCCGGGCCGATACTACTATTAATATACTGCTTGGATTGATCTATTTAACTGAAATGTAATGTATTATAATATTAAGATAATTAATTATCAAAGGTATGTCATATCAATTGGCTGTTATTGTAATCTTGTTGAAGCACCTTCGTCATTTAGGGTTGGAATAAGATCCTGTGTTTAAGTAATGTTATTAATAGAATAATATCTTAATTTGATTCAATTATATGAAAATAACAGTTGTGGGTTCGATTCCCAACCAGGAGAACGATTAAGTACGAGTATCGTTTTGTTTTTTTTTTTCAGCATCACGCCGTCGTATACAGCATTATTACAACGTTAGCTCAGTGTGACAGTGGCAAATCACTACATTAATTTCTATTCTACATTAACATTAAAAACAGCTTATACATAAAAAAATCTTTCTACATTAACATTAAAAACAGCTTATACATAAAAAAATATTACATAAAATAATTATACTTTACGTTTATTCCGCGCAACAAAATATGCACAGATACATAAGTTAAATAACTTTACAAAAAATGAAAACCGTTATACACCCGGAGAAGCTATGTAATACACCTACGTACGTAATATAATAACATAGTAATAATAGTGGCCAGTCGTGGCGCAGGTGCACAAAGTGTGACTGTAAAACCGACTGGTTGTGGGTTCGATTCCCCCACTCGAGGAGATGAAATATTTACTTAAATTTATATTTCCATTTCTTCGCTCCGGTGTAGAGGTAAAGCGCGGCGTTCTGCCACTCAAGAACATTGTTTAAGACACTGTGTTCCCCACTTTCCGACGAATTTTTCGAGGCTTTTGCATGTTGAGTGGCGGAACTCAACGCCGGACTTTTGCCTTGGTGCGAAAGCGAAGAAATGAAAATATTAATAAATAATAACCGAGATCGAACCCACACTCGTCTCGTTACAGCCACATTCTTGTTCTCATGCGCCACGACAGCCTCATTTATTTAATATCAAGTATAATAACATAATTGTAATAAGCTGTATCAGATAACGCGATACCTAGATGAGCATTCAATTATTCAATCGTCGATATGGTACTAATTAATTTCTATTCATGTGTATTCTATCGATACGGTACATGTTAATGACATTTGAAGCCGTGTCAAAGTTGCTGTGCTGCAATTAAATTAATATTAAATCTGGGATGGCTTTGTCAAATCGGTATTGGGTATTTGTGCAATAGATATAATCATAATAATATTTCAGTTTTACGCTGTATCCCGCACACAGCAGGGTAGGCAGAGGGAACCTAGTGTTAAGACACTCCGTTCCTCACTTTCTGTCGAATTCTGGAGGCATTGCGTGTTGAGTGGCAGAACTCAACGCCGCGCTTAACCTCAACACCAGAGGGAAGAAATGTAAATATAAATTTAAGTAAATATTTCATCTCCTCGAGTGGGAATCGAACCAACAACCAGACGGTTTAACAGTCATACCTCGTGCCGCTGCGCCACGACTGGTCTCAGCTTATTACTGTAAAATAAATATTATAGCTAAATATCATTTTGTAAGATAGTATGTAAAATTAACTTTAGCCCTGTGGCTTTGTTGCTGTGGTCAAATGGTAATTTTAAGATTTTTGTATGACATACGCTGGTACTGTGATGAAATATAGACTACGGTCTTCATTAATAAATGGACTGTCTAAAAAATAATTTCTTTTTCGAACTAGTACTACCGCAAAAAAAAACTACTACAAAATGAACAATTTTCTCATCTGAGTTAATTTCATGTTATCATGGAATTATAATTTCGTGAAAATATGAATTTTTCGAAAGAAACAACATCAGCTACTATATATAATATTGCACGATTGACTACGGATATTGACATTAATGAAATTCAACATATAAATATGCCTAAATACGCGGCGTTGAGCACTGCCACTTAACCCTAAAGGTTCTGAGTTCGGAGAACACAGTGTCTTTACAGTAGCGGCTGGCAACAATGCAAATGCAGGAAACTGAAATTTATATCACAATGTGGACTTCCAGTAATTAAATTAAAGTAATTAATTGCTTAGAAGTACGTGTATATCATTTTTAAGTAAGAAAATAGACTTTATTTTAACTTCCAGCATACAACTTTAAAACAAAAATCATATCACACTGTTCACTTTATATACACAGCACTAGATGAGATTGACAATTTTGACCGCACCTCTCAAAAACGAAATTCGAAAATCTAAATTCAAAGGTGTTTGAATAAACTTTTTATAATCCCTGAAATTATATAATACTTGAATACAGTTGTGCAGTGCATATATCAATATAAATAACTTTAACATCTTATTAGATGAGAGCTTTCAGAAAACAAAATAACTTATTGTAAAAGTAGCTAAGTATCATTTTTTAAAATAAGGGAAAAAAACTTTCAAATGTTCTTTAATTAATAAGACCTACCGTAATGCAATGGACCAGTAGCTGCATGTAATCACTATGGTTGTGAGTTCAATCTCATTTGGATGAATAATTATATTGTCATTTATATGCACTGCAAGATATAGAGTCAAATCAGAGTCAAATGATAAACGTAGTGTCTAAATAAATCATTTTTTTTAGTTCTATACTAAAAAAAAATAATTTCACGATGTACACCCCACTTACCAGGGTCGACAAAGAAAATCTAATATTCAGACATTCCATTCTCTACTTTCTGCTCGAATTATTGAAGTAATAGATGTTGAAATCAGTGTGGCCGAAATCAATGCCGCGCCGTTACTTTTCTTGATATCACGGCGAGGAAATCGAGGAAAATCATTTCTCCCAGTGGAAATTGAACCCACAACCGTCAAAACTCAAAATATTACAATATACGTATATAATTGAATGCAATACATACATATAGATAAAAGTATATTTCATACATATAGGCCTATACGTCTAAATTATTCGTATCCCTAATGTATCGCAAAATGGCTCAATAAACAGTCGTCAGTCAAGCATGTTCTATAATCAATCATTATGTCAGAACATCGTTGTCCCGTAAAATACATCCTATTTAATATTTCAATATAAGTAACTTTTACATCTTATTAGAGACAGTTTTCAGGAAACAAAAAAAGTTACAAAGAAAGCATGTATTGAATCTCGTTTAATTAATAAGTATAATTATATATATATATTTTATAAGAAATGAAAATATAAGTAAAAAAATATCTGATACAATGGTACATACCATTGTAGGTACATACCACTGTCATCAACCTCGTCATACACGTCTTACAGCGAGTAATCGTACGTTAACGTAACCTTCCAGTATCAACGAAAGTCAACAGAGCTCTCTTTCTCTCTCTCTCTCTGCCTCTCTTACCACTACGTAATATACGTTATATATAAATAGTGTATTCTTTAATTATAATCAAGCACTATTGAATATTATCGATTTGAAGCCACGTCCCATGACTTGCGTCTAATTTAATTTTTTTCAAGTAGTTACTATCATGACCCTTATATTAAAACAATTATGAAGCGTAATATAAATTCTTATAAAGTTTTTCATTGTAATAAATCAACTTCGCAAGTCAAGGAATAAAACAAATGTCAGGCAGTGAGATAATTAGACTTCTACTTGTTAAGTTCCTGGGCTATATTATAAAACTCGAATCGTCATGAATGTTGAGGTTCCGGCACCTTAATTTAAGTTTTTAATTTTTATATAGGTGTGTGTTACTTATTTTCTTAAGGAAATAACATAATTATTAATTATTTGATATGCCACTCAACTCGCAATGCCTTCAGAATTAGTCAGAACGTGGGGAGTGCACCTGCAGTGTGCGGGATACAGCGTGAAGCTGATTTATTTATTTATTTATTTTTTTGATATCCCCGCTCTCGCAAGACAATTCGGCGTTGAGTTTCGCTGCGTTCATTGGATATAGCGCATTGCTTAAAAATGATCTGTTTCTACCACATCCACCAATTATTATTAAAGTGAACGCTGATATTTTATAAAAATATTAAAAAGCTTAGCTTGACGGTTGTGAGTTTTATTTCCAGTGGGGTGAATGAAATATTTAATATGTTGGTCTATTCCTCTTTAATATTCTTCTTCTTGTTACAAGGCAAAGCGCGACGTTGAGTTTCGCCACTAAACACGCAATGCCTCGAGTGTTTGGTGGGAAGTGTGGAATGGTAGTGTCTTAATGGAAATGAAGTGACTTAACAATCTGTCCCCAGGTTCCCTCTGCCTATCCTGCTTTGTGCGGGTGCATACAAGGTGAACCTAAAAAAACATCATTAACTAGTATTATAACATTAGTATTATATTACTAAATATAGATGTAGATGTACGCATATAATTCATTATAATATAAAAACTTAGAGTTTTTGTCCTCACTACACGGAATCCCAAACTTTTCCGGACTTCTTAGTTCACTTCTCAATTATTTAGTTTTATTTCACCCCCAGAGGTGGCAGACCATTGTCTTTTTGTTGTTCGTCGAGAATTAAGATCTGATAAGTTAGTCGGTGTCTTCTATTTGTTTAGTTTAACTTGCTTTAATGATATTGTTGAGCTAGATAGTATTGGGATAATCTCTAAAGTGTATTTTATTTGAATTTTTTTCTTATTTTGTAGGAAATTCAAATTATAGTGGCTGACTGTAAACGCGACAGTTGTGAGTTCGATTCCCACTCAGGGAAAATAATTGTTTTTATTTTCGCTTGAGGAAATAAAATATTGTTTTTAAAATTAAAAAAAAAAATTGCTTCACGCTGTATCCCGCACACAGCAGGGTAGGTAGAGGGAATCTAGTGTTAAGACATTCCGTTCCCCACTTTCTGCCGAATTCTGGAGGCATTGCGTGTTGAGTGGCAGAACTCAACGCCGCGCTTAATCTCGACACCAGAGCGAAGAAATGAAAATATAAATTTAAGTAAATATTTCATCTCCTCGAGTGGGAATCGAACCCACAACCGGTCGGTTTTGCAGTCACACCTCGTGCCGCTGCGCCACGACCGGCCTCAACCGGCATAAAATATTGTTTTTATTTTTTTTATTTGCTCGTTGAGGTCTTTGTTTTTAATAAACCCTTCTCCTGCGCTGTGACAGTCATAACTGGCGTCTTTTAAAATCATAAAAATATTAATATAGTATATTACTATTGTTTCTATTAAAAACTTGTAATAAAAATTTTACTAGTTTATATTTGATATACGTACATATATTTAAGATTGATTTCTAGAATATCTAACTTTGTACTACGAAATCTTTTATTTGCAGAATGTTTAACGTTCTTAACTTTGTTTTTCAGTTTCACGCTGTATTCCGCAAATAGCGTGGGTACAGAGAACCTAGTGTCAAGACACTCCGTTTCCCCTATTCCATCGATATTTTGAGACATTGCGTTTTGAGTGGCGGAACTCGACGCAGCGCTCTTGCCTTGGTGCCAGGGTTGAAGAAATGGCAATATTAATAAATTATAATTAATTACTCCGAGTCGGAATCAAACTCACAAACATCACATGACAGTCATACACTTGTGCCCCTACACCACGACGGTCTCACATTCTTAATAACATTTTACTTAACTCTACATTTTCAATATAACAATATTATATACATAGATCAACTGATATACGAAAACATATTTTGTAAAGGGCACACTAATTGTTTCTTAACTGTATTTATTAGGAAATAATAAAAAAATCGACACGTGTTGTATGTATTTATTTCACTCACCAAACACAAATATAAAGTGGCAACGTATAAAGCTGTTGCTGTAACTAACATAGCTTTAGATATCTGTTATATTTAGATTTTTTATTTATTTTATTCGGTTTTTCTTACATATTTCAGGTCGTCGACATAGTGCGACGTTGAGTTTCGCCACGCAACTGGTAATGTTTCGATAATAAGAAGCAAAGTGGCGAGAAAATAAAATATAAGTCACACTTATTCTAAAAAAGGCGCCTAAAAATATTGTAATAGATAATAATAGAAAAATATTATGGGAAAATATTTTGAAATATTTTCATTTCCTCAAGTGAGAATCGTGACTCTTTCGCATTTAATGCTTCAATGTTCGGTTAACGTTTTTTAAAAATAAGATAAAAATGTATATTGTCAATATATTTCTAAATTATTCGGAAAAAGATTCTACGTTATTGCAATAAGTGATATCGCACATTGAAAACAAAAATGGCATTATACCAAAAACCCAATTTTTCAATACAGCAGTTTTAAGTTTTTTATATAATTCTTATACCCATATCTTGACAATTAATTGAGAACAAGCTATATTTTTAGGTTTATATAATACTCTAACTATCGCTCTTATAATTTGTAGGAAGAATAAGATAAGTAAACTAGTAGTTGTAGAAAAAATGGTTTTGAAAAAAAAGTTCAGCATAATGTCACTTTTGTTTTTATATCACCAATAAATTATACGTTTAACGACATTAAATTAATTCCAATATCCAATGAATGGAGTAAATTGATGTGAAAAAAAAACATATTAATATTTTGGATGCTTAAAGTTCTTATTTGGACAACGCAAACAATTTAATGCAGTCTCAGTCTCAGACACTATACTAAAAATGTCAATAGTAATTTTATATTTTTTTGCAAGTTTTATTATAAATAAAGTAAAAAATGACACTAAGCAAAATATGTCACTTTTTCACTTACCTTAACTAGGGTTCTGTCTGGCAGCCGGGGCATTATTGGTTTAGTGTCGGTTTATTATTTACCAATCACGCTCTCGACAACAAAGTATGAAATGACACTAGCATCGTCTAGCGAAAACTAATCGGACTATTAAAACAAG
The DNA here is from genome assembly GCA_021202915.1 of Heliconius himera. NCBI lineage: Eukaryota > Metazoa > Arthropoda > Insecta > Lepidoptera > Nymphalidae > Heliconius > Heliconius himera. Next base: position 689,521 of record JAJHJA010000389.1, on the reverse strand, counting down.
TGTTTTTGCAACTGATGTGTTTTTATTTATAGATTCTACATGTTACCATAAGTCAAAAGCAAACTTTTTTGTATAATGCCATTTTTGTTTTTAATGTGCGATATGTATCACTCAATCAAATCGACAATATTTCACACAAGTTTCCTTCCAGTAACGGCCGTTGCCTACCAGCAACTGGCCACGATTGACTTTTTTTTCGAATAGAATTTATTACTGTTGACCTGGACTGGTCTTGACAGCATCACCGGGCTGGGAGAGGCTAGAGTAGCGAGAGTAGCTCGCCGCTGAAGGAAAATTACGAGCTTTGATGCACGCTCGTGAAGTGTTAGCGATCGCAGGAGATTGCTCTGCGTACACTAATCCTAATCACCCCGTACCGTGAGCTACATGACGTAGAGTTTAAAGACTTTTTTTGTAGATCTTTGCCTACAAGCAACTACCTCCGATTGACACAATTTCTTTTTCACCTACCCCTACCTTCTTTTACACGAGTTTGCTAACAATACATTATATCTCCTAAAGCATCGCTTATAAATCCATATACGAAACCAACCTTAGCCCATGCGTGTGGCGGCCATGGTCGTTTGTCAAAGCAAGCTATCCATCTTCTTAGCTCATTCGTCAATACGTCCGTTTGGAAAGCCTACACAAAACCCATAATGTACCCTAAACTACGCTTATTCATTGTAGACATCGCATGTTCTATGGCGCTACGTTTTTTTTTTCATATTTGACAGTAGGTATTTTTTTTTAAATTCTTGAAGCATTATTTTTCTTTTATTTTATTGGGAATAGATATTTAGATATAAGCTATTTTGGAATTCGGTGAAAAGTGGGGAGTCTTATCATTATGCTCAATCTTTCTGTTTGTAAAAAAAAGTTAATTTCGTTTTTCCTTTTGGTAATTTAAAGCGCGGCATTGATTTATGTCATGCAAAAGGTAATATCCCGTATTTCAGAGTGTCTTGTTATTACATCCTCTTTGTCTACTCTGCAGAAATAAAGTGTTGTTTAAAAACTATATTAACTATAGGATAGGATTAATATAAGGCTAGTCGCGGCGCAGCGGCACGAGGTGTGACTGTAAAACCGACTGGTTGTGGGTTCGATCCCCACTTGAGGAGATGAACACTAGGTTCCCTCTGCCTACCCTGCTGTGTGCGGGATACAGCGTGAAGCTGATTTATTTATTCATATAAGGATTAATATTCCGCCGAATTGGAATCGAACCCTCAACAGTCACGTTTATAGTCAGACGCCACAATGACCTCTCAGTAATATTATATAATATACACCTAGCTAGTTGTATTTCAATTCAATCGTGTACTGGAACTAAAGTTGCAGCTTAAGCCTTCCAATTCCCCGATAGTTGCGAACTCAATCCCAACACGAACATGACGCTTCACGCTCAATCTAATGGAGGAACTAATCTACCGCTCGAGTTATTAAGTTATATAAGACTAGCGACCCGCTCGCGGCTTCGCCCGCTTTAACTACTGAATTATTCATATAATTTTTTTCAACATTTTTAAAGTGTTAATCCACACTTAGGAAGGAAAAATACTTATTTAGAAAACGTATAAAAATTTGAACGTAGCGGGACTTGAACTCGCGCCTCGTGGAAACCGACCAGGCGCTCTGACCACTAAGCCACACGTTCTCCACTTCGTTCATATAATAAACTATATATATAAATATAGTTTATTATATGTAAATTTTTCCGCATTTCTTTGCTCTGGTTAAAGTTATATGATATAATAGGTTTGATTATGTATTTTTGCTGCCTATTATAGGATATCCTTATATACAATATTGACAGCTGACTTTTTATTGCTCAATATGAACATATTTTGTTTTGATGTAACCCTTGAAAGGGCCACGTAGAGCTGTCCATGTGAAAAACACTCAACGCTTAAATCTAAGCCCGCCACGTTAAATGTTTGTCCTTGAGATTTATTAATAGTTATGGCAAATGATAATTTTATAGGAAATTGTAGTCGTTTGAATTGGAAAGGAAGATCTGATGGTATGAGAGGTATTCTTGGAATCAAAACCACTTCTCCAGTACCACACCCTGTAATTATGGTACACTCTATAATGTGTGATTTCAACGATTTAATTTGTAAGCGAGTACCATTACACAATTTTGGAGGATTGAGATTTCGCAATAAGATCACAGGACACCCGACTTTTAAACTTAATTGATGTGGAGGGAGTCCTGAAGGCTGCAAAGAGTTAAGGAACTCGGTCGGAAAATGAACAGCTTCTTCCATATCCATTGCACTATCAATAGAGCGGTACGTTTGCGATGTCGCATTGATTTTTGAAAGAATCAAGTCGTTAAGTTTGTCTATTTGCTCGTTTGTTGGTGATAAAATAGCCCTCTCCTTGAACCAGGTTAGTGTTTTTGAATTTATACTTTCAATCCCAGGGTATACATTTTCAACTAATTCTTGCACTGTATTAACCAAAACGCACAGGCTACTATTTTCTAAATTTATTCTTCCATTCTGATCCTGTGCCATCTCTCCATTTCCTATTTTGAGCAACATTTTTGCAAAATTTCGGTTTTCATCCGCAAACAATGAGACTCTCATGTTTGTTTTGAGTTTTAGTCTGTTAACGTGTGGCCATAGGTAAGATCTTTTAATTGACGCGTTTATTTCATCCGCTCGAGTACCCCTTGTGACGACCGGTAAAATTTGACGAAAGTCGCCTGAAAATAGTACCGTACATCCTCCCATTGGCACGTTTATATTGCGTAAATCACGCAATGTCCTGTCTAAAGCTTCAATGCTAGTCTTGTGTGCCATCGTAGCTTCGTCCCACACTATTAATGAGCAGTCACGCATCAGTTTTCCAGTGCTACTTTGTTTCGAAACGCTACAGACACTCGTATTATCTTCAGTAGCAATTTTAAGCGGTAGTTTGAAGGTAGCATGTGCAGTTCGACCACTTTCCAACAATGTTGCTGCTATCCCGGATGATGCAACCGCTAATGCAATTTTACCACTTGATCTCACTTTAGCTAAGAGAAGATTTATCAAAAATGTTTTCCCAGTGCCTCCCGGAGCATCAAGAAAAAATAAATTCCCTTCATTTTTATCAATAGATTTTAACAACGCATGATACGCTATATTTTGTTCCGTGTTCATACGATTTTCATCTCGCACTATAATTTGTAATAGTTTTGATTGATTATAGGAGGTTTCTCTCATGTATTCTGCACTGTTCGCATCTAAGTTTGTTGTATTTGTAGATATTGACAATCCAAAATTTAGAATATTCTTACCCGAAAGTAATTCGACAACTTTGTTTAGTTCTAATAATGCTTCATCAAAAATTGTTTGATCATATTGAATGCCATCTGACATAATTTCTCGTCGTCGCCGCGTTAGTATATCTTCAGACATGTTTTCCTGATATTTGTTCCAGAGTTTTCTAGGATCTGTCACCTGACAAAATGCGAGAATAATGGCAAACAAATATCTTAATGAACTTGCGGTGCTACACACAGCAGCTTCTGATAGAGTATTGTCCCACTGAGAATCGTCTTCTAAAAGTCCCATTGCTTTGCACGCTGCTTGATATGTATTATGGGTTATACCTTGTACAGTCCTCAGGTTTTCAAATGATGTTGGCCCTTTTACAACATGGAGTAAAATCCTCAAATAAAAACATTCGCTGTTTTTGGGATGAACTACATAAACTCTTCCAAGAGCGTCTGTTTTTTTAACTCCAGGATATTCTTCTACTGGAGTCCCTCGCTTTCTCCGTTGAAATGTTTTAGCAGTCTGATTCCATGTATAATAACTTGGAATTTTGTCATACGTCAAAGTTTTGGCAAAATTATCTTGAGCGCATAGCTTGAAAAATGCTGTCAATGTTGTATCTCGCGGATTTGCAACAACATCGTTTATGTTGTTTGGGTTAAAAAATACTCTTTGTCCATTTTCCAAGTGAACAGCGAGATGGGTAATAGTAGGTGCTTGGTCGTGTATTTCAAATGATAACATCCTCCATACTGCTTCAGAGCTGCAGATATAACGACCGGACTGATATTTTTCGACTTCGTTTGATGTATGTATGCTGAATGTAGCTTGGTCGCTTCCTTTGTTAATGTATTTTGTTACATATTGTATTGATTTTATAGAGCTGCATAGCTCCACATTAATATGAGCGTTAAAAGCTTTAAGAAGTAATGGGTTGTAGGGTACAACCCAGCGGTTGTCGATTTCGTGATTTCGTAAATTAGCAGTTCTACCGCCGTCATCTGTAGAACGTCGACGATACTTAGGATAGCCATCATCGCCGGTAGAAGTTTGACATTGAAAGGGCTTGGGGAATTTCTTGCTACACCTACCTTCCCGCATACATGGTGCACTGGGATTGTAAGCTCCGCAAGGGCCGTGTACCATATGTTTTGTTACAATTTCATGCAGTGTTGGATCATCGTCTTTATTTGGAAACTCTGCAGAAATAACACTATCGATTTGGTCTGGTCTAATTTTGTTTACCAGCCATACCAACAGATGGACATGTGGTAACCCACGTTTCTGCCACTCGATGGTATACATATGGCATCGAGGTGGACCAAATATGTGAGCTTTATTTATAAGGTGTAAGAGTTTATGTAGTTTTAAATGAAACACTCGATCCACTATGTCATATCTGTCTTGAGGATTCAAATTAGTGTAGATATTATCTTTTATTTCTGTCCAGTTCGGATTGCATGTTGCAGTAATAAAAAAATCAGGTTTACCGTAATGTCTAACGTACGTCATGGCATCCTGTGATTTTTCGAATAAATAGCGAGGGCCTCCGGTAAAAGATGAAGGAAGTATCACTATTTGACCTATGTCATTGCAGTGCTCGTTTGACTGCAGAGCATCCTGTAAATGGACGTAATTTTCTGCTCTCAGCTTGGTTTGGTTATTTCGTATATAAGCCAAACGCTCAGATTCTATTTTTGCATATTGATCGACTAAATATTGATTCAATAGCATTCCGTATCGTAGGAGAGGATTAAAATAATTATTTCTAAGCATTATGCGGTAGCAATAGTAATTCATGCATGAAACAGACTTAGGTAGAGGTGCCCCGCTAACAGGATCAACTTGGCAAATATTGATACTGTATCCATCTTCTCCACGACATAGGATCAGAGGATACTGTAGTGTATCGTAAGACCTATGCAATTCAGATATTTTTTGTAATCCGTCATCACGGCTCCGCAGTACAATATCTCTCTTATCAAACTGTTGACCAGCTATTACAACTGCTACCTCACTTGTAGATGGTGCGTTGTACCGACCAATGTGTTGGCCAGCAGGCACTCTATTGGCATGGATCACGACATTAAAGTCCGGTGTACCAGGTGGAACGCTCTCAATTGCTGTTTTAAAGCTCTGTATATAGTTGTTATGAGAATGTAACATATTTTGTAAAGATCTAACCAAGCTATTGTCGATTGGGTGTATGGCATTGTTACACCGAGTTGATAATTGTGTTTCTGGATCAGAAATAAAATAAATCTGCAAGAATTTATGGTCATCGGGCAAATGTGGAAGCAAGCTCCCTGCTAAATGGTAAACTTGCCCTTGAATTTTAAAGGTTGGCATAAAACCTTGCTCAACAACTTGAGAGCTTTTAAATGAGGTCATTTGGAACACATTGTTATAACGGCGTATGTTCCGCATAAATAGCTTCGATTTCGGATGTTCTCCGGAGAGAAGAGAATATAATGGTTCTGGCGGAGGTAGAATTTCTTCAAGTTTTACTTTTCCTAATGAGCAACAGATACCTTTAGATTCATCTTTCCATTTCAAAGCAGAGCAAAATTGACAAACAACTGACATCGTACCTACTGAGACCATAGGATCATTTTTGTAGTCAATGGATGAGTCGTAATTCATAGCAGAATTAACTTTATTTGACCATAAATTTACAGTTCGCCTAGCTGCCTGAAACCTATGTCTATGTGTGTCCCTGTCACGACTACAGCGAACTTCACGTTCGACAGACGATTCTCTAGCTCTCTGTAAGAAGTGTCTATCCCGGTCACCACTAAGGCGAACTTCGCGGTTAATTGATGATTCACTTGCACGTCTACCCCGCTGAAGTCTAAGGCGAATATCACGTTCTGCAGACGATTCCATGCTTCTTCGCAAAGAATCGCTCTCCCTTCTATTAGATAATCTAATTTCCGTCTCTTCTACGCTTTCATTACTAAGATTTAAACGATTTCGATTTGCATTTCTTGTTCTACGACCTAAATTTGAACGACTTTTTCGTGGCATAATTAAATTAAAAAAGGAAATATTTAAAAACTTAAAGAAAATAATAAAAGAACAGAAAAAGAGAAAAAAAAATAAACAACTAAGTATCCTACTTAAACGAAAAATAATAATAATAAAAAAAAGCCTACCTACTATTCTCTTAAACTAAAATTGTAAAACCGAAGAAATTATAAACAAAAGACTACCTACTATTTTCTTAATTCTAAAAAACTTACACGAAAGAAATTATAAACAAAAGACTACCTATTATACTATTAATCAAAAAAGATGAAATCAAATATATCGCGCTGAAATAATACAATAAACTACAATTATCCAATACGTGCTATCGCATCAAAATCTATTTTGCTACAGAGGTAGGCGGGCGCGGCGGACGCGCCTTTATAAGCAAAACGTCGCGAGGCGCGGGGGGACGTATGGCGTGTGGCGAGCCGTTTCACAGCAAGGTTTTTTGATATTGTAACAACTTCTAAAGTACTTATTAAAATGAAAAACAGTAAAAGACAGTTTTAATCTACATTAAATGGCCAACGTAACTAATATACTTATTTATATGCTGAGAGTAAGGTAATAAATTAAACTTGCGCCAAAACTGCGGTTTATAGCCGGCGGTTATAACAATTAAATGCGTTTTTCTCTAAAACTATTCGTAATTTCAAATTAGCGTAAAGAGCAAATTTTATCTTCGTTTAACGTAGAAAATTATTAAAGTATTTAAAAGGATAAGGATTGATACTATTATGGACAAACATCCCTCACAATAAAAAATATATTCAAATTACTATTTTTAAACAGAAATATGCTCACTGTATGTTATCCTTAAAAGATACGAATATGCTGTCGCTGACTTTTTTGTAGATCTTATTAAGAGGAATAATACTCTAGTACATTGTTTTCATGTAGGACTTACCATTAAAGCAGCGCATGCGTGAAAGTGTCTCAACGGGTAGGACTTTATACAAATTTATCATATTTATGTCAAATTACAATAAAATATACATATAATAAACTATATATAATCCTTCCCTGAGAAATATTCTACATAACGGTGAAAACCGCATCAAAATCCGTTGGGTGGTTTAGAAGAAGATAGCGTAGAAAGGCCAGACAGAGAAAAAAATCGTTCTTATTTTATAAGATATAGAGATAATATTTATTTTTCTATATAGAATTTGATAAATTAAATCAACTTCACGCTGTTTCCTGCTCACGGCAGGGTGAGGTGGAGAATCTAGTGTTAAGACACTCCGTCTCCGTCTGCATTATATTTTTGTATTATTACATATTATTGAAATTAAAAAAATAAATTAAATCAGCTTCACGTTGTATCCCGGACACATCGGATTGGCAAAGGAAACCTAGTGTTAAGACACTTCGTTCCCCACTTTCCGCCGAAATCTGGAGGCATTGCGTGTTGAGTAACACAACGCCGCGCTTTGCTTCGACGAATATTGAAATTTGTTGTTAAAATAGTATTTTATGTTTAGGATTACATCATATGATTCATATGACTATCTAATAATAGATTATGTGTACTTAATTTAATGGATTTAATGAATATAATTTAATTTAATATAATTTGTCTTCTATTAAATTTATACAGGCCGTCGTGGCTCGAGGTTATTTCTGTCTAGCTTCCTATGTGCGGGATTAAATAAAAAAGACATTGTAAATTGAGGTCTTAAAAAGGAAAAAAAACTATTTTTGCTTGATATGACGTGTCTTGACACTAGGGCCTCTCGGTAGCAGAATCTATCCTATCTTTTGGAACATTACGTGACGACTGGCGCAACTCAACGCCGTATATTCTCAACCATATTGTACATCTAAACATTCATATTTATCATCCATCCACCACAAACACTCGCCAACAATTTTATACGTACACAGTTAAAGCTACCTCTAATCATCTTGTACATACAAAAGGAGGCAATTCCCATTCAACAGAATCATAGGCATTTGCTACGTCAGTTGCGAAATTCAAATTTTGTCAATGCTAAGCGACCGGACCGTAGATTCTCATTATAACCTCGAAACATTTCGAAATTTTGAATTTTGAAATGACATTTCAAAGGTGTGTTTTTAGATTTTAATTCTTCTCTACTATAGGTTTGTTTTTAATGTAACTTATAATTATGGATATAGGTTCAAAGTTAGGAAAAATAAAAATAACAACAGTCAAGTGCGAGTCGGGCACGTTGAAGACTGTTTCCATACCTATTTAATAACCTATAAAAACGACAAAAAAATGTCATGTTTGTTCTATAGGAGCTCTCTTGAATGTAATTTTTAGTATTTGTTATTATAAAGGCCAAAAAACAAATATTATAAGCAGAAATACATTATCTATGAAAATATTAACTATCTAACTATAGCGGTTCATAAGATACAGCCTGGTGACTGACGGACGGATAAACAGACGGCTGAGTCTTAGTAATAGAGTCCTGTCTCTTTGGAACCCTAAAAATTATAAGAAGATAATATTTCATATTATAAACATTTCACATCACTAGTCTAGCTAACATCTAGGTGTATTAAATTCTATTTTTATTAAATAGTTAAATTATTTATTGCACTTCCAAAAGAATACATCAAATTACAATAAAAAATAAAAATATTATATACAAACAAAAAGAGATAAAGAGAGAGTGCAATAATACAAATTATTAAATAGAATATGCAACGACTATAGTAGGGGCACCATACAGCTAGGGTAGGTTATATGTAAAGGAATTCGCAATCACAACGTTGATAGGCTTTACAACTAGAACTAGAACTAGCTTTCAGATACAGTTTCAATGAACGATCCATAATTCATAAATGCATTATGCTGGCTAACCAAGGGACAAAGATATATTATGTATGTATGTATGTATGTACGTAGTTGCTAGTTTGATTGTATGTAACTATGTATGGATGAGTAAACATGGGTAGAGCTTTGTAATGTATTGAGATGTTAATATATTGAAAATAAAATTAGCTTCACTCTGTATCCCGCACACAGCAGGGTATGCAGAGGGAGCCTAATGTTAAGTCCTTCCGTTCCCACTTTCAGTTGATTTTTTCGAGGTATTGCGGAATTCAACGTCGGGCTTTTTCCTGTTAGAGCGAAGAAATTAAAATATTAGTAAATAATAATTAATATCCTCGAGAGGGGATGGAACCCACAACCCTCATGTTACAGTATACCCTAGTGACCCTGCGCCATGACAGCCTCGTTAGTATATTGTTTACTTTAAAATAATTTAAATATTTTCTGTTTTCATTATTTGGAAATCAATGTTTTCTTCTACACTAATATAATAGGGAAATGGCTATTGATTTAAATTTGGTATTTTTAAAATAACAAATAAATTACTCTGCAAAACTGCCTTCCAAGCTGATGGTATTTTCCTTTAGGACTGACGCTACTGACAATATTATGTTAATTGATGATTTAAAAGTACATTAAATGGTCCAGTTATTATTATGTTTTTGACAAACAAAATTGGACATCGTACCAAATGTTTGTATAAATAAACTTCTTAATAATTAAACTTTCTAATCAACTCTATTATAATTTTCTAACTTATTTTTTTTTGAACGAAAATCGACAAACTCCTAGAATTTCAGGAACACAAAACACATATTACACAACATGTAAGAAGAAGTCAAACAAGAAATATACAATATTTTTATTTTCGATAAACATGAAAAGTACAGGAACAAAGAGTTGAACGGTCGTTTACGAGGCAGATTGAGTGCGCAATATTGTTAGTTGAGAAACGTTTTGTTTGATCACCGTATGTTGGGCTTACGATGTTGTTACAGACGAGCGGTTTTTAAACGCTGGTATTAAGAAGTGGTTAATGTTTTTTTTTAGCTTCACGCAGTATCCCGCACACTACAGGGTAGGCAGAGTGAACCTAGTGTTAAGACACACCGTTCCCCAAGCTGAGTGGCAGAATTTAACGCCGCGCTTGTCCTCGACACCAGAACGAAGAAATAGAAATATGAATTTAAGTAAATATTTAAATAATATTTAATCTCCTCGAGTGGGGATCAAACCCATAACCAGTCGGTTTTACAGTCACACCTTGTGCTCCTGCGCCACGACTGGCCTCAAGTGGTTTATGTTAATGTAAATAAATGGTCTGAGCTAACTGTATGTAAGCTGTAGGAGTCACTTAATTCTCTACTCTTTCTACACTTAATTCTCTGGAGATATTTGTTGTGTAGTATTTTGTTATAAAACAAATTATTTAGCTCAAAGATATAGTTCAAGTGAGTGAGTGAGTGGTCGTATTTGAGTAAAAACGGGAATTTTTGCTTTTTATCCCAGTCAAGTCGATGATTAATATTTTTTTAAATATTAGGCTCTATTTTTGTGTCTTGTACATGGAGGAACAGAGTGATTTATCAATAAATTTCCGAGAGATGGCGTAAAGCAATATGACAAAAAAAATTACTTATAATACAACAAAAAAAAGCGCTCGTCTACACCAACCGAGTTGTGGGTTTATTTGCAACACTCCGACTAAAACAAATAGTGTACAAGATCGATGTTTATTCGGGACACTTGTACTATACTGCTGTTACACTACTCCACGGGAGTCGGGAGGGAAGTCGGGACGGACCCAGAAGTTAGGTTGTACAAACATTAAATTGCCTCACTGTTTGACGTGTGGGACGGGACGCTCGACAATCTTGACCTTATAGTTTGAGTAGAATTTTGATTCATTATTGAATAAAATAAATTAAATCAGCTTCACGCTGTATCCCACACACAGCAGGGTAGGCAGAGGGAACCTAGTGTTAAGACACTCCGTTCCCTACTTTCCGCCTAGTCAAGCATTGCGTGTTGAGTGGCGGGAGTGGCGGGAAATGAAAGTATATAATGTAAATATTTAATGGCAATGTAAATAAATATTTCATTTCCTCGAGTGGGAATCGAACCCACAACCAGTCGATTTTACAGTTACACTGTGTGCCGCTGCGCCACGACTGGCCTCATCATTCATTCATTATGTTTTACATTTATGGTTTAGATCAGTTTTTAAATTTAAAATAAATGAACTGTGAGTGTAAATACACTTACAGTTCATTTATTTTAATTATTTTTTAAATTAAATATATATGTAGATATAAATCGAGAAAAAACGAGGTATAAAATATGTTAGTATTTTTTGATTACATTGGTTTATAATTTATATATTTTTGTACTCTAAGGGACCAGACCAGAATATTTGATATTAGCTTGATAGCTGCAGATGATCTTGAGATTAGAAACTTTTACAGACGGACAACAAAGTGATCCTAAGAAGGTTCTTTTTTCTACCTTTACAGGTACGAAATCCTCATAAAACGGACGTTTAAAGAAAAAAAACGTTATTTATCTTATTCTGTAATTTGCTGAAATGCAAAGAGGAGGCAAAAAAGAACAGCGTAAATAAGTTTAGCAAACTTAGCATTTAAGGAAGAATTAAATTATTTTAATGTTTTTTACTATAATATTAAATCATTTTAATAATGAATATCTTAATATGGGAAGTCTGAATCTTTCTCTTTCTTTTTGTTGTAGACTTTAAGACATAAAATAGAAAATCTCTTTTTTCCCATCCCTGTAGGAATTTCGAGAAGTTCTCTCTCAACGCTACTCTACACTCTCTAAGTTACTAACTACCTAACTTATAGATACCTAACTTCTACTTCCAGTAGTTTAGGCTTTGAGTTGTATTCTCAGTAACGAAAGAGATTTATACTTGTATATATTTAGATTGCACCGATAGTGTTTGGTAATAGATATTCACTTGTCTCTATACAATGAAACATTATGTGATAAGGGAATATTCTGGAAAGCCTATATTAAAATACAATAATATAAAATAAAATATTTCTCGAGGCCAGTCGTGGCGCAGCGGTACGAAGTGTGACTGTAAAACCGACTGGTTATGGGTTCGATCCCCACTCGAAGAGATGAAATATTTACTTAAATTTATATTTCCATTTCTTCGCTCTGGTGTCGAGGCTAAACGCGGCGTTGAGTTCTGCCACTCAACACGCAGTGCCTCCAGAACTCGGCAGAAAGTGGGGAACGGAGTGTCTTAACACTAGGTTCCCTCTGCTTACCCTGCTGTATACGAGTTGCAGCGTGAAGCTGATTATTTATTATTATAAAATATTTCTCCAACAAACAAACATATTTAGTAGTTAATATTTCCACTAACTATTTAATTATCAAAAAATCCATACCACATAAAACCAATCAGAAAATCTTTAATAATAAATCATTCTTAATTACGTTCAATTATATTATTAAAATAATAACTTTACATCTACGTCTACTCATTCGACCCCAAAAGTTCCAAGTAAACAAACTGTAGTATAATATTATAGGAACGATAAAGAGAAATTTCGTGCTCCATAATTAAAAACAGAAGCTAATCTTTTAATCGTATCAAAGGGTGCCTACAAATCGTGCTTTACAAAATTTTCTAATAAAAAGCCTTTATTCGTCTTTTGTAAGGATGGAATGAGGATAATATTGTTGTTAGAATTTATTTTGTTTCAAGCTGTATCCCGTATATAGTAGCTTAGGCAGAGGGAAAATTATATTAAAACACTACGTTCTCTCACTTTCTATCTAATTATCATTGTTAGCGTACTCGTGTAAAAGAGGGTAGATTTAGGTGGAAATAACTATAAAAGCAGTGGAATTGTGACAGTCGGGGGCACTCGCTTGTAAGTGACGGCCCCTGTTGGAAGGAAACTAGTGTGAAGTATTGTTAGTAGGTGATACATATCACTTATTGCAATTACATAGTATCTCTTTCAAAATAGTTTAGAATCATATAGACGATGTGTGTTTTTAACGTGTTTCTTTAAAAACGTTACCCGCTTCCGATTTTTAACATCATGTTGAGTGGCGAGCTCGACGCTACGCTTTGTCATTACATCGAATGGGAATCGAAACCACAACCATCTTTTGTACTGCTACAAACGAAGGCCTATGACATTTTTTTTATTTTTTTCAGCTTAACGCCTTAACCTGCACAGCAGTGTAGACAGAGCCTAAAGTCAAGATATTTAGTTTACCGCTATCAAAACATTACGTGTTTAATGGCAGAAACCAACAACGCATTTTCTCATATTATAGCGGATAAACGAGAATGATTTATTACTCAGATTGAAAATCAAACTCACTACTATCGCCAGGTAGACATTTTCCCACTGCACCACGATGATCTAACTTTGTTTACTTATTAAACTTAGTATTATTAGATCATAAATAAAACGAGCACTTTGAACTGTCAGTGTAAAAGATTACGGGTGTTCTCAAAGATTTACAACTTGCTCAGTGGATTCCTTTCGTTTGAGCGTTTTAATCGTCTAAAATATCAGATTTATCTCGTCTTAGTGTTATAATAACCCGTTATAACGGGTTTAATGCTTTCAGTTAACAGCTTAACTAAATGTTGATTTGGAAATTTGATAAATTGATAATATTGATAAATTTGATAATGTTAAACAAATAACGATTGGTGCGACAGCGTTTGATTGTTTTTGAGTAATTTAAAAAAAAATCAGCTTTACGCTGTATATCAGGTATCTAGTGTTAAGACACTCCGTTCCTTACTTTCCGCAGAATTCAGGAGGCATTATAAGTTGAGTGGCGGAACTCAACGCCACGCCTTGCCTCGACAACAGAGCGTCCCTCAAAGGGGAGATTGAACCCATAACCAGTCGCGTTCACAGTCACAATTTGCGCAGGAGCATCAGCGCCCCGATTGAATAATTATATGTTATGTTTTGTAATTCTTTTATAAAAGCTGTCTATGGATTGTCTGTTTTACTAATAAAATTTAATGTAAGAAGTTTTAATATTTTTATCTTACTTTTACTCTTTTTTTACTGTTTTGGATTATGCTAGAACTTACTATCTACGAGTAGATTGTTCTCTATTGTAATATAAGAAAAATGAAAATTATGTTTATAACAAACAGTTAAGGTTTACTTTTTTTATTTTAAGCATATCATATCATCCACAATTTTATTTTTAGAAAGATAGAGAGAAATCGAAATTTATTTCAAATAAATTAATTGAAATTATTGCTATGCCAAACTTTCCTATGTTAATAAAAATATTTTAAACATTTATAGTATTAGTAAGACTCAGTGGACGATAAAAATGGTAACAAAGGCAATAACGTACATAAAAATTAAAAGAGAATTGCTTTATCAAATAGCTGTCGAAGTGCTTGGCTTCACAATACACAGTTGAATGTAGAACAAATTGAATAGGTAACATTAAATATATTTCCATAAGTTTTATTGTAAAGATGCCTATAAAAGAAAGTTGCCAAGTGCGAGTCGGGCATTATTATGAAGGGATCTGTGAGAGTAATTATAAGCTAAATATACATATTTAGTTACATATATATTGATTCAAGAAATACCATCATTATTATATATGTCATCCCGACGGATGGATTAAGAAACAGACCGACGGTCATAATAAATTTATAAGTGTCCCGTTTTTTGTAATTTTTTTAATTCAGCTACGGAACCCTAAAAATGTATGAATGCTAAAATATATATGTGGCAGGTATTCGATAAGTCAACGTACGATATAACGTTAGATGAAAGAAAATATTTTAAAAGAAATTATTAAATGGCTTCCAAATCGACCAGACTTTTGTTATATTTTAATGAAATTGTGATATTTTTTCAGCTTCACGCTGTATCCCATATCCGCAGGGTAGGTAGAAAGAGCTTAGTGTTAAGACACTCCGCTCCCCATTTTCCTCCGACTTCTGGAGGCATTGCGTGTTGAGACACAACCTCTCGCATTTCGAGACGCACTTGGGCCTCTGCGCCACGACCTGGCCTCATCGTTATTATGAAATAACATTTATTAATATTTCAAAATTGTGTATAAGAATTTTCAACAGAATGGAATAGTCTACATTCTTTGAACGTTCCAAACGTTACAGCTAACTAAGTTATACGTTCAAAATGATCGATCAGCGTCATCAGTAAATATATACATACATATAATACGACGTAATTATTATTGCTTATTTAAATATTTCTTAATATCCATTAATTCTAATTGTACTATGTAACTTATTAAGTGGCTTATTGTATTATTCTAATTGTATGAATTGTCTTTTTTTTAATAACGATTGTTTTTGTTTTATTAATTATTTCTTTTAACTGTTTTTAATTGTAATGCCTAACTGTACTTAATTGTAATTTTAATTAATTTTAATTGTAATATCTGTAATTGTAATTTAACTTATTATGACTGGTAAATAATCGGGATTATTTTGTGAATGCTGTACATATCTGTAATTGATATTTGTAACAGAACCAGACCGATATATAAATTTTCTTTTAATATTACAAGTTACATGTATTGTTGATGTGTCAATAAATAAATAAATAAATAAAAATAAATAAATCACGAAATTTTGATACACTCGGTACAATTTATAGCTTGATATGACTAATATTTTTATTAATATGGACTATATTTGTTTAGCTTCACGCTGTATCCTGCATATAACTTAGTGTTTAGACACTCTTAGTGTTTAGACACTCCAATTTTCCGCTATTTTTTTCCAACATTGTGTGTTCAGTAACAGACTCCGCATTTTACCTTACCAGACCGAAGAAATGATAATTCCCTCGAGTGGGAGTAAAACCCACAACTGTCTTATTTTTAACTGACACTGTGCCGCAGTAGTATGATAGTTAATATATATTTAAGTGTTATAAAAAAATTATACAATGAAAACTAAAATTATCTAGATACTATAGTGGCGCAGTGGGACTGTAAGAATGAAGATTGTGGGTTCGATCTCTACTCAGGGGAATGAACTATTATTTATTTTCCCATTCTACAAGACAAAATGCCGCAATCGATCGAGTGGATACTCGATCGTCGCGTCGAATCGTCCTCGAATTCGGCCGGAAAGCGGAGAACGAAGTGTCTTGAAATTTGATTTTTTCTTTCTCAACGGAGTGTCTTAAAACTAGCCTTCCTCTCTCTACCCTGCATACATGCGGGATACAGCGTGAACCAAAACAAAAACCAATATCAAAAAAACGTTTTCAAACAAAAACGTATTTCACAACATCTGTCATCTACCATACTGTTTCAATATTTACTTCTCCATGCATGCTAAATACTAATAAAGTAACAAAGGCGTAACTGCCTTTATTTATGAGTTTGCCGGAAGTCTCTTTAATAACTTGGGACAATTTGAACGTTACTCTCTGTATTTGTTTAGTTAAATTATTGGTACATACATATTTTAAGTAGACTTTGGAAAGATTGTATAGTCAATTCTAATATAATAAAACTGAAAGGTTTGTTTGGTTGAACGCGCTAGTTTCACGCTTTAACCCGCTATAGCAGGATAGGCAGAACGCACCTGGGAATTTGGTGCTATAACCCGTTCACGTTTAAGCTTATTGTATGCTTTTCTATTAAAATCAACCAAAGAAGTAAAATATAACATGTAGTTTTATTTTAACTGACTTCAAGAAGGAAGTGTAATAACAAAATTTTTTAAGTGTTATATATCACACTGAAAAGAAAAATAATTTTAAAATGTTATTTTTTTTATAGTAGCGGAGCTTGAACTCTCACAAGTAAAGCCATAGGTTTTTATCGACCTATATTAAAATTTCAATTAGTAGTTTGATATCAGTAATAATGTCAACTGACAAACGAATGACACCTAGATTATGCTAACCTAGTGTTAAGACATACCGTCCCCCACTTTCTGCCGAGTTCTAGAGGAATTCCATGTTGAGTGGCGGAACTCAACGCCGCGTTTTGCCTCAACATCAGACTGAAGAATTGCTAAATTTTAATGTGAATAAATATTTCATTTCCTCGAGTGGGGATCGAACACTCAACCAGTCGATTTTACAGTCACACTTTGTGCCCCTGCGCCACGACTGGCTTTTTTTATTTAAAACATCTATAATATTTTTTATCTATTTTATCATTGTAACAGACAAGGCAACATACGTTTTTAATAGTCGAGTCAAGGCTCTTTCTTTGTCTAAAAAAACTAATTCCATCTCTTAATTCACTGTAGATTGGATTAGAGTATAATGTGGCTCACCTTTGAACTAAAATCGATGGAAGAACCTAAAAAATATATTTATTATTTTCTTCTTTCAGAGTAATAAATATTGTTTAAAAATATAATATTATTCCAATACAATTATTATCATTAACAAGTTCGATTACCGTTTGATGTTCATATAGGCTTGATCAAAATATATATATTTTTAATTTTATGCGAGATACAGTCTCGTATATCTGGTATACATAGATAGGAAGATGGAACCCAGTGTTAAGACATTACATTCCCCATCCACCTAATCGACACATTACGTGACTAGCAGCGGAAGTTAACGCCACACTTATCACATCACCTAAAACATATTTACAAATATAAAAATTAAATAAAGATCCACAATATATCTCTCAAAACTATAAGAGTACAATACAGTCGCGTGCACCCGCTTATTGAGCACTCAAGAAACCCCGACAGACTTGAAGTGAAAACAGCGCACGCAATAAAACTACGGTAACACGCGATCACGCTAACTCGTCACGTTATAATTATTTCACGTTGGAATTGTTAAAATGAAGTATTAGCTTCGATATATTGAATTGGAATTGAATTTTATATGTTGGTTGACCTTTTAAGCTTCGAAGTTTTTTAGAATATAAATTGTTTTTTTTTTTGCAGCTATAGAGGCCAGTAGTGGTGAAGCGTGTGACTGTAAGTGCGATAGGTTCTGAGTTCGATTTCCACTCGAGAAATTAAATATTAATATTTTCATGTCGTCGTTCTGGTATTAAGGCAAAATGCGGTGTTGAGTTCTGCCTCTCAAAACCCAACACTTTCAAAATCCGGCGGAAGGTGGGGAACGGCAGTGTCTTAATGGAAATGGAGTGTCTTAACTCTAGGTTCCCAGATTCCATCTGCCAAGTGGAACTAGTATAAAATGGAAAAAAGGCAATTTTTGAGACATAGCGTGTTAAGTAACGGTAATCAATGCTTCGCTTTGTCCTTTGACCAGGAAATGAGAATAATTATTTCAACAAGTGAGAAATAAAAATACAAGCTTTAAGTTTACAACCACACGCTGTGCTGCTACGCTACTACGGTCTTTTTTTAAAGAAAATCATTCACAGTGCAAAGCAATAGATAAAGGTAAAGTTTTTTGAGATATTACTTCTTTTGGAATATCACATTCACGGTAGGTCAAAATGAGTTACATGTTTAAAAATCAATATTCATGTTATATCATATCAACATCTAAAACAGGCCGTCGCAGCACAGCGCCACAGCGTGTGTAAACGGGAAATGGATTATTTTCTTTTCTTTGGTCTGGTAACAAAACCTGCGATTGAGTTCTGCATCTGAATACCTAATGACTAGAAACTTGAGCAGAAAGTGGGAACCGGAATGTCTTAAAAATGGATTCGATTTGCAGTATAGAATGTGAACTTAAAATTTAAAAAATCATTTCAAACACCAAATTCAATTGCAAATACATAGGCACTATAAATTCACAACGTTATAATTATTTTTGCACTAAAAAATATATTGCACAAATATATTTTTTTACAGAAACTTCATTGGTATTCCACCTATTCGCTTATACAAGAGACACTCGTCTATTATTGGAACGTGTCAACACATGTCAACACGCCTGAAGCCCGGAGCCTGGAGCCTGTAACCGGAAGTACAATGCGTGGAAACGTCGGATATCGTTCGGCTCAAACACTGACCACTTCCGTTCATCGACATACCAAAAATTTCAGGTAGTTTTCGGCTTTTTGTAAAGTTATTTAGATTGGCGTTCGTTTGTATAACTTTATATTTGTATGTGAAATGCAAATAAAAGAGTGTAGTGGAGAAATGTTTTGAAAATATCAAATTTTGTGCGTTGGGTGTATTGTTTTGTTGTTGAGTGAGTGTGAAATTGTTTTTGTTTATATATTTCTTTTTTATCAGCTTCACGCTATATCCCGCACACAGCAGTGTAGGCAGAGGGAACCTAGTGTTAAGACACTCCGTTCCCCGCTTTCTGTCGCATTCTGGAGGCATTGCGTGTTGAGTGGCAGCGCTCAACGCCGCGCTTTGCCTCGACACCAGAGCGAAGAAGTGGAAATATAAATTTAAGTAAATATTTCATCTCCTCGAGTGGAGATCGAACCCACAATCAGTCGGTTTTACAGTCACACTTTGTGCCGCTGCGCCACGACTGGCCTCTATGGATAAAAAGAAAAATATAACATACATATTATGTTTTAAATGTCAGAATATTGACAGTTATGGAAAAAATATTATATAAATTTACCTACTTATATGTTCTACATATATAAATAGTGATAAGCTCGCCACTTATTCATTTTTGTTTTTTGTTACCTATTTTATTGTTGTCTTCTTTACGGGTCTACAATACAGAGTATTATTATTATAAATTTATAACTACACACGTTATCTTAATAGTTAAATTAACGCGATGGTTGTGGGTTCGAATCTCACACCGCGGAATAATGACAAGTACATTTCCCGCTTTTGGTAGACAGAACGCGGTATTGAGTTCCGCTACTCAACGCACAATGTCTCAAAAATTTTTAACACAAGGATTCTTTTGCCTACAACACTGAGGGGAAAAAACCGAAGCATACGATAAATAGATTTATATATTTCTTAGTATTTGATGCTCTTCGTATCCATAGTATGCCAAACGACATTACAACGAAATTAACAATTCTGACATGAAATTTTAAAGCCTAATAACAAAAGAAAAATTATTTTATGCAAAGTAACTCAAAAAGTTTTACACTAAAAAGTTAGAAACTATTAAAAAGAAAGCTTGTGCGTGTCTTCTGCCATTTTCAAAATGAATTTATTGAAACGATTATTCCTTAATGTTCCTTTTTTTATTCGTATTTAAGAAAAAACATGAATATCATTTATAAAAAATAATTGTAGAGTTTAATACTGTTGGAGTCATGCTGTTGTTTAGACAAAACCTACTCCATTTTTCACGGTCTTCAATATTTTGTTTTAGTCTAATGGTTCCCATGTTATGCATCACCACATCCAGCCAACGCTTCCTTTGATGATGAATGATGATCCAGATAGTCTATCTTGAGGAAGACACACAGGGCATCAGAAAATATCCGTACCTATCATATTCAAAACTATTCATTAAATTCATAGATAACAGAAGACAGCGACAGAAAATTACAAAAAGTTATAGATGAGGCCAGTCGTGGAGCAGCGGCACGAAGTGTGACTGTAAAACTGACTGGTTGTGGGTTCGATCCCCACTCGAGGAGATGAAATATTTACTTAAATTTATATTTCCATTTCTTCGCTCTGGTGTCGAGGCTAAGCGCGGCATTGAGTTCTGCCACTCAACACGCAATGCCTCCAGATTTCGGCAGCAAGTGGGGAACGGAGTATCTTAACACTCGGTTCCCGCTGCCTACCCTGCTGCGTGCGGGATACAGCGTAAAGCTGATTTATTTTTTTTATAGATCTACAATAGAATCTACATTATTTTCTAAAAATAGTATCAAGAAAAATTATGTTGGCATACAATAACATTTCATATTTCTACAGAGTTAGTTGAAATCGCACTGTAATAAATACTCGCGAAAGATATGAGTCTTCATATATACATATATGTCAGTACATATGTGAAAATATTCACAAAGTGACCCAGTTTGGGTGACAGTGACTGTTTCCGCAGTATCGCCGACAGTAGTGTCACAGAACAATCTAATTTTAGAGTCTTTGAGAATGTAATTTATGTGTCTATTTCAAATTATCGTATATCTAAATATATGAGAACTGTGTTTGCTGAATGAATCGAACCCACAATCTGTCCTGTGTAGAAACTTTGTCACGCTGCCCCACGACAAAATAATAAAAAAAAAAAAAACAGGGTAGGCAGAGGAAACCTAGTGTTAAGACACTCCGTTCCCCACTTTCTACCGATTTCTGGAGGCATTGCGTGTTGAGTTTCAGAACTCAACGCCGCGCTTTGCCTCGACACCAGAGCGAAGAAATGAAAATATAAAATTAAGTAAATATTTCATCTCCTCGAGTGATGATAGAACCCATAACCAAACTAAGTCAAACTAAATGTGAAAGAAAAAGAAACGCTGAGAAACAAAATTTATCTAATAATTATATCTTTAAAGTATTTAGGCTGAAAGCCAATTTAAAGCTTGTTACAAAGTAAAGTCATAATCGCTTATTGTTAGAAATTTTGTACTTCAGTAGTTACGATGTATGTAGTATAACTTTTATCTATTATATTTTATAGCCGCGTAAAACGTATTCAAATAGTAAGAGATGTAATTTAGGAAAAATAAATAATTGGTCAAGTGCGAGTCAGACTCACCCACTGAGGGTCCCATACCAATTTGTCGGTCAACAGGAAGTACAATTGATAAAAGTTGAGAAGCTAAAGTTTGCGGTATGCACTCCTTTTGTACGAATTGAACTGCAAATATAATTTTATAATGTTTTTTTTCCAAACTTATATTTTTTTACTTGTTGCAATTTCTACGAGGCCTACGTAACGGCACAGCATCATACTGTAAGTAGTTGTAGGTTTGATTCCCACTTAGGGTCATTTTAATAAAAACGGAATATCTCAACACTTGGTCCCTAGGTGTCCTATATCCGCTATGCGCCATACGGTATATAAAGTGAAATTACAAGAAATGACAAAGGACTCGAAAGAAGAAAATAATACCAGAAAATATAAATATATATAATATTATTCCTATTAAATCATGATATTAACAGCAAAAGCCTTTTACACATTTTAATTTTTTTTCGTTTCACCCTATATCTGATCTCATTAAGATGATATATTTCTGCGGGAATGAAAACTTCTTTTAAATATTCTCAAACGTTACGGTTCATTAATTTTTGTATGGGTTTCTTAGCTACAGTGCATTTCTTATTTCATATAATAAAACCGGAGAGCATAGAGATTAGGCCTAATAAGGATTTTTTACTATATTTTTTATCTTTATATAAATTTGTGATAAGGCAATAATATTTTTAATATTCTTTGAAATTTAATAAAATTATATTATCGAAAGTAAGAACTAATTATGTACTGTAAAATTTAGTTTTTTGTTCCCATTTTATTTCTTTGCTCAAAAGTTAATAAAAATAAACTTACTTTATTAACTTTGACTTAAGTTGACTAGACTGGAAAATTAGAAAACTATTAACAAAATATAAGCCAATATAAATAAAATTATCCTTACAAATGCTTACATATATGGTATACAACTTTATTTTTGCAACGTGGAGTGACTTAACACTAGGCTTCCTCTGCCTACTCTGCTATATGCGGGATACATCGTGAAGTTGGAAAAAAAAATCTGCCTATAATATTTATAAAATATTTATTATTTGAATCATACAATTCTGTGTGTACTTGTTACTTTCGTTATACGAGCTCCCATGATGAGATAACGTTACATAAATGATATCCGATTCGGGGGTCCTATTATCATATCACTTGATCTTCTCTACTGCATATTTAGGAGGCAAATATTTTGTTCGGTGTTTTAGTAATTACGTTTTTATTTTATATTTTTAATGTTTCATTCAATGATTACATTACACAAACATATTATTGTATAATATAATTACATACGAGATTAGTACAGATTGTAATCGTATGTCAGAATAAGGCAGTATGGATAAGGTAAGAAAAATCTCGAGATATTGCGTATAGAGTAGCTTAACGCCACATTTTGTATTGCTATTACAACAAGGAAATAAAAATACTTCCTCAAATGTATTTTGAATATAAACTATTTACAGTCACTGTGCTGCTGTCCATGGCGTCCTTTAATGTAGGTAATGTAAAAATAATGAATAAAATATTTTCTTAGCTTTAGTAAAACCACCAAAATGATGAGAAATTATAACAGACCAAAATTCGATTGTCTTGAACACATTCAAATTTGGTAAGCAATATAAAATTAAATTAATCAAAACATACTACATCACAATTGAGGCCAGTCGTGGCACAGCGGCACGAGGTGCGACTGTAAAACCGACTGGTTGTTGGGTCGATCCCCACTCGAGGAGATGAAATATTTACTTAAATTTATATTTCCATTTCTTCGCTCTGGTGTCGAGGTTAAGCGCGGCGTTAAGTTCTGCCACTCAACACGCAATGCCTCCAGAATTTCGGCAGAAAGTGGGGAACAGAGTGTCTTAACACTAGGTTCCCTCTGCCTACCCTGCTGTGTGCGGGATACAACGTAAAGCTGATTTATTTATTTATTTATACTACATCACAGCGTATTAAATATAGCAATTATTATTATCGCATGACACCAGAATAGTATATCAGTAACGTAATATTCATACAAAATAAATTTATACGAGTCAAGCCGCTCTATAAAGCAACGAGATGTTTTACGATCTGTTACAGGTGGAGTATTGGTACGTCGTTTACTTTTTACATGTGGATAATGAACAGAAAAATATATTTTGTAGAATGTTATGTTATTTTCTATAGAAAGAATTGATATTATTTCTGTCTGTCTTATCTTTTTAGCTTCATCCTATTTTTCAGTTTTTGGATAGGTAGAAAAGATTAATAATTGCTAATTAGTAATTATAGGCGGTTAACAACATATATTGTCATATAACTATAATGTTTTAAGCTTCATGCTGTATGCTGCACAAGCAGAGGGAACTCGGGAACCAAGAGTTAAAACAGTCCATTTAGGAATGGAGTGTTTAAAGTTACTTCTGTTCCCCAATTTCCACTGAGCTCTTGATACAATACGTTGTCGACATTGGTCGACGTATTTCCGAGATAGATCCGCATGGCCGGAGTATACTGCGTCCACCTTGCTATCGTCTGCATAATAATGTATATTCAGAAGAAACAGCATAGGGTACGCCAGCGTTTCGGATATATATTCAGAGCAGAAATTGTCGACAGTGACCTTGATGTTGCGTTCAGTTAGAAGGCTGGCGAGGCACTTGCATAAATTCTCAGGACGCCCGTATGCCCGAAGTTCTGCATGGAGCGTCGCCAGGCCATATCCATTTCTTTCAATAGCCGCAATCCAGCGGTGATTTAGGTAAACCAGGGGATCACCGGTTGAGTTACCATGCCAGATATTTTGACGGCTAACAATCGATCCTTACATAAACCAGGATATAGCTATTTTATTTCATCGCTCTGTTATCGAGGCTTATCAATTAATACAGTATAGAATATAACAAAGTCAAACACAAAGATATGTATAATAAAACAGAACACGATAAATACAAATTTAGAAAGAAAACAATGTAAGCTATATAAAGCGCATCGAGTGGCAAGCATCGGCTGTTAGAATTATTATATGCCGTCGACAAGGAGGTAGATGTGAAAACGACAAATCCTTAGCGGTTCAGTCGATGGCAGCAAGCAAGCTTTTATATAAAAATACTAAATACGAATACTTACTATAAAATATATATATTTTATTATATGTATTTATGATTTTATATATGTATGATAAATAAATAAATTACAATTTTTTTTTCTAGCTTCACGCTGTATTCCGCACACAGCAGGGTAGGTAGAGGGAACTGTCCACTCTCTGCCGAATTCTGGAGGCATTGCGTGTTGAGTGGCAGAACTCAACACCGCGCTTTGTCCCGTCACCAGAGCGAAGAAATGGAAATATCAATTTGAGTAAATATTTCATCTCCTCGAGTGGGGATCGAATCCACAACCAGTCGGTTTTACAGTCACACTTTGTGCCACTGCTCCACGACTGGCCTCAAATTACAATAGTGAGACATATATATGGTTCATACTAAATAAATTAAAATAAAAATAAATTAAAAGCTAAAAAAAGGTTTTATTTAAGGGCTCTAAAAAGCAGATTTTTTTCTTTTAAAATTTAACTATCAACTTATCATTGTATACCTCATTAGATACAATTTATTCGCGATTATCGCGAGATATTTAATTAAATTGACATTTTAAATATTGAAACTTAGCAGATTTAGCATAATTAAATTAGTACTAGTTTATTTATATAAGTGGATCGCACGACAAGCTTTTATGTTCATATAAATTGTGTATAATGAGGTGATAAGTTGATAGTTAAATTTTAAAAGAAAAATATATTTTAGATTATAAATAGGTTATTATCTATACTTATAATAAATCTGTAGAAAAGTCGTTTCTGTACATTGAAAATATTTTTAAAAAAATTAGCCAGGGTGTTAAAGGATAATTAACAGAATCCATTTCCAACATTTTTGGAATTTTTGTCTGTTTGTCTGTTTATCTGTTTGTCTGTTTGTCTGTTTATGTAAACACGTATCACGTAAAAAGTACACAATAAATTTAAGCAACTTTTATACATAAAAATTACAAATAAATCAAAGTAGCTTTTAGTGTTTATTTTATTGTAATCGCTTCACTCTATCAAAAGATATAAGTATTTAAGTTTTCAAGAAGTTAATATTTGAGATATTAAAAAATCGATACAAGTAACGCTATCTATTGACAAAAATAGTAGGTACTAACGAATCTTGATACTCTCTTTCATACACGTAACGCTATCACTAATTGCGATGGGATCTTAAATAGATGGCGCTGTGCATAAAAGAAAATAAAGTTTGGAAAGGTTACCGCTACACTCTATTAAAAAATAATGTACTTAAAGTCTTAAAGATATTTATATTTGAAAAAAAAAGAAACATACGCAATGATATCTATTGACTACACATGATACGTTACGTTTTTAAAGTACAATTGTTCATAGTACTAACTACAAAGTAAACTAAATTGAATTGTTGGTGAAGATTACCTTCGTAACAGTCTAGCTTAATTCTTAATTATTTAACACAGTGATAAAGAATGACTTAATATTCAAAGAAGTATTTTGAATAGGTTCTTCAGTCCGTTCGTTTGTTTATGTTATTAATATTTTTTAAGAAACGTATAAAAAAAATCACTTTTGGTAGCAATCTCTAAAAAATTGTCTCAAGAAAAAATGCTCTGACACTGTTTATAAAAATATCCCGCAGTATTATTTCATAACTTACAAGCGACACGTACCGACATTGCACTATTGCACCTGTATGTTGCATGTATGTATGTGCCAAGGGTATTTTAGGGTACATACCTCAAAATTCTTATAAAATAACTTTGTTGTTTGTCCGTCTGTCCGTCTGTCAAGACTATTTTGTACAAGATCGGTTAAAGGTTAGATACCTCAATGTTCAAGTCTATATTCCCTTAGAGCACGAAAATCTATCTTCTAAATCATCGCAATCAAATGACGATGAAATATGAGAGTTTATGCTTTGTTTTTTGTCGCATTTTCTATCATAACTATAGGGTACTTCCCGTTGATATACAATTTCGAAATTTATTAAGAAGTTAAAACTTACGGCACGTATAAAGGGAAATTCCAAAATTATTTTTCAAAAATTGACTACTTATTTGTATTTGTGTCACAGAAAAAACCATTAAGTACAAATTTTAATCTGTACTTAAATTGATACAAAATGACAACTTAATTAGTTATTCTTTTGGTGTATCTCCTCCATTCATGAAACTGGTACGAAAACTCTCGGGGCATGAGTACGACTTGAACTTGCCCGAAAATGTTGATTATTTTATAGATTATATAAAAATGCCTAAAAACGTGCTTTCTATGTATATTCTGTATACCAATTATATATTTAACTAATAATGTTATTAATTTAAAAACTGTGCAGGAGCTAATATAAGTTATTTTGCAAATAATATCGTGAGTACTTATCCAAATCAATTAATTAATAATTAAGGCTGTTTGTAATAATTATATTTCTTAAATGAATAATCATGTAATTCAAGCGGGCAAAGCCGCGAGCAGGCCGCTAGTTATTAAATAAGTTATAAGTTGATAGTTGTGGTGGCGAACGGAAGTGTCTTAATTTGAATGAAGTATTTCAACATTAGGTTCTAAGATTTCCTCTGCCCACCCTTCTATATGAAGGATACAGCTTAAAGCTAAAAACAAAACAAAAAAAATAAATAAATACAAATATCAAACGTCTTCACGAATATAAATATAAATATAAATAAGAAGTTCATAAGCTATTATAATATAACTGTTATATTATTATATACTAGCGGTCTGCTCGCGGCTTTGTCCGCTTGAATTACATGATTATTCATTTAAGAAATATATATATTACAAATAGCCTTAATTATTAATTAATTGATTTGGATAGGTACTCACGATATTATTTGTAAAATAACTTATATTAGCTCCTGTACAGTTTTTAAATTAGTAACATTATTAGTTAAATATATAATTGGTATACAGAATATACATAGAAAGCACGTTTTTAATCATTTTTATATAATCTATAAAATAATCAAAATTTTCGGACAAGTTCAAGTCGTACTCATGCCCCGAGAGTTTTCGTACCAGTTTCATGAAAGGAGATACACCAAAAGAATAACTAATTAAGTTGTCATTTTGTATCAATTTAAGTACAGATTAAAATTTGTACTTAATGGTTTTTTCTGTGACACAAATACAAATAAGTAGTCAATTTTTGAAGAATAAAATGCGACAAAAAAGAAAGCATAAACTCTCATATTTCATCGTCATTTGATTGCGATGATTTAGAAGATAGATTTTCGTGCTCTAAGGGAATATAGACTTGAACGTTGAGGTATCTAACCTTTAACCGATCTTGTACAAAATAGTCTTGACAGACGGACAGACGGACAAACAACAAAGTTATTTTATAAGAATTTTGAGGTATGTACCCTAAAATACCCTTGGCACATACATACATGCAACATACAGGTGCAATAGTGCAATGTCGGTACGTGTCGCTTGTAAGTTATGAAATAATACTGCGGGATATTTTTATAAACAGTGTCAGAGCATTTTTTCTTGAGACACAATTTTTTAGAGGTTGCTACCAAAAGTGATTTTTTTTATACGTTTCTTAAAAAAATATGAATAACATAAACGAACGAACGGACTGAAGAATCTATTCAAAATATTTCTTTGATTATTAAGTCATTCTTTATCACTGTGTTAAATAATTAAGAATTAAGCTAGACTGTTACGAAGGTAATCTTCACCAACAATTCAATTTAGTTTACTTTGTAGTTAGTACTATGAACAATTGTACTTTAAAAACGTAACGTATCATGTGTAGTCAATAGATATCATTGCGTATGTTTCTTTTTTTTTCAAATATAAATATCTTTAAAACTTTAAGTACATTATTTTTTGATAGAGTGTAGCGGTAACCTTTCCAAACTATATTTTCTTTTATGCACAGCGCCATCTACTTAAGATCCCATCGCAATTAGTGATAGCGTTACATGTATGAAAGAGAGTATCAAGATTCGTTAGTACCTACTATTTTTGTCAATAGATAGCGTTACTTGTATCGATTTTTTAATATCTCAAATATTAACTTCTTGAAAACTTAAATACTTATATCTTTTGATAGAGTGAAGCGATTACAATGAATTAAACACTATAAGCTACTTTGATTTATTTGTAATTTTTATGTATAAAAGTTGCTTAAATTTATTGTGTAATTTTAACGTGATACGTGTTCACATAAACAGACAAACAGACAAAAATTCCAAAAATGTTGGAAATGGATTCTGTTAATTATCCTTTAACACCCTGGCTAATTTTTTTTTTAATATTTTCAATGTACAGAAACGACTTTTCTACAGATTTATTATAAGTATAGATGATAATATAACAGTTATATTAAAACAAATGTATTTTGTTCAAATTAATGTTCTGTAATAAAAAATCACTAAAACGTAATCAGAAACCTATCAGGAATAAATCCTTATTGAAAGCCAGTTATTTAATCATCAAATTTGTTCACGCATTTGTAAATTGTTTTAATTATACAAATTAGTTCTTTCTTTTTCAACATATGGTAAATGTATTGCATTAAAATTTATCACCATATTCTAAAACGCTCTGAGAAAACAATTCGTACACATATTAATAAAAAACTACTGATTTTAAATAGCGGTGTAGTTCTTTTTTTAAAACAAGTAAAATCCATATAAGAAATACAATAATATGATACCATTTTTTTATTTTTACATTAGAAATTATTATATTAAAGGCGCTGCAAACATAATATTAGAACACAAGGTAATTTAGTTAAGTATAAATAATTGCGTAGTCCAAGCAGACGAAGCCACGGGCGCATATAATACTTTTGTACACAATATACATATATGTACCTACGTTGAACTTTTAATTTACTTATTTTCTCTACAAAGTCGTTATGACCTTATCATTATTTTTTCACATCCTAAAAATTTTTCAGTTCAAAAATAAACTTCAATACACGCTTCAGATAATAAAGAAACATTAACATATCAAAAAAGAAAACATAAACAAAAGCTAGAACGTACAAAGTCCGTAACTCATGAGTTTATGAGAGGCCACTTTGATGCTACCGTCAGTCTGTCGTTGGATCGAATTACTTTACTATAATAGAAAATGCCGCTAATATTGCGTTGTATTATTTTTGTATTAGAAAGTGTAAAATGACAAGTGTAGGCCATCGTGGTGCAAAGAAACAGCCTCTGAATGTAAACGTAACAGTTGTGGGTTCAATTCCTACTCGAGTTCTGTGACAAGTATAATTAAATAAGTAAGTACAAATGACAATTTCTTTCTGAGAATAAATATCCATATAAATATCCGGAAGTGGCCATAAATGAGATGCTATATAGGCATTTAAAAAAAGATAAAACAAGGTAATTTATATAGCGTAGTAATCGTTTCAAAAAAAATTGTGAAAAAAGAAAAAGCTGGCAATATAAATGAAAGTATTTTTTTTATATAGTAAGCGTCCCTCTGGTAAAGAAATAGGGTGAACTTCACATTTTTGTGAATTGTTTTTTTGAGTTGCCGAAGTCAACGTCGCGCATTGCTTCGACACCAGAGCGAAGAAATGGAACTATTTAAAAAAAATCCTCGAGTGGGAATCGTACCCACAACCTGTCGCAATTATAGTCACAAACTTGTGCCCCTGTGTCACGACTGGCTTCAATGACATAAAATATTTATTTCTTATTAACTCTCATTAAGTAAAACGCCAACGATTGCGACAATCGAATGACACATGTAGTATATTTGCAAGAGTAGGAAGTCAACAAATATCCATTTGTATGATAATGAAGTGAAAATATCTGTGTACGTGTATTACGTACGTATTGTTTTTTGATGTTGCTATGTTGTTTGTTGGTAGAAAAACTGATGACTTTAAGCATATATATTTATACCGGTATTTACAAGTAATGGTTGGTGCTTAAATATGATTAAATTATAAATGACATATTATTTACATATTATAAGAAAAAAAAATATCTAAGTTGTCGTAGCCCAGGGGCACGAACGAGTGACTGAAAAAGTTGTAGGATTTCCAATCGAGGAAATAAAATATTTAATATTTTAATTTCCTCGCTCTCGAAAGCACGGTGTTAAGTTCCAACAACATGTACTAAAACAAGAAAAACATACATAAAATACGATATACGTATTATAATTATTGAAAACTCTAACTGTAATATTCTATTTATATAGAGATTGGACTGGACTAGAGTAGCGAACAGTATGTTTTTTTTATCATTATCATTTCGGATTGATGTATTTTTTTTATAATAAAATTGTAGGTTAGTATTTGATAAATAAATAATTTGACACATTCGTTTCAAACTTACATAAATCAGTAAACTGTAAATAAAAAAAAAACTTATACAAAAAATAAAATAAAATAAATATATAATAATTTATATTTCTTATTAAAACACATAAAGATATAATTTTTTAGTTCACAACCATATTTCCGGAAATGATTTCGGAGAAACCTACACAGAAACCCAAGAAGCAAACCGAAAAGCAACTAAAATAAATAGAAACCATTAATCAACCACAAGGTGGCATTAAAGAGCACGCAATAAGGCGAGGGGCGTAAAATTAATAAATCCATTATAACACAATGTTCCCACACTGGCTTTTTCTGTCCGCGACAACCGGCGATTTATTGTAGGGTTGGGTGTGGCTGGAGGCGTATAGTATGTAACTGGTTGATTTTTTTTTATTTTTGTTCTTTTTTTTTTGTGTAAATATCTATTTAACCTTGTTCATATGCTTTGGACATTTTGTTTAACTGAGAGGTTGTGAATTCACACGCTTGGTAAATTAAATATTATTATTTGCCACGGCGCTGAGTTCCGTCACTCAATGTCTTTAGATTTCATTGGAAAGTAAGAAGCGGAGGAGGTTTAACATTGGGCTCTCTTACTTTGGGTTTAACCTTACTAAATGCAGAATACGGCGTGAAGCTGAAAGAAAATTTACATATGTTTGTATTATACGATGTTTTTCACTGTCGTTGTGATGGTGGAAGTATTTATGGAATACGTAAAACGTCAAATAAGATAATTTTGGATTTGGAATAAATAATCTAAACAATAAGTGAAAGATTAGGGTTATTATCATATTTATTTAAAACCAGTGCAAGAATTATTCACTCATTACATTTTTTAGATATTGGGTTCATTTGTTATCAAACGAGTACTATACTGAGTACACATATTCAAAAAAATCTATAAATGTGCATTGAAAAGAGTCATATTACGGATCAGTAAAGTGAATCATTTTTTTTTGATATATCTCTATTACTGACCACCTCAACAATTGCTTTAATATATAAGGTAACATATCTTAAAAAAGTAAAATTTCCTAGCAGTAGTGGTAGTCTTGAAACTATACATACAATATAAGATGAACAAAAAGAATCAATCACTCATAACCCCACAAGGGAATGTTTCACATATTCATACAAAAAAAAAATAAGGCATTCTCCTAAAAAAATATATTATGAATACAAAAAACGTTATATTAAAACTGTTTAAACAATGCCAAGTATTAGGGGAAACGAGACACTTCTAAAGTGACTCCAACTTCGTATTCCTCTGGGTGATCCTCAGTTAAGATAAATTATTCTGACGTCTACATACACGTCAGCCGCCGCGAAAAGGGATAACGTATCTAAGTTGACGGGCGCGATATAGCTGTTAGGTAAGCCTTCCAGTTACAGATAGGTGATGTGGTTAAATTAATTTTGAGTGTTGAGAATTTGAAATAAAAAAAATCAATTGAGGAGAAGTAGGCTAGTGTCAAGATACCCTGTCGACACTACTCACTTTCCGCTGAATTTTTTGAGGCATTGCGAGTTGCTCAACGCCGGCCTCTACCTTGGTACCAGAGCGAAGAATTGAAAATATTAATTCATTCCCCCGAGTAAGGATCGAACCCACAATTATCACGTCACACCCCTGTACCCCTGCGCCACTACGGACGCACATTTTATATATACGAAATAATAAGAAAGAAAAGAGTCTACATACATATTACAAATAAATTAAACGAATTAGTCAGATTTAGATCTATTTGGAACAGGCACATTGGAACAGTTTATAATTCATACATGTGATAGCATTGGACTTGATTCTCACTTGATAAAATTTTTTGATATAAATATATCAATAAAATATCTCAGAAACGGTAAAACCGATTTAAATGCAGTTTTCACTATTGTATTTTTTTAACATTTCGTGTTTGTTTTATTCCAATCGGTTTAAAAATAAAAAAACGTTATATTCGTGTAAAGTATTTTTTTAACAAAATTGCTACAAAATAATTATTTTATTGAATTGCTTGAGACCTTAGTTTTTATTATATATAAATTTTTGCGCGAAAGTAATTTAGATTAGTAAATATGTAGTAGTTGTCGTTAGTATTATTTAATCTTTCGAATTTATGTAAGAACGCACAATATTATATTATTCCTATCGATAAACAAATTCTCCAAAATAATCGGAAAGTTGGACAAGAGGAATAAAATATCAAATACGCTCATTTAGGTCACATAACCTAAACCTTTTCTACTACCTCTAGAGTGGACAGAGACTTGTAAACGAAAAAAAAACATTGTTTCTAAACTAAACAAATTGCATTTTCTGTTAAAAAAGTAACTTTTTAATATCCAGTGGACTTCTAGCATTAGGGTTGAGTAGAAAATGGTTCATGTGGATGGCTTTATCAATATTAATGTTTCATTAGGGCATTATTCGTAAAGGTTTTACTTATATGAAGTTTATTTATCAATTCAGCACTTTATCGTCACTGTGACTGCTATAGATAAAGCTTTTATAGTCCATAATATTTTATTTTTAACGATAATATTTTTTATTGAGCTTTTGTTAAGCGTTGTAAACATTGTAATTTTTCTTTAATCTTCCTACATTTTCTGTGTGATGTTAGGTTGGAAAGATGTAGAGAGAGAAGAGTAGAGAGTGTAATGGTGCATCAGTTAAGATTACATTTTTTAAAACATAGTATGATGATTGACACATTGATGGATAATAGATTTTATTTTTTAATTTAAACAGATAGTCACGATGGTGTTTTATGGGATATCAGATATCAGGATGCCTAGGTCAAGATTCCGTTCCCTTATTGCAGTACTGTTTTTTAGTGTTAGTCTCTAACATATTTTACTAATATATATATATACAAATAATAGGTATAATTTCATAAGGTCATTTCACAATTACGCCAGTCGTGGCGCAGGGGCACAAAGTTTGAATGTAAAATCGACTGGTTATGGGTTCGATTCCCACTCGAGAAGACGAAATATTTATTTAAATCTATATTTCCATTTCTTCGCTCTGGTGTCGAGGCAAAGCGCGGCGTTTGAGTTTTGCCACTTAACACGCAATAACTCCAGAATTTGACGGAAAGTGGGGAATGGAGTGTCTTAACACTAGGTTCCCTCTTTCTACCATGCGGGATATATATGCGGAATACAGCGTGAAGCTAAATAAATAAAAAAAAAAAAAAAAAATTACATAAAGGGATCAAATTATTTCAATTAATAAGAAATATACAGACACGTTCGAGCCAGGCCGCCTTCAGTTTCCAGCTTCTTCAGAAATCGACATTTAGATTAAATTTCCAATCGGATTCTACCGGCAATACAATATTAATATCAGAAATGTCTATTCGGTAACGTTCTTAGTTGAGAGTTCTATTAGCTAATTTTCATTTGATAATTTAACTTTAACTTTGAAAGATGATCTTCGTAGATAAAGTAAAAATATATTTTGCTAGTTTTTTAAAAACTAACAATAATAATAAATCTAAGTTCTTAAATCTAGTTGTTTATCTCTTCTGTATCTTATTCTATGAAGAAATATAAGGTTATATTTTATTTTATTTTATAAGAATGAGTAAACAAAATATGTTAACCCGTCAAAGTTGACGTATATTCAAAATACATGTAAAGGTGAACTCACCGCGGTTTTACCTGTTTTTTTTTAGTAATTTATTATGGTGATCTGTGTTTTGATGTTGCTGTACACGTTGTGAGTTCGATTTCCGGTCAGGGAATGATTTTTTTGCTGTAGTATGATGACTAAGGGTGGCGTTGAGTTTTGCCACAACACGCAATGTCTCGAAAATTAGGCGAAAAATCGGGAACGGAGTGTTTGAACACTCATTCACTCTTCCTGTTTTACTATATTCGGGATAAAGCGTATAGCTATATTTTAATATTTATAATTAATTCGACTAATATTAGTAAAATGACATTTTGAACGTTAAAAATTATAAGGAAAAATTCCCAAATTGGAATCAAATTCTTACCCGTCACTAACAAACACAACTTTACGCTTTTTAATTTTTTTGAGCTGAAAAATACTTTTAATAAATATCGAATTAGTGACCTCTGAACATTTTAAATATTATTAAGCTGTAAGAATTGTAACCAAAATCAAAAAAGTAATTTCGAAACTCTCATTCAAATTAAACCGATTCAACGATGTAAACAAAATTCGTACCGATATTAAAATTGCTCCCAAAATATGTATCGAAATGAAATGAAACTTTAAATATAGCTATATATATTATATACATATATTTAAATAAGCTGATTACATATATATATAAATAAGCTTCACGCTGTATCCTGCACACAGCATGGTAGGCAGAGGGAACCCAGTATAAAGACACTCCGTTTCCCATTTTCTGCCGAATTCTCGAGGCATTACGTGTTGAGTAGCGGAAATCAATGCCGCGTTTTGCCTGGACACCAGAGCGAAGAAATGAAAATATAAATTTGAATAAATATTTCATTACCTCGAGTGGGGATCGAATCCACAAACAGTCGCATTTACAGTCACATATATAGTCTATATATATTACAGGCCGCTTCCATTATGGTCCACTTAACAATTTTGATTTCACGTTTAATTACAGAGCCATAAATTCGTATTATAATTTATACATTATATAAATCACATGTCTGTTGGATGTTATATCAATAATAATTATTATGTGATATAAGATATGACAATATTTTTTCAGATTTACGCTTTATCTCGAGACACTACCTGTTGAGTAGCGGAACTTGTGGTCTTGAGTTCCGCTACGCAACACACAATATCTTGAAAATTCGGCAGAATTTGGGTAACGAAGTGCCTTAACACTAGGTTCCCTCTGCCTACCCTACTATACGGTTAAAACGTGAAGCTAACTAAAAAAAAGATTTATAAACATAATTAGAATAAATTAATTACAGTATAGAGAAAATTCGATTAGCTCCAGCCATGTCCGCGTCGGAATTAAGCCCGTTTACAGAATAATGCTTTGATTTATACAACAATATTAAATCATCCGATGTACTGCTATTCAACAATCCGAAGGGAATTACTAGCGTTCGTACACAATATAGATGTCTATTTACCTTTATATTTTGAATGAGCATATTTTGATTGCAATTCAAAATATCTGAGTCGAATTATTAAATGTACTGAAAAGGACTGGGTAAATAATATTTCGCAAATAGCATGGGAAGGATATGGAAATCGAGGCCAGTCGTGGCGCAGGGGCACAAAGTGTGACTGTAAAACCGACTGCTTGTGGGTTCGATCCTCACTCGAGGAGATAAAATATTTACTTAAATTTATATTTCCATTTCTTCGCTCTGGTGGCAAAGGCAAAGCGCGACGTTGAGATCTGCCACTCAACACGCAATACCTCTAGAATTCGTCAGAAAGTGGGGAACGAACTACCTTAACACTAGGTTCCCTCTGCCTACCCTGCAGTGTGCGAGATATAGAGTGACGCTGATGTTTTTTAAGGATATGAAAATTGATGTTATATTTTAATGTAACTAGTTCCTACATGCAATATAGAGAGGCCGTTGTGGTGCAGCGCCACAAGTTCTGACTATATAGACGACGGTTGTACACTCGGGAGAATGTTCTAACGGAGTGCTTATAAAATTATCTTTACATGTTTTTGATTATCAATTAGAGACCAGTCGTGGCGCAGTGGCGCAAAGTGTGACTGTAAAAGCGACTGGTTGTGGTTTCGATCCCCACTCGAGGAGATGAAATATTTATAATAATTAAATTTATATTTCCATTTCTTCGCTCTGTGTCGAGAAAAGCGCGGCGTTGAGTTCTGCCACTCAACACGCAATGCCTCCAGAATTCGGCAGAAAATGGGGAACGAAGTGTCTTAACACTATGTTCCCTCTGCCTACCCTGCTGTATGCGTGAAGCTAAAAAAAAATTTACTTACCTTATCCTATTACAATTTTACCTCAATTATGTATACCCATTACACATTTCAACTCTTATAGACCCTTAAACTTTCGTCATACTGACCTTACGTTTGGCTGTTATAGTTAACTATTATTGTTTCTCTTATAGTTTTGAAACTTGACGATTATTGAGTAAACGACTCACGATTCGACTTTAAATATTTGTATAACTTATAGTTGCAAGATGTTCTAGTTTTAACTTTTGGTATATCTTGTTTATACCATTGTTTTATTGCTTAATAATTATTTTATTCATTAATCCAGCGTTCGTGTATTCGGTTACAACAAAAGATTTAATAAAAATCAGCAAATAGAAGGAGAATATACTCTATGCCTAAGTGTTGGTACATAAATCTTTCTATATATTTATATGTGTATTTAAAAATATATATAATTTTTTTACTTATATATGTAATAGACCACCGTATCGTCTACCGTAGTTTTTATATTTACTAACTAGCTTGAGGCCAGTCATGGCGCAGTGGCACGAAATGTGACTGTGAAACCGACTGGTTGTGGGTTCGATTTCCACTCGAAGAGATGAAATATTTACTTAAATTTATATTTCCATTTTTTCGCTCTGCTGTCGAGGTTAAGCGTGGTGTTGAGTTCTGCCAGTCAACACGCAAGGCTGAGTCTCCAGAATTCGGCAGAAAGTGGGGAACGGAGTGTCTTAACGCCCTAGGGAACCTATTCCCTATGCTCACCCTGCTGTGTGCGGGATACAGCGTGAAGCTGATTTAATTTTTTTTATTTCACTATAAATCGATGTTGTTGCATTTTGTATAAAATTAACTGCGTAATCAAAATCCCTATAGGTTTTCTTACTTCCCGTGGACCTACAGTTATGACTTTTAGCACAAAGGCATTAAAATGTGAAATTTAGGCAGAGGGAACCTTGTGTTGAGAGTCTCCGTTCCCCATTTTCCACCAAATTTTTTGATTCATAGCGTATTGAGTGGCGGACTTAATGCCTTGGTACCAGAGCGAACAAATTAAAATATTAGTAAATAATAATTCATTTACTCGACTGGGTTTCAAACCCACAAGTAGTTGCATTTACAGTCACGCACTTGTGCCCGTGTGCCACGACTGGCCTAATACTGTAATTTCATATAAAAAATATATTACATACATATATTTGTTATTCATTTCATACAAAACGAGTGAATATGGCCATAAACTTAAGTTTGTCAATTCTCATAAGTTATATTTTCCATAAATTGGTATAACAGCCTCAATGGGATAGCCCGATTCGCACTTAACCGGTTTTGTCTATTCACAATTTTTCATGATAGAAAGTAAATAAATCAGCTTCACGCCGTATCTCGCACACAGCAGAGGGAACCTAGTGTTAAGTTAAGACACTTCGTTCCCCACTTTCTGCCGAATTCTGGAGGCATTGCGTGTTGAGTGGCAGAACTCAACACCGCGCTTAACCTCGACACTAGAGCGAAGAAATGGAAATATAAATTTAAGTAAATATTTCATTTCCTCGAGTGGGGATCGAACTCACAACCAGTCGGTTTTACAGTCACACCCCGTGCCGCTGCGCCACCACTGGCCTCAAGTAAATAAATATACACAAAAAAATAAACTATGAATATTATATACAGATACTATTGCATTAACCGATCTCACATACATATAAATCCCCCCATACACCATACAAGTATCAAATAACCACAATACTGTATAAACCGTAAACGGCGAAGCATTTTCATTTAGCAACAAACGTTGCGGTCGAATGTTCCGCTCATTGGTCGTTATCTGCTTTTAATCAGGATCATTATTCAAAGTGTTCAAGCGGAGACCGAAATGGTACGATGTGTTCGATTTAAATATTAATTTTTTTGCTTATTTTTGGAGTTGCCTACTACAAAAGAGAAAAAAATCGCTTAAGTCAGACTCGGCCACGGATTTTTGCGTAATAATTTTAGGGCAATGGGAAGTACAATATAAAACGCTTGCACGAAGAGGTTAACAGAAACGTACAAGATAATTATTAGTATTTATTAGTATATATTTAGAGCCTAACCAAACTTTTGTCAAACTACCCTTGAAGTGTATCCTTTATAATGAAATAATAATAATCGAAATCGGTGGGCGTGATTCGTCCATTTATTGGGCACATATACTTAATGCAAAATTAAGACGTGTGATTTTTTCACGGTTAATATTGTCAGATATGGCTCATATTATAATGGAACCATATGAGAAGTTAAGTTCTGAGGTAACAAACAAAAAAAAACAATATAGTCGACTAGATAACCTCCTCCTGTTAGGAAGTCAATTAAAAAAACGCGCTGACCTCCGTCGGTTGCAATATCTCGAAAATCAGGCGGAAATTGGGAAATGGAGTGTCTTAATACCAGTTTACCTTTGCCTCGTATACAGACAGTGAAATTAAAAATCAAAATAAATAAATCAGCTTCACGTTGTATCCCGCACACAGCAGGGTGGGTATTCCGAGGGAACCTAGTGTAGAAACACTCCGTTCCCCACTTTCTGCCGAATTCTGGAGGCATTGCGTGTTGAATGGTAGAACTCAACACCGCGCTTAAACTCGACACCAGAGCGAAGAAATGGAAATATAAATTTAAGTAAATATTTCATCTCCTCGAGTGGGGATCGAACCATAACCAGTCGGTTTTACAGTCACACCTCGTGCCGCTGCGCCACGACTGGCCTCACAGTGAAACTATATAAAAAAATTAAACCAAAAATCAAAATAATAATAATAAATTTGTCCACACTCATAAAAATATATATATATTTTATTAATATTTAACAACAAAAAAATATTCAATACTTTTAACAATATTTGTTATAATAACGGCACTATAACAAGTGGAAGTATCCGCCCTACGAGGCCGTCACGCGACACGACCTAAGTGGCGAAGTTTTCTCATCTCGTCCCTTCGTATTATGGTTAAAACTTTTAACCGAATGGACGGACGGCCGCATTATCTACCTGCATGAATACTTATATATTGCAATAAACATTATTATGAATAATGTATGTGAGCTTTTTTGAAGTATTTTATTAATAAAATATGGTTTTTTTAAACATCAGCCAGTTGGTTGTAAGTTCAAAACTCATTTTTTTTTCTTTTTCGTCTCCACACTGTATACCTCATACAGCAGTGACAAGCATAGAGAATCTAATATTCTGTCACTCCTTTCTCTATTTTTTTTTAATTTTATGATGATGCTTATTGAGTAGCTGAACACAACGCTGCGTTTTGTTTAGGCATCAGAGCGAAGGCAGGTATCGAACTGTCAACCGTTGCGCTAGCAGTCAGGTGGTAAACGCTATAATGGACTCATATAAATTGAAATTGATGTGACCTTAAATTTAATATTAATAATAATCAGCAGCGCTGTATCCCGCACACACCAGGGTAAGCAGACGGAACCTAGTGTTAAGACACTCCGTTCCCCACTTTCTGCCGAATTCTGCAGGCATTGCGTGTAGAGTGGCAGAACTCGACGCCGCGCTTGTCCTCGACACCAGAACGAAGAAATGGAAATATAAATTTAAGTAAATATTTCATTTCTTCGAGTGGCGAAGGGGCACAAAGTGTGACTGTAAAACCGACTGGTTGTGGGTTCGATCCCCACTCGAGGAAATTAAATATTTACTTAAATATATATTTCCATTTCTTTGTTCTGGTGTCGAAGTAAAGCGTGGCGTTGAATTCTGCCACTCAACACGCAAAGCCTCCAGAATCCGGCAGAAAGTGAGGAACGAAGTGTATTACAAGGTTCCCTCTGCCTACCCAGCTTTGTGCGGGATACAGCGTGAAGCTGATATAAAAATATATACAAGTATATGTAAACATGTACTACGGACACACTAAAACACAATACGAATATTGTAATTTTAATCTGTAATTAATATTTCGATGACAACCTAAAACAATCTGTTACAGTCGAAAATGACAGCGCTATGTTTAATTTATAGTTCCATAATTAAATGGTATGCAGAATCGTTAAATCGTCCGCGATTTCGGTTTGAGTTTTCAATAATATAACGTAAATTGATATAGATACTAACGATGTTAAAATAGCTGGTTGACAAGTTGACATTACATTGCTTTGTTGCAGTAAAATGCTGAAACAAACTGTTTTCTAGCTTTGGCTAGACCAACAGTTAAACACAATATAAGTATTTTCTTAACACTGGAAAAATCCGTTTTACACAGATTTTTCATCTAGGCAAAAGTTAAGTTATTAACGATCGTTGCTGTTGTAACTTTCAGTTAATCTCAACCAAACTTATTAGTTATAATTAACTTTAATTGTAAAAATAAAATTTATATATATATTTGGCTTCATATTTTTACTTAGATAAATGTAATATAATGTAATTAGACAAAACTAAGAATTTCGATATTTCAACAATTGACTAAGACATTGTATTGTATTGTTTAAGCGTTAGATACTGAATTTAATTGCTAATATTATAGTTTCATAAATCATTGTTTAGATTTTAGGCATTTTATTTTAATTGAATAGATCTTGATTGGCATTTGTGTTTTATTGATTTTTTATTTAAATTCTTAATTGCACTAAATTTAATACATAAAAAAATTACATTAGGCGGACTTAACGCCAAAAAGCATCTTCTATCAGCCAACCTAGGTCACGTGAGAAAATAGAATGTCTAGACGTGCAAAAAAAGAAATATTCTATGGACACTATATCTGTTCTATAATTTAACAATACAATTAATAAAATATCAATATATATAATAAGTATAAGTAATAAATATACAACAATTCCTGCGACTACAAAAGAGTCACACATGTACCCAGAACTATGATGCGGTGTTCATAACAAAAGGTCAAAGAAAGAGAAAAGGTAGGAAGACCAAACTAAAATTTATCAGAGGTTAGCATTTAAAGAGTTTATAGTCCCGGCAATATTTTACAAATCATCAGCATAAAGATGATATCGAGAAGT
Organism: Heliconius himera; assembly: GCA_021202915.1. Classification (NCBI taxonomy): domain Eukaryota; kingdom Metazoa; phylum Arthropoda; class Insecta; order Lepidoptera; family Nymphalidae; genus Heliconius; species Heliconius himera. The sequence continues at coordinate 647,487 of JAJHJA010000389.1, read as the reverse complement.
TATAATGTAAATAATGGAGTTCATAAATTTTGAAAAAAGAAGAGGAGATAGAATACCGCCTTGAGGAACACCAGCTTTCTCATCATACCAGTTAGAAATAATCTGGTCTACATGAAACTACTGCTACATCACCAGTAGTTTCATATAGGCCAGAAGGCCTTAAAAATATGAAGAAAACTATTCTAAATGTAAACAAAATTATCATTGCATAACAGAGCAATAAGAATCTCTCTCATGCTCATGATCTACTGCATTGAATGCATTAGTAAAGTTAAATAAGCACTGTAAAATGCCTATTTTCCATTGCAGATCTATTGTCATCTAAAGTAACTCTCAACAAAGTAATAGTAATGCTATGTTCAGTTTTAAAACCGGATTACAGTGGATTTATGAAGCATTTTGAGAAATAAGTGGGAAAACTGTTGGTATACAGTGGATTCTAGAATTTTGGAGAGGAAAGGTAGAATGAATTGGGACGAAAATGAGATGGTAGCGTAGGATTTGATATTTTTGGAAGTAAGAGAATAAATGCCTGAGAGAGAATAATGCAATATATATATATATATATATATATATATATATATATATATATATATATATATATATATATATATATATATATATATATATATATATATATATATATATATATATATATATATATATATATATATATATATATATATATATATACATATACATACATATGTGGGGTACAGCGTAAAGTTATTTTTTTAAATTAATATAGTGAATATAAGGATTTCTTTCTAATCATTGAGCCAGTCATACAAAAACGAGAAAAAAAGACAATAGTACCAAATCATTTTAGAACTAAACAGTGGTAAAAATGATCAAATTGTGGACAGGAAAAACTTTTCTCATTTGGGATTCATTTCTCAACCAAGATGGAATAACTTCAGCGCTTTGTTACATGTTATGCTATGATCCTTTATCAAAGGGATGTCGCGTGGAACTTTTAATATTCGCATCTAGTTTGAGTCTGCAATTTAGTTGTTGTTTCTAATGTATGTTTTATACTTTTGTGTATTTTTAAAGTGAATGTAAATGCAACAAACATATGTTTCATTTTTTCATTTCGATCATTTCATTGAGGCCAGTTGTGGCGCAGTGGCACAAAGTGTGACTGTAAAACCGACTGGTTCGATACCCACTCGAGGAAAATATTTTTTATTTTTTTCCATTTCTTCACACTGGTGTCGAGGCAAAGCGCGGCAGTGAGTTCCGCCACTCAACACGCAATGCCTCCAGAATTGGAGAATGGAGTGTCTTGCCACTAGGCTCCCTCGGCTCAACCTGTTACATGCGAGATACTTGAAGCTAAAAACTGAACCTTCATCGTATGCACAGAATAGAAGTAAACTAATTCTAAATTTTCATAACGATTACTAACACTAGGTTCCCTCTTCCTACCCTGCCGAGTCAAAAATATTCTTTGTCATCTAACGAACTGCAAGATTTGCTAGAAAACAACCAAAATATCCACAAGATGTGGTATAGAGTCAAACATACAAACCATTACTACACTATCCATGTCTCAGATATAACTAACAAAGCTATTCCATATCATAGCCCCTAAATATGTAATATTTATTGTCTGGGGCCATCCGTGACTGACCGCGCCACCTATTTGTATTCACCTCGCGCTAACACGCGGCTACCTTAACTAAATCGTTTAATCTTCCAACGTGACAGTTATGGGAACTAATCTATTGTTTTTCCACATTAGTTGTAGTTGTGGGGAAGTAAAATTACGATTTACGTATGGTTCACCTTCTATTTTTAAATTTAGATTTTTTTTTAACTTTACGTTGTATCCCGCACACAGAGAGAAAGCAGAGAGGATCTGAGCACCTAGTATTGAGGTATTATGTTCCCATTAAACACTTCCGTCTCCCACTTTTCACCCAATAAGAAATATAAATCTCTTTTTTTTGTTCATTGATTAATATTGACCATATCCTCCATAGCCGTTCCCCACTATCCGCTGAGTTCTGGAGGCATTGCGTGTTGATTGGCAGAACTCAACGCCGCATGTTGTCTCCCAACAGAGTGAGAAGAATCAAACCCACACGTCAGATTTACAGTCTGAGGCTAAACGATTGAGCAACAACGGCCTCAGTAATTATTATATGGATGACCATATAATAATATGAATGTTACAATAGCCTGATATAGCAATAATATATTTAAACTGTAATTTAAAATGATTAGAAGCCCAGCTTGAACTGTAATAAATATATCACAATTATGCATAATGCAACATTTAATTATGAAACAATACATTAGAGCTATCACTTACGTGTCGTATATCATTGCAACTTGACGTTTAGAATAAACACGGCAATTGTATATGGTTTGGTATTAGTGTACATTATAATATAATATTTTATTTATTTAGCTTAAGGCTGTATCTAGTAGGCAGAGGGAACCTGGGAGCCTAGTGTTAAGACACTCCGTTTTTTATTAAGATACTTCCGTTTTCCACTTTCGGCTAAATTCTCAAAGAATTGTGCGTTGAATGAGTTACCAGAGCGAGGAAGTGAAACATGAAATATTTCATTTCCTGGAATTGGAATCGAATCCACAACCTGTCGCGTTAACTATGTCGGTATTTTCATTTGACTACACAGGCGTAGCTGCAGGCAAAAGCTAGTATCACATAAAGAGAAATTAAATATCCATGTAGAACACAACTTAAACGCCATAAAAATATATTAAAAACTCTCGTTCAAAATAACCTTTTGCGGTAGCCTTCGTCCCCTTGAAGTTTCAACTAAAATAGACGGTCACAATAGGATCGAGATGAGAAAAGTTCACCGGTCAGCCATCAAGATAATAGCCGGGTTTTTAATTGTTGTCAGTTAACTTAATACCTATAGGAGATTATGGAATATTGAAGTTAGCTAAGTATCATTTGGAGGAGGAGGAGGAGATTTAGAAGTGCCGAATTCATTTTTGGGAGAGTTTTTTTTTCATTTCCATTGGAAATATAAAAATACTGTTTGATTTATATTAAGCTTATTAGCTGCAATGAAAGGTGCAGACAGTGATGTACAAAATATTGTAGAACTTAGGTTCATCTAATATTATTATATTCTATTTAAATAGATTTGATAATAAAATTCATATTGAAATATGAAGTAAAACTTTATTTTAATAAAAAACATTGAAAATTGTATTAATAAAAATTTCGTCACTTTACACGCTGAACCTCCTAGTTTGGACGTAAACTTCGCAACGGAATTGTCTTAATAAGAACGTAGTGTCTTAACACTAAGTTCCCAGGTTCCCTCTGGTTCTCCCCAAATGAACACACATTTAAATCTACACTCGTCACGAAACCCACAAAGACAACGATAGTTTCATATTTTATGACAAGTATGGAGTGGGTAATTTAAAATAATCATTCACCCGATTTCCAACTTTTCTCATTTGCTGGCATCTACGATATGCTGTTTGCAAAACTTGTGCAATCACGTTCTATTTATACTTGTTGATAGAGGAGACTTAAGTTTGATAACATTATGACAGCCGATGTACTGTCTTAGGAAACTTTAAGGATGGACTTGTATTTAATGAGAAAACTCCAAACGACATTGGTTAGAGGTATTGCTTAGGATCAGGCTGCGGTGGTTGTGAGTTCGAAAATAGCATTAGGTTTTTCGTTATGATCGACTTAAACTCGTGTATAATAATGCACTTTAACCGTGTATTAAACACGGTGGCACCCCAATCCCAATCTCATTCTCAATTTTGGGCAATTAAATAACTCTTAATACATAAACAGCAAACTACTGCATTTAGTTGTAAATACAAAGTTTTATATTAAGCTAATCGACGGTTAGAAGGCTATTTGGTCTAAACGCCATTTTGTAAACTTTACAGCAAAGCCGTTTTAAGTCTCAGTTTAAAAAAAAAAACATTTTAAGAAAACTTTATTACATTACATTAGGTCGACTCTAATGAAATTAAAATCATATTTGCAATGATTTTTTCTGCATCTTTTTATACTAATTGACGATAACAATTCAAATTCAAATAATTTTATTCAAAATAAGAAGTTACATACTTCATTTTTTGAACGTCAAATAATTTAAGGTAATGCCTCAGTCAGACCTGAGAAGAACCGGCGCAAAAAACTCAGCGGGACTTAATCTTTTAAAACCAATTTTATACAAATACATATTTGATTATTATTAGTGACAATGATAACTTTGAAACAGACTGAAGCGAGCATTTCATTTCTAAGGTGTGGTGTTATCATTTATAAAATCATTAATTTGGTAATAACCTTGAACACATAAACGTCTTTTCACAATTTTTTAAAAAAACGTGATATATACAATTTTCTGTCGTTTTCTGGGATCCTATAGTAAAAGCGTACACATTGTCCCACAAAATAATCTAATCTTCTTCTGCATTTTTTCTGTTCTGATGTCGGCGTTGAGTTCCGCCACTCAACACGAAATGCCTTCAGAATACGTCAGAAAATAGAATGGGAACGGAGCGCCTTAACCCTAGGTTTTCTCTGCCTGCCCTGCTATTAATTGAAAAAATATTTATTTGTATAGTTGTTTCATAAGAAAAATAGCAAGTCCAACTAATCCTCATCATCCAATATGGAAAATAAGTGAAGATTATTAAAAAATAATAATAAAATCTAAAACCATAAATCATAATAGGTTATAAAACTTATACCATTCTAGGGCTTACAATTTATGTCAAACGGTACAAAACTGATAGGCATTCATATTTCATAAGACAAAGCAAATACGATCGATAAACGGTAAATGGGCTAATAAATGTGTGTGACCACAGATTAAAACAATAAAAAAGAAAGGCCATCGTCGATAGCGATGTTGAACGATTGGGTAATTCATTATTTTAATTTCTCCATTTTAATAAAATAAAAGACGGCGTTGATATCCGCTGTTGACTGGAAATGCGAAGACCGAACTGTCTTGAAACTAAACTATTATTGTCAACCTTGCTATGTAGGTGGGACGCAGCGTGAAATATATTTATTTTTATGAAAAAGACAAGGTGAACGGGTGAACGGGCCACGATACCGTGTAACACTAGAAGAGCTACAGACTGTTAAAGAGGAGAATCTCGTGCTTTTTGAAAGTGCTCAAATTGCATTGACCTGGTAACACAGCGTAGGCAGTTCCATAGTTGCGTAGAAGAAAGTTCCTACAAAATCGCACAGTACTGGAGTGCCACGTATAAAAATGGTGGTATATTTAAGTTTGTGGTTAGAAAACGACTTTTGCATTTGTTTCTTAACTAATTTACAGTAGTGTCCCATTTAAATATAAATTTAAAGGCTTTTAAATTTATATTTTGGATTTTTTCAACAACTTCTTTTAAAATTGATACAAAGCTATTTAAAACCAATCAAATACCACTTCTAATAGAAAGTGTACTCAACATATTATAGCTGATATAAAGATCGTGGTGGGTCATCGTCTACATGTCGACAAAGCCTATCATTATAAGAAAAGTTAGACCATTTAATGTTTTATTTCTATGAAATATACTCGTACAAAAATATCAATTTTGTAATAAATTAACTGTCTACTATTTGTAAGCTTATATTAGTTAAGGTTACCTGTAAGAGATCACTAATAGTGATAAGGTCGCCTTTCCATACTACCTCTGTGCGCAAAATGTTTTTTGTTTTATTGTTTCTGTAATTTTTTGTTGGTATTCCTATTTCTCTTGTAAAATGTTATATTTCCTCTATGTATGCAATAAAGAGTTTTATCTATCTATCTATCTAAATTTTCAAATTTGAAATCCAGTTTTATGTTAAAGTTATTTTTATAAATTAGCATATATAATTATCCTGCTTATAGCAGGGGCCTACCTGTTATAAGAGAACATTCCGCTCAAAACATTTCGTTTCCCAGCTTCCGCCAATAAATGTTTTAAATACTTTACTACTCCATTTGTTGACACTCCTGCTCGGGGGAATGAAATATTTAATATTTTCATTTTCTTAGTATCGGAGCAAAGCGTGGCGTTGAATTCCGCCTAGGGGAAATGTATTAATACCTACTAGGTTCCCAGACTTCCTCAGCCTAAATTACATACGGGATAAACAGAGGAAATTAAAAAAAATGTAGCTGAGCCCTAGCTGTACATACTTTGGATTTAAAAAAATATATAAATCAATTATCTAAGTAGACATTGTATTGTATAAATAATGACATCTAACTTTATACACCTAGAAAGTGTAACGTACACAAAACAAGAGTTCTTAATCAATCATTTCATACATTTAGCGCATACATAAAAATACTCGTACTCGAGGTTTTCAAGCATTTGATTTAATTAAATAACTGTTTTGCTGGCCGTACCTCGTCCGATTGCTGACATTTACAAAGTCCCAGCCAGACTCGGCCTGATTCGAATATTAATAATCTTCTCAGACAAACAGGATAGGACCAAGTTCGGTTTTCATTGAATTCTATAGGAAGTAAGTTACGAGTGCTATCTCATAACTAACCCTTAGTTGTTTGGTAATTTAAAAACATATATTTTTGCTGTATTCTTTCTTGGGATATAATTTGATTATAAACAGTTTTAACATTCAGTATATAAGAAAATTTTTGTTTATTTTTAATTTGTATGACATATTAAAATATTTATTAAATGATGATGATACAGAGATGATTTGAGGCCAGTCGTGGCGCAGAGGCACAAAATGTGACTGTAAAATCGACTGCTTGTGGGTTCGAGGAAATGAAATATTTATTTACATTTATATTTTCATTTCGTCGAGGCTAAGCGCGGCGTTGAGTTTCGACACTCAACACGCAATGCCTCCAGAACTCGGCAGAGAGTGGGGACCAGTGTGACTTAACACTAGGTTCCCTCTGCCTATCCTGCTGTGTGCAGGATACAGCGTGAAGCTGATTTGATTTAATTTTTTTAATGATGATAGATAGCGTGTTTTCATAGGTAAAATTAAGTACCTAACTACCTTCCATTAGAATTTAGGACAGCGTGTTGAGTGGCGGTACAAAACACCACATGATATATTACCAGAGCGGGGAAATGTGCGTGGTGATCCAATCTACAGCACCATGATGGCTTCACCACCTTGATAAACTACCGAAATCACCCAAAAAATATACTTTTGCTATTTCCATTTAGTCTAAAACCTGTAAATTGATTCGTCTCATTCACAAGCAGACAAGATAAACGTTAATTCTATTTAAAAAACCTTTTTATATTTACATTTTAAAAGCCCATAAAAAATACACAAAAAAAAAGATTTTAAATGGACCAAATTTTAATCAATTTCGTTAGGTATTAAATCTCAAAGCGACTGATTTAATGCGATTATGAGGGGTTGGCACGATCTATGTTTAAGGGATGTTATATGTTAAAATTGTACAATATTTATAATTCTGTAATAGAAATATTAAATTTGTAATATTCATCCAAACATTTAGTAAATTCATTATTTGGTTTAACATTTCATATATTGAAGCCAGTCCAGTGATCAACTAGTGACTGCAAACGTTATAGGTTGTGGATTCAATTCCCACTCGAAGAAATTAAATATTTAATATTTCCATTTCTTCGCTTCGGTGTCGAGGCAAATCGCGGCATTCAACAAGCAATGTCTCCAAAATTCGGCGGAAATGGGGGACGGAAGTATTTTACACTTAGACACTAGGTTCCCAGGTACCCTCTGTGTACCCTGCTAAATGTGGGATACAGAAGTTACTAAATTAAATTTATAAATAACTAGCCTTTACCAACTTCGTCTGCAAGGTCAAGTTGAAATAACTAAGAATCGTGGAATATATAAAAAATTCTAAGTGCCCGATGTTACTTGGAACATAAGTACATCAAATTAACTCCACTAATGTAATTAAACTTTTCTAGTAATAATTATAGTCTTTCTCGATAAGCGGACTATCGGACTCAAAGAGGTTTTTTATGAAGAGGTTTTCAACCAGGAGTCCTGAGTTATATATTCTTATTATTTCAGCACAGAAGGCAGAGGAACCTGAGAATCTAAAATAAAATTAGCTTCACGCTGTATCCCGCACACAGCAGGGTAGGCAGAGGGAACCTAGTGTTAAGACACTCCGTTTCCCACTTTCTGCCGAATTCTGGAGGCATTGCGTGTTGAGTGGCAGAACTCAACGCCGCGCTTAACCTCGACACCAGAGCGAAGAAATGGAAATATAAATTTAAGTAAATATTTCATCTAATCGAGTGGGGATCGAACCCACAACCAGTCGATTTGCAGTCACACCTCGTGCCGCTGCGCCACGACCGGCCTCCTGTCCGCATGTAGCAGGGTACACAGAGGGTACCTGGTAATCTAGTGTTAAGATACTTCCGTTCCCCGTCGCCCGCCTCCGAATTTTGGAGACATTGCTTGTTGAATGATGGAACTTAACGCTGTGCTTTGTCTTAACACCAGAGCGAAGAAATATATAGATAATATAAAAATATAAAATCAATTTCATATAAAATTTATACAATATACATAGCATGTGCGGCGACCGAGTAGGAATGATGGTGGCATTTTGCTATTTCAGCCATTTTTTCATTCGCTCGCTCTAAACGCCTGAATGGAAGTCGTTCATATAGCGGACCGGTAAACTAATTTTATTTTTGGAGAAGGTTTTTTAAAATATTTGAAATAATATTTATATCATTTTTTATTTAATCAAATCAAAACAGCTTCACGCTGTATCCCGCACACAGCAGGGCAGGCAGAGAGAACCTAGTGTTAAGACACTCCGTTCCCCACTTTCTGCCGAATTCTGAAAGCATTGCGTGTTGAGTGGCAGAATTCAACGCCGCGCAAAAAATGGAAATATAAATTTAAGTAAATATTTCATTTCCTCGAGTGGGAATCGCCAGCCGGTTTTACAGTCACACTTCGTGCCGCTGCGCTACGACTGGCCAGGTATTTATATATGTTCAAAAATAAGAATATTTAGATGTTTTTTTTACTTTCACGCTATATCCCATAGCAGGATAGGCAATGATGACGTATTGTCCACACCCCGTTTATCAGAACAGAGTAACGGAACTTAACTCCATGCTTTCTCTTTTCAGAAAGAGAAATGCTACAATAAAAGTCCGTAAAACAACATTTACTATTTTAACATTTTTGAATTCATAATAAAATTTAAGCTTTATATGGATTTCGAGGAATTACTTACGAGTTACCTATCATAATATTTTCTCTTCGATATTTTTAAAAGCTTTCATTAGTCAGAACAAAAATAAAGTATTTATGAACATACTGTTTTGTATAAAGATATTTTTTATTGAATGTATTCGGACTTTTATTTTATTATTTGTAGAAGATATATCGTTTTGTTATCATATTAGCAATCTTATCTTCCTGTTACATGTTTTTTTAGTATAATTTGTTCTATTTGCAATCCACAAAGATAAACAAGTCTTTCTCTTCCTCCTCCGTAGACTTGTATGCTTCGTTTGCAACTGTTCATTTATTTGTCAATAGGTGCTGGCGGAATTCAACTCTGCGTATCTTGCGAGAGAGAGAATATAAAGTAATCAAAATTTTAATGTTTCCTTAATCATGTTCTCTTCTGTTGTCATAAAATACTAAAAATATTAATACTCTGCTGAAATTTCCTATCATAACTAAACCTTGATGAAGTGTAAGAGGTATGTAGAGACCATAGCGTTTGGCGCTTCGTTCTCTCTGACTACCCCGCTAGGGATAAAGCGTGAAGCTAAGTTACGTTAAGTTAACTAAACCTGGTTTCGTGTCAAATCTTAGCAGATTAGACAGACAGAATTTCATTTTACACCCAAATCTCATTAGCAGGATAGACAGAGGGGATCTACCCGTTTAGATACTCCTCTCCCAGCTCTTCCCCCAGTATAAATCGAACCCACAACCATCGCGTTTCCAGTCGCACGATTCTGGATTACACTACAATTTTCTCAATATTTATTATTATTTTACATTATACAGTCTTACGAAATATAAGCTTACCATAATTCCATACGTGAGTTAATCTAAGTTGCAGGAGAGACGTTCTGTAAGCTGTAAGCCCTTAAGAGCATAATATGCATTTATTATTAGACAGTACACCCGCAACGAATTAATGCAAACCTTACTCATATAAATTAGTTTCTACCGTAGTTTGTCTTAGTATAAATAATGTTTTTGTATGAATAATATTAAGATTTCACAGTTTTACGGTGGATATAGCAATATAGTATTTAAAAAATAAATAAATCAGTTTCACGTTGTATCCCGCATACAACATGGTAGGCAGGGGGAACCTAGTGTTAAGACACTCCGTTCCCCATTTTCTGCCGAATTGGTGGCAGAGATGATTGACAGAGATTATTTTTTTCTTATACAAATGTGTATGTAAATTGGCCCTCTTTTAAGGGAAAGGCTCCAGGGTCATCGGTCATACGGGTCACCTTATGGTAAGTGATCATAGCCGCCCACGACCCCGTGTAATACCAAAGGAGCCAGAGCTGCTTTGTCGGCTTTTAAGATAGAGATAGATGCTCTTTGTGAAGGGACCAATGTTGTATCGACCTGGAAGCAGTACCACAGGTAGGCCATTCCGCACTTGTGTGGTGCGTGGAAGGTAGTTCCTACGAAACCGCACGGCAGTGGAGTGCCACATATCCAGATGGTGTGGTTGGTATTTAAGCTTGTGATGTAATGTGTGTAAACGCGATATTTTTATAGGTTTGATCTCTTCTCTGATTAATGATTATATTTAAATTATTGTCATTTGCCCACTCTAGTAGACAAAGCCCGGCGTTGAGTTCCGTAAAAATAGGTTAATTCCTTTTGCATGCCTTTTGCTGTTTTTCTTTCATTTAAATTACTTTTTGTTCTCATTTAGTCATTAGCTTAAACGTGTTTAGTTTTTGGACTTAAACTTCTAACATTAATTTAGACATGTTTCTGAACCTAAGTTGTAACTTAAGTGGACTCAAAGCCTTCACAAACGAGGTAAGGACAGGTCGAGTTGACAATTCAAATCTTATTATACAAAGGCGTTGGTCGTAAGAGATGTATAAATGAAAATATGATTTCTATTTTTGTTTTCTTTATTATAAATTCTTTAAATTGGTATTATTGGTATTAAAATGAATCTAACATAAAATTTTTCGGACAATTAAAGCTTCTCCATACAGTTTTTAATACCTCTAATCTTCTTGAGATGCCTCCAGAATTCGGCAGAAAGTAGGGAACGGAAGTGTTTTGATATGAACGCAGAGTCTTAACGCTAGGTTCCCAAGGTCATTCTGCCTACCCTGCTACGTGTGGTATACAGCGTGAAGCTAATCTTCTTTAATTCAAAAATAGAGCATTTACTCAAATATATATCTACATCACTACGAGTATAAGGCTTCTTTAACTTAAAGTAATACACTGTGTAGTATCGTCTTATTGTAATAAGCAATGATTTAATCAAAATTCGGTACATTTTATCATTTTCATATTCCCGCTCTGGTAATACAGAATGCGACGTTGAGTTCCACCACTCAATATCCAATGTCTCGAAATATTTTATTCAAAAATACTATACCTATTTGGGACCTGTCGTGGCGCAGCGGCACGAGGTGTGACTGTAAAACCGACTGGTTGTGGGTTCGATCCCCACTCGAGGAGATGAAATATTTACTTAAATTTATATTTCCATTTCTTCGCTCTGGTGTCGAGGTTAAGCGCGGCGTTGAGTTCTGCCACTCAACCAAGTGGTGGCAGAACTCAACGCCTTACTACTATAGTATTACTTTAAGTTAAAGAAGCCTTATACTCGTAGTGATGTAGATATATATTTGAGTAAATGCTCTATTTTTGAATTAAAGAAGATTAGCTTCACGCTGTATACCACACGTAGCAGGGTAGGCAGAATGACCTTGGGAACCTAGCGTTAAGACTCTGCGTTCATATCAAAACACTTCCGTTCCCTACTTTCTGCCGAATTCTGGAGGCATCTCAAGAAGATTAGAGGTATTAAAAACTGTATGGAGAAGCTTTAATTGTCCGAAAAATTTTATGTTAGATTCATTTTAATACCAATAATACCAATTTAAAGAATTTATAATAAAGAAAACAAAAATAGAAATCATATTTTCATTTATACATCTCTTACGACCAACGCCTTTGTATAATAAGATTTGAATTGTCAACTCGACCTGTCCTTACCTCGTTTGTGAAGGCTTTGAGTCCACTTAAGTTACAACTTAGGTTCAGAAACATGTTTAAATTAATGTTAGAAGTTTAAGTCCAAAAACTAAACACGTTTAAGCTAATGACTAAATGAGAACAAAAAGTAATTTAAATGAAAGAAAAACAGCAAAAGGCATGCAAAAGGAATTAACCTATTTTTACGGAACTCAACGCCGGGTTTTGTCTACTAGAGTGGGCAAATGACAATAATTTAAATATAATCATTAATCAGAGAAGAGATCAAACCTACAAAAATATCGCGTTTACACACATTACATCACAAGCTTAAATACCAACCACACCATCTGGATACGTGGCACTCCACTACCGTGCGGTTTCGTAGGAACTTCCTTCCACGCACCACACAAGTGCGGAATGGCCTACCTGTGGTACTGCTTCCAGGTCGATACAACATTGGTCCCTTCACAAAGAGCATCTATCTCTATCTTAAAAGCCGACAAAGCAGCTCTGGCTCCTTTGGTATTACACGGGGTCGTGGGCGGCTATGATCACTTACCATAAGGTGACCCGTATGACCGATGACCCTGGAGCCTTTCCCTTAAAAGAGGGCCAATTTACATACACATTTGTAAAAGAAAAAAATAAATATATATATATTTTTAAATAAATATAAATATTAAGGTAAATTTTTCGCAGCTTCACATTTAATAGATCGGAGCGTAACATGAACGAATGACTGTGGACTTGCACATATAAAAAGTGAAACAAAACACTAATACATAGTCGCGAGTGAATTTTAATGGAGCGTAATGTTAGTGTGATAAAATTCAAATTTCAATAACAATTCTATTTAAAAAATAGGAAATTTTAAAACTGAAAATTTTTTTACTAAAGTTTGTATTCATTCGTGCGTGTTAAATTAATGTTTTTTTTTTAGTTTCACGCTGTATCCTGCACATTACAGGATAGACCGAGGAATCCTAGTGTTAAGACATTCCGTTCTTTACTTTTAGGTTTATTTTCAAGACGTTGCTTGGTGAAATGTGGATTTGAACGCCGTGCTTTGTCCTGTTACGCGAAGATTAGTCATACTCTGCCGCTGCTCCACCATATCCTCCTCCTCTAATGGAATGGACAAATAAAATGTAGTAATTAGACTTCGTGAGTGACGCAATTTAACACCGCAAACCTTCGAAGACGAAAATATTTTATATTAAATCAGCTTTACGCTGTATTCCGCACACAGCAGGGTAGGCAGAGAGAACCTTGTGTTAAGACTCACCGTTCCTTATATTACATTTTATAACGATAAATATAATATATTATTTTAAAACGCTGGATTCGAACCTTCTATCATTGCACTGGATCAGGTACATTTTAACTGGGCCACAATATATCAAAATATAATATTTAAGTTAAAATAAGTAATGTTAGAGTCGTAGTTAAAATAGAACAAAAGGAAAACTTTTTCTATAACGTCATGTACGAGTATGTGACAAATGTTTCCCTGAGCATACTAAATAATATAAAATACTAAAAGTGTACTAAATGGAGTTTATTTCAATAGTTTTACTGTATATCTGTATATGACATGACTATCTTTTGTATTATTTTTTTTTCAGCTTAACGCTATATATCGCATATAACAGGGCAGGTAGAGAAATATTAAGACATTGCTTTCGCTCCATTTTCGAGACATTTCGCGTTAAGACGCAGTACATAACGCCGCGTTTAATCCTGTTATCAAATCGAGAAAATGCAAAATCACATGTGAGAATCGAATCCACAGCCGTCTCGTTTAAAAGCTTATAATTATATTTTATAAAGTAATATATTATTATGCTAAACCAATTCTATTTATAACAAAATAAGCGATGGATATAATGAATGTCGACGAGTCATAATGACCCTCAAATTAGATTTCAGGATGATGGATAACGAGGCAAATGCGGTGTGTAGCCGTAATATATGTATTATCTTTTTCATAGTATGGAACTTTATAATCAGCTGGGCAGGGCAGGTATAGGGATTCTAGTGTTAAGACTCTCTGTTTCTTTTTCCGCCGAATTCTGAAGGCATTGCGTGTTGAGTGGCGGAACTCAACGCTGTGACGTGCCTTGAGACCAGAGCGAAAATATGAAAATATTAAATATTTCATTTACTCGAATGAGGATCGAACCCACAACGTGTGGCTTTTACAGTTTCACTCTTTTGCCGTTGCGCTACGACTGGCCTCGATCAATTTAAATTATAAGTAACAATTTTAATCATATAAGTAATATATCAGCTTCACGCTGTATCCCGCACACAGCAGGGTAGGTAGAGGGAGCCAAGTGTTAAGACACTCCGTTCCCCACTTTCTGCCGAATTCTGGTGGCATTGCGTGTTGAGTGGCAAATCTCAAGGCCCCGCTTTTGTCTCGACACCAGAGCGAAGAAATGGAAATACAAATTTAAGTAAATATTTCATCTCCTCGAATGGGGATCGAACCCACAACCAGTCGGTTTCATTTTAAAATATTATGATTGTACCCAAAAAAATATATATGTTTTATTTATGAACACTTAATCTATATTTATATTATTATTATAAAGTTAAAGAGTTTATTTGGTTGAACGTGCTAATCTCAGGAACTACGGGATCGAATTGAAAAAATAATTTTGTGTCAGATACATATATGTACATGAGACTTAAAGCGTAATTCTTAGTTTTCAACGATTCTTAGTTTTCATTTGGCAAAGTTGCAAGCTATAGCTAGTATATTATATGAGAGTTTTGAAGAAAACTTCTGGAAAATAGCACATATGTACGTGTGACAAAATTTATTAATAAAGTCAAACAATTAAGACAATCTTTTGTATAATTACTTTAAATAATTACTTTTCTTAAGTAAGTAAATATGTTCTAAGAGTAACTACTAAAATATATTAGTACAATAAAACATTAAACGGTTATTTTATTTTTCAGCTTCACGCATTGAGATAAAGCGCGTATAAATCCTGCTGAGTAAATAGAGAGAATATAATTTTATGACACTATATTCTTTACTCCTCCTCCTTCCTAGTCCTGCTTTAAGATATTTTGTGTAAAAGCGGAGCTCAACGCCGTTCCTTGTCTCACGAGAGCCAAACCAAAACTGTACTTATACAATATATAATGAGGCCAGTCGTGGCGCAGGGGCACGAAGTCTGACTGTAAAATCGACTGATTGTGGGTTCGATCCCTACTCGAAGAAATGAAATATTTATTTACATTTATATTTTCATTTCTTCGCTTTGGTTTCGAGGCAAAGCATGGCGTTGAGCTCCAGAACTTGGAGGTAAGTAGGGAACGGAATGTCTTAACACTAGGTTTCTTCTGCCTACCTTACTGTGTGCGGGATACAGCGTGAAGCGGATTCAATTTTATTTTTTTTAAATATATATTTTGGAGAAATTTAAATGTTTAATGAAATTTTCAGTAAAATTCAGGCACTTATTTCAATAATCTGGTTCGGTAATTCCTCAGATTGCACAATCTCTTAGACGTGCTTTCTTTGTTTGTTACTTCACATAATTGGATTACTCTTGGAACTGAGGTGGTGTTATTTTCCAGTACAAATTGTATTTTGTCTCAATGAGACGTTGAAAAATTTTAATTCTGTCGCAGCACTTGAATCTGTTTCTTTTGTGTTTCCACCGTTTCTTATCGTTCCCTGTGTTTGTATTAGCGAGATATTTTTTTAAAGCGAATCTCAAGTGCTTTATGATTTTTATATAATAAATATATTTGTTTTTGTTGGTTTGTGTGGCTTAAGTGGCCTTCGGTATACTTTATTGTGAAGTCAAGATCATGAGTAATAAAGAATTTAGGGAAATTTACTTTTTTGTATTTAAATTTTGTCATTACTTTCAGGATCTTTATCGCGTATATAGCTTTAACTTAGGTTAAAGCAAGAGTCTCTGTTCCCCACTTTCTTTCAATCTCAATTTTCGAGATATTCCTTGTTAAGTGGCGAACCTCAACGCTGCGCTTCGTCTTCTTTTCAGAGCGAAGTAAAGAAAATAGGCCATTTTCCCGAGTGACAATCGAACACACAAACGTCACGTCACATTTACCATAAGAAGCTATTTGTATAAAAAAACCATTAAAAATCCATACAACCAAATCGATCTCTTCGATCCATCTAGACATAGTCGCGGCCCAAAACACTACTATTTAATAAACTGCGCAATTGAGCTGTAAAAGAGTTTACGGTGGCAGCAACTCGGCGAAGCCAATTAGGTGAAGAAATTTATGACGCCCACCCCACCCCATAAATTGTAACATTTTAATTTAATTCCACGAAAGTCCACTGTTCGAAGTGTTACTTGGAAAGTTCTCGTTGATTTCGTGAGGGCAAAATGTTGAAGACAAATGTTCCCTCGTTTTTGGAAAAGTGTAAAAGTGTGTGTTTACACGGAAATTAGGACTTATAATTTGTTTAATTTGACGGTTGGCGTTTTAATTGTAGATGTGTGGATTTGTAGGCGTTAATTATTTTTTTTTTAATTCTGAACGAGTTAACCTAAAGTTATAGCTACAAGTATTATTTATTGCAGTAGTAATTTTAATTATAGGAACCTAGTATTAAAACTCCGTTTATATTAAGATAGAACAGAATTCGTAGTTCAACGCCGCGTTTTGCTTCGTTATTAGAGCGAAGAAATGAAAATATTAAATATTTCATTTTATGGAGTCTAAGTCTAAAACACTTCCTGCTTACAATCGCATACTCATGTCCTTGTACCACGACTGGATATTTTTTTATTTTCAATTCTCAGCTTCACGCTGTATCCCGCACACTGCAGGGTAGGCAGAGGGAACCTAGTGTTAAGATACTCCGTTCTCCACTTTCTGCCGAATACTGGAGTCATTGTGTGTTGAGTAGCAGAACTCAACAAACAAATATTCCATTTCCTCGAGTGGGGAACCCACAACCAGTCGGTTTTACAGTCACATTTTATGCCCCTGCACCACGACTGGCCTCAATTCTCATTACAAAAAAAATAAGGTAGCACACATTCGTTTTAAATTTACGTTCTATTACCAGTAAATTACATTTCAACTAAGCGACTACAGCACTACCTAATAACTTTTAAATTTCCAAAGACATTTTATTTCGTTCCTAGGCGAGTCGCAGTAAACCTAACCCGTACAATATAAGGCTATAAACTATTGAATAGGTACTTGGCGTGGACATTATTAAACACTGTTTTATAAGCCACAAACTATCGTTATCATCTTCATTTCTCTCTTTATACGATGTAATAAAGTCAGAGCGGAACCTCGTGAAATCCTTAACTGACGGTTAAAGCTTGGAACGTTTGTTGGGAAGTTTTCATTATTTTTATGCGACGTGTTTTATTGGTGGTAATTAAAGTGTTTATTGCGTATACGACAAGCGGTTTTCTGGTTCTAATCGAATTGGTGGGGTGTTGTGGACCTAGTTCGGTTATTTGTGTAGTAAAAAAAGAATAGGGCAGCGGTTTATTTTTTTTTTACAAGTACCTACCAAAAAAAAATATTAAGTTTGACTTATTTTATTTTAAATTATTGTTTCATACTTAAAAAAACAAAATAATTCTTAAAAAAATATATATAAAAAATAACTTAGCAGTATTTGCATTAGAAACCGTCCAAACTCTGTGATCACTAAGCAGGCACGTTAAAATTTTTATACGCTTCCTTACTTTGCCACCTTAAAACCTAATGTTTAAATTTCTTTTACTTAGCTATTTAGCATTTAGTAATTCAAGATCGCATTTTGTATTGATAAATCAGAAAAATAAAATAATCTTAAAATTATCATTTCTCCGAGTGGTAATCGAACACATACCATCGCGATAACAAGAAGACCCTCTACCACTACACCACCACCACCACCACCACCACTATGACTTCATAAAATGTATTACTTATATATTTCAGATCGTACGCATGTAAAAAAATCTATAAAAAATAAGCTTCACGCTGTATCCGCACACAGCAGGCAGAGGGAACCTAATACTAAGACACTCCGTTCCCCACTTTATCCGAGTTCTAGAGGCATTGCGTGTAGAGTGGCGGAGCTCAACGCCGCGCTATACCTCAAAACCAGAGCAAAGAAATGAAAATATAATTGTGAATAAATATTTCATCGAATGGGGGTCGAACACACTATTAGTTGATTTTACAGTCACACTTTGTTGCCACGTGTGCCACGACTGGCCTCTAAAAAAATCTATAAAATTATAAAATAGTTCGCTATCAAATATTAAAATAAAATTTCCCTTAAAAATACAAATTCATGTCAAAATGTGATATATATTTTTAAAGATATTCAGGAAACGAAGCCAATAAATATGTTACAGCAGAATGAAGGTGATGAATACAATCACTACGAGGAAATAGGTTTGTGCGAAATGAGAATTTGCTTGCCCCGTTTTTGTTGGATTTAGTGAAACGAGATGTGATTGATAAATATTTTTCAAAATTTCATTTGTCGAAATCGATTGAGAAGTGAAATTTTGAAGAATTTTTATAGGAGGCCGGTCGTGGCGCAGCGGTATGAGGTGTGACTGCAAAACCGACTGGTTGTGGGTTCGATCGCCACTCGAGGAGATGAAATATTTACTTAAATTTATATTTCTATTTCTTCGCTCTGGTGTCGAGGTTAAGCGCGGCGTTGAGTTCTGCCACTCAACACGCAATGCCTCCAGAATTCGGCAGAAAGTGGGGAACGGAGTGTCTTAACACTAGGTTCCCTCTGCCTATCCTGCTGTGTGCGGGATACAGAGTGAAGCTAATTTAATTTAATTTTTTTTTTCATAGATTTTTTCTATGAATGCTCTCGCATATTTTTTTAGTAATTAATGTTTATTTATTTAATAGAGGAAAGCTGTCAAGTTTGTTAACGCTGTCTTATTAATTAACTAAGATACTGAAAATTTTGTGAAGTAATTTAATTTTTATATTAGGCAAAATTAATATAGATACCCATTTTTAAAATTATGCACAATTTCTACATTGTTATAGATTTTTTGCACAACTTAAAGATATTGCGTGTTATGTGGCGGAGCCCTAAATTTTTAAAAACATTTTCCGAATGGGAATAGATTCTAAAATTACCTCATTTAGTAGCTGATTTTATATCCCAGCATAATACAAAATCTAGAAATATTGTTTCAAGAATTTTCATATATTTTTTCTACTAATGTTTACCATTACTTTTTTTGTAATTAATGTTTACATATCTAATAAAGGTAAGCTGTCAAGTTAAGTAACTCTTAACAAATTAACTCTTAACGACGAAGTTACAGAACATTTTGTGAAGAACCATAAATACCCAGTTTAGAAATGTGGCACAGTTTTCACGTTTTTATAGATTTTTTGCACAATCTTTAGCGGGGCTAAACGCCGTGTTTTGTCTACTATATTGCATTACAAAATATTTTCCAAATGGTAATAGATCCTACAAATAGCTATCACAATACAAAAAATATATCCATAAAGAAAAAAACAAGTTATATGCATAATAAATTTTATACGTATTGTATTTCTTTAAATATGACATAAAAAAATGTACTAGGTTTCGTATTACCAAAATTTGAAAGGATTTTTATTTACTAGGTCGTGTTAAAATTCCGCTCAATTCGGCATTTTTATAGAGAATTTCAATATATTTACTCTCGCTCGTAGGCCTTTTGGCACAATGGATTGAAAAAATCTAACAAAAAATGCTGATTTTTTTATCCTTTTGCTTGTATAGTACTAATTAGGAAAAACTATTCGGAAAAACTATATCAAAACTATTGTTTAACTATAGATATATATTCTAAAAATTGAAATCTAAGCACAAAAAATCTATTGAATCGTTAGTTATGGGGATGTTAGAATAACTTTCCAAGCAACTAGGTACATTTTATGGAAATAAAAATCACTGCCATTGTAAATGGAATAACAAACTTTTTTTAGCGTCACATTGTATCGCGCTCGTAGCTGGGTAGGTAAAGGGAACCTGGGAACCTAGTGTTAAGACACTCTGTTCTCATTACAACACTTCCAATACCCATTTTTCGCCGAATTCCCAAGGCATAGTGTATTAAGTGGCGGGACTCAACGATGCGATTTGCCTTTTTACCAGAGCGACGAAATAAAAATAGTCTAATTTGTTTCTTTCTGTTTTCAAAGTTATAATTATCACGTGGTTTATTATTACAATATGAGGACGTCATGGCGCAGTAGTACAAATCTAACTGTTAATAAGCGTGTATGTAAAATGTGGATTGGAATATCTCATACTAGGTTCCCTTTCCCTACCCACCCTGCTATAACCGGAAAATCGCGAAGCTACAATATCAAAGCGACGATCATAAAAAAAGCTTTCATTAGATTTTTTTCACATTAACAACCAGTCATTTAAACTCATCAATCACCTCCATTACGATTCCCCATAAATTCCTACGTCACACTCATAAAACTACGTTAAAGTTAACGAGAATAAGAATTACAACGGGTAACTGCTTAATTTCGCAGGTTATAGGCCTCTTTAGATATTTAATGTTTACTCTCAATATTATGAGAAGGTCAACAAATTAAGGATACCTTGAGATTAAGTTTTCGTAAGAATTGTGTGGATTTTGTTAGTAACGATAATACATTTTTTATTTATTTTTTTGTAGCTTAATTTTTTTTGATTTATAGCAAGGTGATCAGACGGAAAAAAGTAGTGTTAAGACACTTTATTTCCCATTTTATGACGAATTTTTCATTATAGTTTTTTTACGTTGTTGTTTTTTCCTAATTTATTATATTTTTTGTTACGTAGTCATTTTAGTAGTTACTTCACTTTACAAAGTCAGACTATTACTACGCATACATCAGCGTAAGCAGAGGGCATATAGTGTCAAAACACTCCGTTAATTTTCCGCCCAGTTTTAAATATATTGCGTGTTGAATGAAATGTGTATAAAAATAATAAATATCCCATAGTGGAATTCGAACCCACAACCATCACTTACAGTCACATACATATAAATAAACATCCATACAAAAATTATCCATACAACTCATACACCAGTTCCATACACCCCATAACGTTTGAGATTAATTTATACGACAGATATTAATACAGGGTTGTCTTTATTTCCCCTTATTTATATCTGGGGCTAATAGAGATGGCAATCGTGCGAAATTGTTTCTCTGATTGCTTATTAAGATCGTTCAGGAGTGTCGCCACCAGACGTCGACTATCGTTGTTTGTGTTCTCTCGTCGTGTTGGTACACTTGGATTTGTATTTAGTGGATGATTATTTGTGTTGGTATTGAACTTGGGTGTTGGGAGTGAGATTATTTCGCTATTTTATAGTAGATATTTTGTGATCGTAGTACCCATTTAGGAAAAATTGTTTCTAGAATATCTATCTATACTTCTATATTGAGGCCAGTCGTGGCGCAGGGGCACAAAGTGTGACTGTAAAACCGACTGGTTGTGGGTTCGATCCCCACTCGAGGAGATGAAATATTTACTTAAATTTATATTTCCATTTCTTCGCTCTGGTGTCGAGGCTAAGCGCGGCGTTGAGTGTTGCCACTCAACACGAAATTCCTCCAGAATTCGGCAGAACGTGGGGAATGGAGTGTCTTAACACTAGGTTCCCTCTGCCTACCCTGCTGTGTGCGGGATACAGCGAGAAACTGTTTTTTGTAGTAGATATTTTATGATCGTAGTACCACATTTAGGAATATTTATTTCTAAAATATCTATCTATACTTCTATATTTAATATTCTCAATGGTTTCTGAATAATTATCTTTGTTTTGTGTAGGTTGGATATTTGTAGTTTTTTTAAATGGGTATAGACTAATTTAAACTATGTTTATAGTAACGATACAACCCAGTGTACTTGAGGTTTAAGTTACTTTGAATACTTAAAATGAGTAGTATGTCATAAACATATCTTAGTTAAATACTTATTTAGAAAACGTTTAAAAATTTGAACGTAGCCGGACTCGAATCCGCGCCTCCTTCCAGCCAGCCGCGTCGCCATATAGAAATATTGAGAAGTTTTATTATGAAGCGTGTCGTGCTTCAAATAGTTACTGATTTAAACGAATATTTACCACATTCTCTCTTTTCACGTTGAAAAAATAATTGTTAAAAAATCGATTGCTTATCAAAATTAGAAAGTGATTGTTCATTTTCTACAACCAAAAATTAATTAAACTCTTTGTAATACATAATAGAACACAATTGCAAATATCTCGTTTGACCTTTATTGTTCAGAAGAACTCCTTCAATTATCGAAAGATTTGAAAGGCTTTATTGTCTAATTAATTAGAAGCTTTTAAAAATACTTTTCTGTTATATTGTTTGTTTTTATCATCATCATAAATCATTATTGATTAGTATTATCATTTCTTCACTCTGATAAGGCAGAAGCATGGGATTAATTTCCCCCACTCAACACGTAGTGTCTTATCACTAGGTTTCCTTAGCAAGGTGCTGTATACGGGATACAGCGTGAAGCTGATAATGTGATATTAAGTCACTCCGTGCTCTGCAAAAGCAGCACCGCACTTTGTGTAAAAACTTCATTAAGAAAAGTATTCTTTTCTTCTCAGAAGAAAATAATATTTGGTTCTGAATGTTTTCCTTTTTGCCTTAATTTAATTAAACCGAGACATTACATGTCGCGTGGAGAATTTTAACATCACACATTGTCTTGCCTGCCAGAGCAGAAAAATCAAAATAAATCATTCCCCCGCGTAGAATCGAACCCACAAACATCGTGTTTACAATAAAGCGCTAATAAATATTAATATTACTATAGGAATTTGAACTCGCATCCATCGAATATATTCTACTGCACCGAGACAACGTTAATATAACATTCCCTTTTTACACTTCAATATAAAAACGCCATAACAAATTTTATTTTTACGTTTATTTAGAAGCTTCACTTTACACATTTCGCTGCTTAAGTATAAAAGCAAAAAATAAACTCATTATCACAGGTATTAATGACTTTGGGAATTTTTGCCAAAATCCATTTGCTTAAAACCATTCCATTATTGTGATTCATTCAATTATTCAACGCGGAATAAGTCACTTTTTTTCATATAGAAAAGTATAGAAGTCGACACGGAACCGGGTGTCGTGTCTACGTTGTTTAATTTTGACAAAGCCGACGCGTTATGTCGAATCCAAATGAAATGAAATGAAATGAATTTGTAATTTTCCCGGGATGAAATGAATAATGTTATTTTTTTTATTTGGACCGACCAGGTCGGTTCCAGGAGGCACGGGTTCGAGTCCGGCTACGTTAAAATTTTTAAACGTTTTCTAAAAAAGTATTTTTCTTTCCTAAGTGTGGAATAACTCTTTAAAAATGTTATTTTTTTTAGATTTTTTTCCATTTTTGCTTAGTAGACAGTTAAAGTACAGTGATAATTTACTTCGTTATCATTTAATTATTTAATTTTAAGGACACTGTGTGTCGTGAAACTAAACTCAATATTTTGTAGCTCTACCAGAGCGCTTATAAAAATAAATTTTGTATTAAAATTAAAGCTTCTGTAAGCGACGGTTGTAGGTTCGATCTTCACTTAGGGTAATTGAATTGTCCTCATCCCCGGCTTCGGCAAGAAAAAGCACCGCTCTACGTTCCGTTAGATCAGAAAATAGAAAACGGAGTGTCATGACACTAGACTGTCTCTATTCATTCTGCTATGCGTAATAAAATCAGGAATGGAAAAAAAAAGGAAGACTAACCCACATCTATTGCAAGCGCAATAAGTTGCCAAATGTGATTCGACGGGGTTGAAATAATTATGAATGAAAAACGCACTAAGCACACAATGCCGGTTCCGCCAAATGCGTGTACCCGTCACTGGCACATCCGGTACAATAACACTCACACGACTTTCATATTTAAGTAAATATAATTTTAATATTATATTTCGCTAATGATATTTGAATAAACCCAATTTTATTTATTTTTTCAGCTCCCCGCTGAATCCCGCAAACAGTAGAGAAGGCAGAGGGAACCTAATGTTAAGACATTCCGTTCCCCACTTTCCACCGATTTTTTTTCTGTGTGCTGTCTTTCAAATTTATATAATGTATATAGATTAACTATTATTAATTATATTTTAATGTGACAAAAAAATCAATTATAACAACATACTCTACTTAGATCTAAATAAAAAAGCTAAAAAAAAACTCTTAGGAAAAATAAAAAAAAAACATAGCCACTCCCGGATCTGTACCAAAAATAAAATATTCATCTGCACCTGAGTGTTCCTAGCTAATTATGTAAAACTTTTAACTATATCACTCGCGTCGGCTTCATTAAAATTCGGAAGCTTAGCTGTTTTGTTTGAACACAAACTTGCCCCGGCCGAGGGAGTCTGAGGCACCTTTGTAAAAAAACGGGGAACCTATCGTCAAAAGTATGGTAATAAAGTCCTTTTATTTTTTTATTTTAGTACAGCCCAGTGAATTGAGTGGATTATGTGTGTTTAGTTTAGTATGTGCAAGTATTCTCGTGATAGAAGAGGATGTAGGGTAAAATGAGCAAGCAATGTTGCTTAATTACATTATTTATTTATTTATTAGTTAAGTCTTAGGGGTTGTATTTTTTAATTATTGTATATTTAAATATCTTTTGTACTTAGAGAGAAGTATTCAGGGAGAACTACTTAGTATTAAGATACTTAATTTTTTAGCTATCGCCCAGTTTTAAGTTATTGCAATATACGAGTATATGCAAAACAGTCCAAAAAGGCACAAAGTGTGACTGTAAAATCGATTGGTTGTGAGTTCGAACCCCACTCGAAGACATGAAATATTTATTTAAATTTATATTTCTATTTCTTTGCTCTGATATCGAGGCAAATCGTGGCGTTGAGTTCCGCCACTCAACGCGCAATCTCTTCATTTCGGCGGAAAGCGGAAATTGAGTGTCTTAACACTAGGTTCCCTCTGCCTACCCTACTGTGTGCAGGATATAGCGCGAAGCTGAAAAAAAATTAACTGTTCCACTTTGAATATGTAAATATATAATAAATATTAATTATTTTTAAATACAAAGGTTACCAAAACCCATTTTTTTCGACTCGAATTCCACCCATTTAGACTCACCCATTAAGACTCGAATCTCTATAGGACAAGTATCTGCATATGTATAGCTACAAAAATATCTCATATTATAAACAATAACTTCAGTTAACCATTCAACAAACTATAACCGCAACTGTTTTAATTAAGCAAATTTTAATGATTAATATTATAAAGTCGTCTATAACGCTTTTAATTAAACTAATGAGCGGCTGCAATACATTCACCTACGTTAAATTAACTTTGTTTTATATGAAACGACTCGCGAACAAACAGTCTGTTTGGGTGGTAAGTAAAATTAAGTAATTATTTATATTACTCAATTTTACTTACCACCCTGGGTTTTATTGAGTAATTTTTGTGAGTCTTATGTATAAATATATTTAATACCAGCGACCCGCCCGCGGGAACTACAAATAAACAGAATTAAATGACTTCCAATATGATTTTATATTACTTTAATCTGTAATCTTCTAATATGATTTTTTAGGTTAAGAATTAAAAATACTACCGATGTTGAAACAAAATATATATTTTTATTTTTTGCTAAAAAATTACAAAAAAGAATATATAGTATTTTTTTTATTTTGTTTGCAAGAACCCCTTTTCAGGTGAAGGCCTCCTCCAATGCTTGCCAACGTTCTCTATTTTGAGCAATTTTAGTCCAAGAGTGACCAGCCAACCTAGTTTCCTCGTCTTGCCATCTCGTGAGCGGCCTTCCTCTGAGTCGCTGGCCCACAGGTTCTCTCCATGACGTCACCCTTTTCGTCCATCTCTCGTCTTGCAGTCGCGCTACATGCCCGGCTTACTTCCATTTCAGTTGTAGTGAATGGTTGAGGGCGTCAGTCGCTTTGATAATATTTCTTATTTTTGTGTGTCTTATTTTTTGTATTTTTCTTATCCGTAGTTCTCATTGACATACTGTTATTTTGTACGTGTGTTCCAAGTAAATTTCCAAGTTTGATAGGCATATGTTAAACATGGTAAGAGGCACGAATTCATTACTTTGGACTTGAGCTTTACTAGAAGATTGTTTTTAAAGATTTCTTTTAGGCTCCAATATTTGTTCCAGATTAGTTGAATACGTCGCTCTATTTCTTGGTCGTTACTTTTCTCAATAAAAGACGAAGTTCAAAAATATTATTATCTATCAGATTTCATGAGTACTGGCTAAATCTATATCAATAGCGCTTCCAGTTAACTTCTTGCTAACTAAGTCCCTAAACCTTGGCGTTCACCTTTTTCAACCAACAAATGAGTTTTTACATTAGAAAAAGTTTCTTTTAAGCTTTTAAGGATCTGTGATTAAATATTTAACATCACAACATTTAGCGTCAGGACAGACTGACGTGTGACCTCATGAAAGTTAAATGGCCGGGCGTGATTGGCGGGTTTTCCATTACTTAATTGATATTAACAGAACTCGAAGCGCTTACCTTTTACAAAGGGAAACCACATCGTAATTATTTATTATAAGCAATTTTCTATATTGTTTTTATTGAAATTCGTGGTTGTATTGGCTCAGAGGAGTAAACGTGCTGCTGTAAGCGCGACGGTTGTGGATGCGTTTCCCAATCGGGGGATTGAATTATTATTTAATATTTTCATTTCTTTGCTCCGGTAACTAAGTAAAGCGCGGCGTTGAGTTCCAGTAGCCCCAGTGGTAATGACTAGCCTCGATTTATTTTAAAGTCTACATCAATAATTAAAGTGAAGTCTACATTAATTATTAAGGTAGTATTCTGAAACACTACGTAATATGAATATATTATAAACCTCCTACATTATAATAACGAATGCCTTATTTGGTTTTTCCTAATCTGCAGTAAATCCGCTTATAGATTGAGTGAGTCTTTGAAAAATGAATGGATATCCCTTTCATGTGCGATACTCCTTCACTTTGTGTGAGATAAGGTTTTTGAAAATAAGCCCCTTTTGATATAAGATATTATGTTTTTTCACTTTTTGTTACAATATTATGTATATTTATCGTAATATTAAGTATTTTATTTAAGTGTATCGATATTATTAGAACTACTTACTGTGCGTGAAGTAAGTGTGTCAATAAAACAATAAATTTAACTAATACATTTTTTTATATAAAAATATTATGCTCCGAATAGCATGTTAAAGAAAATTTTGAATATTATTTCTGTATATAAGAAAAAATTACCTCAGAGATGTAATTCAAAATACCTAAGGAACCTAATGTTAAGACACACCGTTCCCCACTTTCCGCCTAATTTTTTGAGGCACAGCGCGCTAAATGCCTGTACTCAACGCAGGTTTTTGCCTTGGGGCTAGAGCGAAGAAAATATAAAATAATAATTCATTGCCCCAAGTAGGGATCGAACTCATAACCGTCGCGTTACAGTCACACCTTGTGCCTCTACGCCACGACGGCTTCATGATTTTTTTTATTAAATAAATGAATCTACGCTTAAATCTCTGTTAAAATGGATATAAAATAAAATATACATATTAGTTCACAAATCAAAATCAGATGAATAGAAACAGACATGAAATGTTATCCACAAAAACTAATATTCACGTTTGGCGACTTGGAAAAATTCAATTACAAAGTGTCCCGCATGCATTCTAATAGACAACGGTCCGTGCTCTAATCAAAGTTTGCTATCTTATGGAAATATATTCACATATTTTACTTATATGATAGAAATTGTACGTAAAAATATACATATTTATAATAATATATAGC
This sequence comes from Heliconius himera, assembly GCA_021202915.1. NCBI lineage: Eukaryota > Metazoa > Arthropoda > Insecta > Lepidoptera > Nymphalidae > Heliconius > Heliconius himera. The sequence continues at coordinate 619,444 of JAJHJA010000389.1, read as the reverse complement.
CTTAAACCTTAATATCCTTGTATATCAGAATAGGACATAATATATTTTCATAATAGATTTTTTTTCTTTTTATCCGAATTCAAGACATTATGTGCTTAGTAGCAGAACTTGAACGATGAGTTTTGTCTTATCAGAGTCAGGAACGAAATCATTTATTGCCCCGATCAAGAATCGAGCCCACAACGATCAGGCTTACAACCAAACATTATTAAACTATACTTCAATGACCTCATATAAATTTAAGAAAAAATAATAAATCTTTCCATTTCTATATTACATTAGTCGCTCTGGTAACCAGACAAAGCACGGTGTTGAGTTGCGCCACTCAGCATGAAACACTAAAATATACTGGTTACCTGATATTATATAGGACGGGATTCACCTCAAGAATTCGGCAGAAAGTAAAGAACGAAAGTGCCTTAACCAAAGATGACCCTAAAGATAACCTCCGAATCGACGTAATTGATCAATATAATTCGATGATTTTTTATGTCACTAAATGGGCCGTTCTGCCAACTCACTTCACCATCGGAACTTGCAAGATACACCCATATCGTTTTGGTAAATGCACAAATTTTGTCAGAATATTCAATGAAAAATATTATGTATTCATAAATCTAGTATAAATATCATCCAAAACATGCTCTGTGAGTGAGTGAGTCTTTAGTGTACAGTGAAACATCATTATCTATCTAGGGTTAATGGGGACAGAGTGTCGTAACACTAGGGCCCTCTTCTGCTGACCCTACTTTGTGTAATAAAAAAAAATATTTTTTCAGTTTTGCTCTTCTATCCTGGATAGTAGACAGAGAAAATCTACTGCTATTACACTCTGGTATCCGCTTTACACCTCAATTCGAGAAATCCCTGACGGAACTCAACATCCATTGGGGAGAAATAATTATTTTATTGCAACAAACCTCTTTGTATTGAAATGAAATAACACATTCACCCAAATGGGTATACTGTCCCATTACACTACTATTGCCTTTAAAAAAAAATAAAAAAAAAATAGCTTCACGCTGTATTCCGGATAGGCAGAGGGAACCTAGTGTTAAGACACTCCGTTCCCCACTTTCTGCCGAATTCTGGAGGCATTGCGTGTTGAGTGGCAGAACTCAACGCCGCGCTTAACCTCGACACCAGAGCGAAGAAATGGAAATATAAATTTAAGTAAATATTTCATCTCTTCGATTGGGGATCGAACCCACAACCAGTCGGTTTTGCAGTCACACCTCGTGCCGCTGCGCCACGACCGGCCTCGCCTTTTATTGCCTTTTAGCGTTATGAAATCTGAAAAATATAATATATATTTACAGGGACCTCTGAATCCCGTCCAATATAATATCAAGTAACCAGTATATTTTAGTGGGTTATTAAAGTTACGAAATTTCGTTTGCGCTCAGGGGATCGAGATAAAATTGTAATGCTTCACGGACGAATTTGTTCCGAAGTTTGTAATAGGAAAGTGTTGATAGTTTCGTCATAGTTGGATGGATGGATATAGTTTATCTTTTAGGTGTAGGATGCTTAAAGAAAATAATTTCAAGTTAATTTTAAGTTTCACGTTGTATGCGATGTGAGGTAGGCAGAAGGAACCTGGGAACCTAGCGCTAAGATACTCCGCTCTATCAAGAAACTTTCGTTCCTCAAAATGCTTATTCTTTTATTTCATATTCAGAAATTGGTGTCACTATCCTAACCCTTTCGCTATTCCTTAATACATTATACAAAGCGAATCACGTCTTTTCCCTTATAACCCGAAATCTAATTCGAGATATTACCTAACGAGCAGAGAATATCAACGGTCATGTCAAAGTCTAGTCAAAAAATATTTCTTTAAGTTTAAATACTAGAAAAGGGAGGGCAGTAGGAACCTAGTGTTAAGATTTTCTATTCTCGACCTTCCCCCCATTTTGTAGAGCGAGGAAATAATAATAATCCATATTACTCATAAAAACGAATCCCCCGAATGAGCATCCAACCCACTACTATCGTGTTTAAAGTAAGACGATGTGCCTCTGTGCCAAGACAATATCTAAAATCATAAACAACACAATATGTTTTTACATAAAACAACTATAATTTACAAAAATTCTATTATAAAATAGATTTATGGGGTAAATCAATGAACATTAAGTGATGTATCGATATTGTTACTATTAAACTGTCACATTTATGTTCTATGGAAAAATAATAAGGCGTTTTTGTATTCCAGCTAGTGTATACGGACGAGTGAAATTTATTGTATTACCCTACTGCAAGTCTATTATTTACCTAAATATTTATATTTTATAGGTCATATACGCGATGCTTGTCGATTTGAAGACCGGTTTGAAAAAAAAAATTACATATTTTCATTTTCCCGTTCTAGTAAAAGTGCGGCATTAATTTCCTGGGAACCTAGTGCAAAGGCACTCCGTTACCATTGAGACACTTCCGTTCCCCATTGTCCAACGAATACTGAGGCATTTAGTAAATAGTAAGCGGTAAAAAAGGTAGGGTCGGTTGACCTTCAAAAACACAGATCTAAGATACTGGAGGAAGGTCATGTAAAAAGCATGAGGGCTCCCCTGTATGAAGAGATTGATGACAGTGGACGAGGCGAAAGAAGTATCACAGCAGCAAGGACCGTAGCTTTTGGCGCTCCGTTCTCTGACTACCCCGCTAGGGATACGTGAAGCTAGATTAGATTATATTATAAAATAATATGATAAATATATCAATCATATTTATATTATTATTATTACACAACTACTCGATATCCTCCTGGTGCAGTTCGACAGCATCCGACTATAAACGCAACGGTTGTGGTTTTGATCCCACTCGAGAACAAATGTTAGACCAAATCGGCATCGATTTACACCACTCAACACGGAATATCTTGCAAAATAAGACAGACAGTGTAGAACGATATTTCGTAACAATAGGTTTTCTCTACCTAAACTATTTCTTAACAGTCGTAGTCTTACAAAACAAGTGAAATAATATCTAAAATTTCGCATTCCGTAAGAACGACATTCACCTCTCCCACCATGTCATTAAGACAAACATACTAACTTAAGAGAATCCTTGGCAAAATCTTCAAAATCTCCAAAATTTCAAGCAATGGACTAGAAAATTCAATTACGCAGGTCGCGATTCACGCATTCTAATGTACGCCGTGGCCGTGTTACAAAATCTAATCAAAGTTTATGGGTAGCTTTAAGGTTTTTGTCGGTTTACCTTTGGGGAAAGGTGCGGTTTTAGTAATGGTTGAGCCGCAACTGTTTTATTTTTAACCTACAGTGTCGAAATTGGGTATATATTTTGTATATATAATAAATAAAATTTACGGAATCGCTTCAGATGTGCTTGGGAATAGATAGTAGTGTATTTTAATTTTACTTCAGGCCAGGCTTTGAGGCCAGTCGTAGCGCAGGGTCAATGCGATTGGTTGTGGGTTCCATCCCCACTCGAGCAAATGAAATAACTATTTAAACTTAAATTTCCATTTCTTCGCTCTGATGTTGAGGCCAAGCGCGGCGTTGAGTTCCGCCACTCAACACGCAAAGGCCCTGGATTTCGGCGGAAAGTGGGAAACGGAGTGTCTTAATACTAGAATTTCTCTGCCTACCATGCTGTGTGCGGGATACAGCGGGAAGCTAATTTATTTATTTTATTTTTCTTCAAGAAATACTTCGTTAAAAATAATTTTAATACTTTGGCTAAATTGCGGTATTAAATACTGCCATATGTATTTCAAAGCTCACTTTATGTATAGAGAATGGAATGATTATTTGACGTTCATTACATACGCATTTTTTTCTTTAAATAAATATTAAATATTTTGTCTTTCTTGTGGATACAAGAGCAGGCAAAACCTATTATTAGAACACTTCTGTTTATAATAAAACAAATATATTAGATAGATCTTAAGATCGCGCTCTGTATTATTTTCAGACCAAGAAAATAAAAAACAATTGATTCCTCTAAATGAAAATAGAACCCATAACCATCGTATTAACCGTCACATAATCCTCTGCTGCGCCATAAAGATTTCAGTTTTACTTTATAATGTAAGTTAGCTTTACTTTAAAATATTTCTTAGTAGTAGAGGATGTCGAAATATATGTGATGTCTCCAATGATCACTCACATAGTTTTTACATTTTTTAAAGTGTTGTTCCACACTTAGGAAAGAAAAATACTTTTTTTGTTAGATAACATATAAAAAATTGAACATAAGCGGGATTTATACCCAAAGAGGCGCAGGTTCAAATCCCGCTGCGTTAAAATTTTTATACGTTTTCTAAAAAAGTATCGCTCACACATTCGCTTCGCTTACTACTATAATCTATACCATAGACTTTATGCTAAATCACCAAGTCCAATATACCTCTGAATTACATTCTATTGTCCGACTTAAAATGTACAGGGTTGTTTCATTCCGCCCAATACAGTAGTAGAAATGTTGCGGACTAATTTACCCTAATATTTTAATAGGCACGCGCTTTTATTGTTTTATTAGTTAATTTAGGTGATATTAATATACAATGCTGCCTTGCGTTAATCGTTTTTATTATAAATATTTTTATAAGGCCGTCGTGGGGCAGCGCTTGATTATATTTGTGGGTTTGATTCCTGCTCTAAACTAAAACAGAAAGTTACAAAGGTAAATAAAACAGAAAGTTAGGAACGAAGTGTCTTTACACTAGATTCCCACTATCTATCCTACTATTAATATCCTTGATTATCTCTACAAGGTTCATTTTTTTTTAAATTATAAAAGATGTAGTAACCACTTACTACGGTAGAATGGTGTTCACCAGACAGCATTGATAAACCGATAGTTATCGGTAAAGAAGGGAAAATACAGTAGCCGTTGATGTGACCAGGTTACTGGTCTCTCATTAAGAACTGCTCTAAAAGAAACCGAAAATCGGACCAGCGATGGAAGCACCTACAAAGCCATGAAGGCATTTAAGGGGTAAGACCTTCAGTCACGAAGGATAATTGGAAAAATATCAGAGAAAATTAAGAGTAAATAAAAATAAATCAGCTTTACGCTGTATTCCGCACACAGCAGGGTAGGCAAAAGAATCTAGTGTTAAGACACTCCGTTCCCCACTTTCTGCCGAATTCTAGAGGTGTTTCGTGTTTAGTGGCAGAGCTCAACGCCGCGCTTTTGCCTCGGCACCAGAGCAAAGAAATGGAAATATAAATATAAGCAAAAATTTCATGTCCTCGAGTGGGGATCTTGGGAGAGAGTATGTGGTAACAAACATATTATTATAAATAAATTCTATTAATACACATTTTGAAACGATTTGTACCCTTACATCTTCTTTACATTTTTGACTAATATCTTACTTAGTTTGGTACAAAGGAAAAGCATTCCTTTGCATCCAGAATATTTACATTTCTTCTTTTTTTTTCTTCTTAGATAGGACAATTTTCATTTCCATCACGTCTAACATGTTTACTACGATATTGTTACAGCCATAGAAACGATGATAATGGTGGTCCCACATATGGTTTTAAGGACACTGCAGGGTTAAATCTATAACTAACAAAAAACTAGTCGTATAAACAACTAAGCATATTTTATATTAGAGGAAAATTCCTACTTTTAAAGCGTAGTTAAGATATTTGATTATCTGGCCTAAGTAGCGTAACTCAATTCCGTACTGGAATGAAAATAACGCGTGCCTCCAAGTGAGAATCGAATCCGAAACCATCACGTAATTCAATTAAACACTATGCTTCAGCATTAAGTTCTGTAGAAATAATCAAATATTATGATGAAATGGAAATATGTTTGAAAATGAAAAATTCTAAAACACGTATTGAGTAGATATTTGTAAGTAAGAAAGAAGCAGGAAAAAAGCAAACAAAGTGATTTTTTACCAGTTTTCAAGCGAAAATTGTTGCATTAAAATTTTCATTTTCAAATTGTGTTTTGATGATCAAATTAAGGTATTTTTTGGAATTTAGAATTTTAGTCAGGCTACTACTAACAAACTGGAAAAATATGTTTTTTCAAATTCTTTTGTCAATATAGATAATATTATAAATCATAAATCTAATTCATTACAGCAATAAAATCAATGTGCTAAGTAAATGGAAGCACGACCTTCCTTTTAATCCTATTATACGAAACCATATTGAAATGTTGACTGTGACAAATGAATTTGCCCAGAATAAGTTATTAATAATGAAATTACATAGACATAATGACAAAGAACATCAAAATATTCAAAAACTTAATATTGAGGAATTATTGAGACGGTCCTGGCGCAGTGGTAAAGCGTCTGAATACAAACGTTGGGAGTTCCATCACCATTTGGTTGCATGATAATTATTAAAATATTTTGTTTTCGTCCGTAGAGACCGTCGTGGTACAGGTGCATAAGCGTGCAACTATAAAAGTGGAGGTCGTGGGTTCCCACTCGGGTTAATGATATATTTAATATTTTTATTTCTTTTTTACCTACCAGAGGTAGGTAACGAGGCAAAGCGTGGCATGTGCCTAGAGAATTTGGTGGAAAATGAGGAACGAAAGTTTCTTAATGAAAAGTAGAGTCTCAACACTAGACTACCAACATTAGAATATTTCAACACTAGATGCCTAGGTTGTCTCTGCTTATCCTACTTGGTGCGCAACACAGCGTGAAAAAAGTTAACCCCGATCTGATAAGAGAATGACGTCGTTAAACCCCGTGTTAAGATACTTTGTTCCCATTAAGACACTTCCTTGCCGATTTTCCACTAAATTCTTAAGTTGTTTTAGTTACGAAACTCAACGCCGCGTTTTGCCTCATTACCAAAGAAAAAAGCCTTTCTAAAATTAAAAAGCTTTTCACATTATATATGGTAAATCATTTTTTTTTATTTTTAAACAATTTATAAGCGAAATTAACAATTTTTTTAAAGCAAAATAAATTTAGTATATTGTTAAATAAAAATTTCTCCCACACTTTTTGTTCAAGTAAAGTTCTTTCAAGTATTTTTAAAGACTCAAAGCAAAGTATTTTTAAGCTTCCTAAGACTTACTAGAAAGTATTATCGACCACGTTGACTTATTGTTATATTATGTAGATTGTAGGTATTTATCGGCTTCATTAAAATTTCTTTTGTAAAATAATATCTTCCAATTATTTTTTGTATATATATACATTATACTTGTATTATGAAAGCCGTATGTAAAGGCGACGGTTGTAGGTTCGATTGCCATTTAGAAAATTTCATTTTCTTGCTTTGGTAACGCTGGGGTCCCTTCTTACTACCTACTCTGCCTACCTTGCAATGTGCGGGATATAGTGTACAAAAATATTTTTAAGTACTGGAAAAAGTTGCTTGACGTTGTTACACAATAAAAGGATAGGCAAAGAGAATCTAATGTTAAGACACTTTGATTTTTGTTTTCTCCGGTAATTTTGTGCTTAGTGGCAGAACTCAATACTACCTTTGTCTACTGGTTGAGGAATAAAAATAATTAATATATCGACTATGGCGTTGACAGTCTAACGATATCTCACTGCAAAAGTAAATATACGTAATACGCCGCAGTGGGCATCTGAAAATAAAGCGTCTGAAAGAGTGAAGTAAATAAATGAATAAAATAAATTTTGGGTAAATAGAGACAGAGTTTAGTGTTTATCCGTTTTACATTAATTTTAAGCTGGCAAGGCCCCTAAGGCTACTGAGGTTTAAGTCTCCACCTACACAGTTTCTTAGCTTTCCTTCCTCGAACCGTACGCTCGGTTTCCTTATCTTTTTCACATAAAAAAACATACACATATTTTACAAAGTACAAATTTTAAACGAACGTAAAAGTAAATATTATTCTAATTAAAGTTTATTTGTTCTAAAGCTTCTACATATGAAAGTAAAGTATGTAATATATTTAAGGTTTCAAAGTAGACTAACAACATCAGTATCGTAAAACTTATCAAACTTTTCATATAAAAGTCGTGCTAAAATTTAACGCCAAATAAATATAACTGAAGGTCAGGTCTTATACGAGTACGTTTTATTTCATAATTCTCTAGGAAAAGATAAGATGGTTCTCTGTTTTAAAGCTTCATAATAGAAATTTTACTTTGTATTTATGATTTGAATTAAAATTAAATCAAATTAAATCAGCTTCACGCTGTATCTCGCACACCGCAGGGTAGGCAGAGGGAACCTAGTGTTAAGACACTCCGTTCTCCACTTTCTGCCGAATTCTGGAGGCATTGCATGTTGAGTAGTAGAACTCAACGCCGCGCTTTTGCCTGAACAAAAGAGCGAAGAAATGGAAATATAAATTTAAGTAAATATTTCATCTCGTCGAGTGGGGATCGAACCCACAACCAGTCGGTTTTACAGTCATACTTTGTGCAGCTGTGCCACGACTAGCCTCAATTATTTGACTTTGAAATTTTAAAGATATTTTTACTCCTTTTACGGGAACAGTATATAGGGTAAAATATTTTAAACCCATACCTAAAGAAATTAATCAAGATACCTCAACAGTTTAGACGTAGGGTTTTTTTTTCATTTCACGATGTTTATCCAAACCTGTATTTCGTGTGACGCAGTTACGCCTAGATACCAATAACGTAAACACATACTACTATTTGCCGTGTGATCCCGGTCTAGAATAGGATCATCCTAGTACTGGTGTCGTAAGAGGCGACTAAAGTACGTGTGGTAGAGTCACGTCGCCAGCAATGGCAACACGCATGGGCAGACTCGACCGGATCATTACCACCCCCGGCATTTAAAACCGACGTGAAGTAGTGGCTTTATGCCACTGCGTTTTGCATCAGGTAATGTCGGGCTTTGGCGCTCAACCCATAGACGTATAAAAATTTCCACGTAGCTCGATGAGAACGTATGGCTTAGTGGTCAGAGCGCCTGGTCGGTTTCCAGGAGGCGCAGGTTCGAGTCCCGCTACGTTCAAATTTTTATACGTTTTCTAAATAAGTATTTTTTTTCCTAAGTGTGGAATAACACTTTAAAAATGTTTTAAAATATTTTATTATTATTATTATTATTATTTTATTTGGAGGCCAGTCGTGGCGCAAAGTGTGACTGTAAAACCAACTGGTTGTGGGTTCGACCCCACTTGAGGAGATGAAATATTTACTTAAATTTATATTTAGATTTCTCCGCTCTGGTATCGAGGCATAGCGCGGCGTTGAGTTCTGCCACTCAATACGCAATGCTTCCAAAATTCGGCAGAAGAAAGAAAGTAGGGAACGAAGTGTCTTAACACTAGGTTCCCTCTGCCTACTCTGCTGTGTGCGGGATACAGCGTGAAGCTGATTATTATTTTACAGAGAAAATAAAGAATAATATGCTCAATAATTCTGTGCTTCAGTGGTCACGTCAAGAAAATAAAAATGTATTAAAGAATAATATTAACGTCATATATTATAACGCCGGAGGTCATTAATCGAGTTTGTTTGGCGTGACGTTTGGCTCTATATTCTTCCTGGCTACGACGCTAGAAATAAAAAAGGTGTGTACATTTGGTAAAAATCGATTTTAATATATATTTTAAAGCACTGTTGTGTTGTATAACCAAGAGAATGTAATAGTCTACTCTCTAGTTTCTATATTTTCAACTTTTAGTTGTTTTGAATTACATAAATCACGTAGTTACAAAGTACCAGCATCGATAGAAGCCTCGAAAGGACCTGGTAGTCACGTAAGTAGTACTTGTATTGATTTGCATAGCAGAATAAAAAATATAAATGTCAATAGATAAAATAAATTAAATAAAAATTTTGATGTATCATGTGAGACTTGAGTAGGCGATAAAAAAATAATGTAATTATAGTCATTTCATTTCATACACTTTATCGAAAATAAATTATAAAAAATTAAATTTCAGATAAACTTCATAAAAAAACATTGCTATATTATATATACATTTGCTTTAGTGGAATATTCAATTTTATTCGTACATTTCCAAAATTATTGGGGAACATTTATTTATAGTTATTCAAGCTGAATCGTTAACTGAAACAGTTATTAATTTTTTTTTTTCGATCTTCAACCTGTATATAGCAGGATGTGGAAATTAAACCCAATGCCAATATACTCCGTTTACTTTAAAAAAAATTTATACACATTATAATTGAAGTAATTAAGTGATTGAGTTCAACGCTGCGCTTCGTCTTTTTACCAAAACGAAGAAATTAAAATATTCATACCCGAAGTGGAACTCAGAACTGTTACGTTTACAATAGGACGCTGTGCTACACCAGGACGGCCGTATGGATGCTGATTTTGGATATTATTATAAGTGACTAAAACATATACTCCATTCCCTACTTTCCATCGATTTTTTCGAGGCATTTTATGCCTTGGGCTTAAGCGGTAAAAGTATAATATATTAAAATAATTAACTCCCACAAATGGCTATCGAACCCACATCCTGTCGCGTTTACAGACATACCCTTGTACTCTTCGCCACGATGGCCTCAATATATCGAATAATATAAAATATTTTATAATATAATAATGAATCAGTGTGTAATATGCTTTGTCAAATCAGATTGCGGGGGATTACCTGTTCACGTAGCAATATGCCCGGTAACGGTACGAATGGCTTCATGCAATTCTCTTATAAGTGAATTAGTTATTTAGTACGTATTAAATATGTTATAATAATATGATATTATATTTCAATGAGGTCAGTCGTGGCGCAGCGGCACAGTGTCACTGTAAAATCGACTGGTTGTGGGTTCGATTCCCACTCGAGGAGATGAAACATTTACTTAAATTTATATTTCTATTTCTTCGCTCTGGTGTCGAGGTTAAGCTCGGCGTTGAGTTCTGCCACTCAACACGCAATGCCTCCAGAATTCGACAGAAAGTGGGGAATGGAGTGTGTTAATACTAGGTTCCTTCTGCCTACTCTACTGTGTGCGGGATACAGCGTGAAGCTGATTTTTAAGTTGACGCCATTATGACGACTTTTCTTTGGTGTAGTAGGTTCAATTTATGTTTCGGGAAATTTCTTGTTTTTTTCTCATTTCTTCTTTCTTCAATTTATGTTGGAGGAAGTAAAGGGATTGGAACCCCTCTTGGATCATTTCCAAGAGGCGGTTCAAAATCGGTTACGTTAAATTTTTATATATTTTCTAAAAAATATTTTTCTTTTCTATTTTTAAGTTATTTAAAACAAAAAACAAAACCAATATGAATCAGGTGAAGGTCTCAACAAATAATTTACTTTAAAACTTGACAAGTATTCCGTCTGAGACCAGAAACATATGTCCAATAAGAGGCGACAGCGTTAACACGGCATGTCTCGATACACTAACCCATTTTAGTTATTAAAGTTATTTTCACTATGTAATTGAAGGAAGTTCTGTAGTTTAAAGTCGATATTTGTTGTACGAGGCCAAGTTTACAGTTGTACATTATATTATATTTTGTATACAAAAATTTACAAAGTTTTATCATTTTTTTTCCATGTTTAATATATTTAAAATTTTATGTTATATGTCACATATGTATAGAATGGTAGGCATAGAAAACACAGTGTTGAAACATTCCGTTCCCCACGCATCTAAATTTCAAGTTATTTCATGTAGAGTGGTGTAACTCAACGCCAAGCTTTAAGCGGAAATAAAAAATGTTATTGTTCATATTGTTTTAAAAATAAAATAAAGTCGGGAACGGAGTGTCTTAACACTAGGTTTCCTCTACGTACCCTGCAGTGTGCGGGATACAGCATGAAGCTGAAAAAATAAAATGTGTACCGTTCTTTGATAGATGAAGATATTTCTAATATTTCTTTTTGTGATCACAATGAATCATAAAAAAGAAATAATAGGAATGTCTTGATCTTGGATAGTGATTGACAAAATTAGAGAATAATGTGACATTTTACTCTGTACTACATTTTAGATATACTTGTATAGTTGAGTGGCTTTGGTGTTTAATCAAATCGAGAAAAAAATATATTTAGAAAACGTCTTGGAAGCCATACAAGTCCAAGGAGCGCAGGTTCGAATCCCATAACGTCAAAATTTTATACGTTTTCTGAAAACATTTTATACCCTTAATGTGCAATAACAGTTAAATGTTAAAAATAAACAAGAATAATTTTTAATATTTCAAGTAGCGGAGATTGAATTCATAGCTATTGCCTTTCACACACTAAGATGACAGTCATGTCATTTTAGAAGAAATTTGGGAAATACTTTTAATAAAAATATTATACAGTTAAATGGCGGCACTCAACGCTGTATTTTGCCCCAACAACAGATCAAAGAAATGAAAATACAAAATATTTCCTTCGAGTGTGTTTTAAACCTCCTCATTCTTCTCGTATAATTCTTAAATGTCTCAAAGATTCCATATAATCACTACGAATTAGATTGTCAGGGTGCACTGACGCTGGTAGTAATCCCGTCGATCTGACACATTAAACCTGAGATTAATTCGTGTAATTGATTGCAGCTACGCACGAATGTAATACGTTGGAACGCACTGTGCCTTGTGTTGTTGGTCTTGACGTGTTTAGAGGAATGAAATATATTTTGTTAAATAAGTTATTATGCTTATTAATATAGGATTTATTTGTTAAGCTGTTGCTTCACTGTATGTCCTACAAAAAGCAGACACAGTTTAATATATTTTTTTTCTATATTTGAGTTGTCATTGCCACAGACTTTTGTTGTCCGTGCCTTTTTGTACTTAAATGATTATTAAAACTGTCGTTGTTTTCTTTTTAAAATGTGAAGTGGACGTTAATAATCTTCTATCTTTCGTTATATATTCTTGGATGGTCTGCAGTTCCTTTTGTCAAATCCGAGTTTGTGGCCGTTGATTATGTTGATCGTGGTGCAGTTAGTTGATTTGGTAATATTTCTATTGCTTCCTCAAGTTTAATTTTAGAAATATTGCACGTGGAGCAGAGGAACTTATTAATGCTGTGCTTTGCGTCGTTACCAGAGCAAGGAAATGGAAACATTAATTATTACATATCGTCGAGTGGAAATAGAACCTACACCATCTGTATCATTTACAAAATTAACGCTTAGGCCCCTGTGCCACGATTTTCCTCAACTCAGCTCAGCTGGCACAACAGCTGAATTTATAATTTTCAAATTTCAATACACACAAATTAGCCGAAACAGAACGAAACATCAATAAATGCCAAAATATAAAAATAAACCCTAAAAACAGTCAAAAGCCATTCTATAGCACAATGTAATTAAAAACTGCATCGGCAATACAACTGCAGACGCAATCCACCAACACGACGGTTAGTGTCCGCAAACGTGGACGATTAATCCTTAGGATACCACAGTAATCAACTTGTGCTCTACTTTTGTGCAATCTCTAAGTAACATTCGTGGCGCTGGGGCACAAATAGAGTATGTGAGACAGGTTGTGAGTTCGATTCACATTCGAGAATATTAAATATTTTAATTTTCTTCGCTCTGGTGTCGGGGCAAAGCGCGGAGTTGAGTTCCGCCACTCAACACGTAATGCCTCTAAAATTCGGTGAAAAAAGGGGAATGGGGTGTCTTAACTACTAGATTCTCACATGGGTTTTATCCTGTAATGTGTAGGATACAGCGTAAAAATACATATATACACTAGATTATATTTTTTCGCGGCGTTGAGTTCTGTCACTCAACACGCAATGCCTTCAGAATTCGGCAGAAAGTGGGGATCCCAGTGGCTTAACACTAGGTTACCTCTGCCTACCCTGCTGTGTGCGGGATACAGGTTGAAGCTGCGTGAAGCTTTATATATATAAATGTAAGGTAATGTGTAGGATACAGCGTAAAAATAAATATATTCACTAGATTATACTACTTCTTATAATTATATATATAAAAAAGTAACACTTAAAGTGAAAGAAAAAAGCCGTAAAATTTCTAAATTACGATTTCTTTTCTTTTAAAATATATACAATTGATCACCAAGTGCTCCATGGCGCAATTACGTCAGTCTTAATCTCTGCAATCAGCTAAATTGAACTTTTGTACAATACGTCTAGCGATTCTACCCATGAAGGTATAAAAATGGAAGTTACAAATATAAAATATTACGAAAATTAAAGTAGGTATTATTGGTCAATTTATATCATATTATTTTTATCATAGGTCATCATAGATGAGGTTATGGATTTTTTTTATTACTTATTATGAGGTACAGTGAATAAAGAGAGAAAGAGAGAGACTTAAAGTAAAGGATATAAGCTTAATATTTGGTAGTTCATTATTATATTATATAATTTACTAAACCCCATGCTTTTCCTTGACACGACAGTAAAAAAATGAAAATATAAATTCAAATTATTTTATTTCATTTTAAAAATATTAACTTAAATAACCAATGAACTCTATGATTTGATAATAATTTAAGGAATAACCCACAAGTGCAATAAAGATTTTGCTTTCTGTTTGTATGTATGTATAGAAAATTCAGAAATATTTTAAACGTATATGTATATGAAATATGATTTATATTTCAAACCGACTCTATGCAAATGTATAACGTCTCTATCTGTGTATTCGATCAGCGATAAAACGATACCATGTGCGGTAGTATTGTATTTGAATTATGGAGAAAATAGAACCCTGTTATATTGGCAGCCATTATGTAAGATTGCATTTTATCAATGTGCATGATAGCGCAATAGCTATTGCCACTTTCGTACTATATACGAAATTAAAAATTAAAATTATTGGTCAGTTTTTTTTTGGGATACGTATAGAAAATCTAGTAAAACAACATAATATTCAAGATTTTAAAAGACTAATAAAATTTAAATGCAAAGAATTTTAAAAAATAATTATAATATACATACAAGGAATTGTAAGCTAATTCTTCTCTATCTATAAAACGTTAGCAACAACACATTATCTCTACAATTTTGTTTTACAAACATTATAGGCACTAAAGTAAAACATTAAATGCCTATAACAATATGAAGGAGTGACACTATAAGTACGTTACTGGGTACTGTGCTCTACCTGCCATTCGTCGCCCGGTCGTAGACGCGAACGGTCGTTTGCGAGTCGCGTGTGCTATTATACGTGTGTTTTCGTGCTTTATGTGCTGCCTTGGTTGACTCATCGCGTTATAAACGTGAGATTTCTTTATTATTAATAATATTTTAAAATGTCTTTTAGTTAATATTAGTGGAAGTTATTATACATGTATTTTCAGATTTACTAAAATTAATGTAGAGTCAAAGTTTAGATTGTCAAACTTTGTAGGAATGGTAATTTTGGTATATTAAGAGTATTTATTTATAGAGGAAATAGGATTATGTAGATTTTATTCCAAAAATAAGCAATGACTGTATTATTCGTTTTTGCATGTTTAAAATTAGCGAGAAGCATACTCGTATGTATAACCAATTAAAATAAATATTTTAGGACAATTTTGAAATCTTCAGTTTATTTATAAATGTGAATAATAAATTGAATAAAGTAATGTCATTACGCAGGTTACCTTTGGTATTATCGATACTTATATTACTATTTATGAAAATCAGTAAATTTGTATGTAATTTTTGGAATTTGTTGCAAGTACGTGAAAATATTGTAGACTGTAGTAAAATATGCTACGGCGTAGAAGGTCTACGTATCTACTTCCTACAATTGATGTTTGCTAAAATAAAGAATAACTTCAAGTAAATGTTGCTTAAAAATGACTAATCAATAAGTGTTGTAAAACTATTTTTACAACACTTATTGACCAACACCGTCATAGGTCTGGACGATACTAAATTTAGCTGAAAAATGAATTTAGTTACCTTGTTAGTACGCTTTGTCTTAAAAGATTAGTGGTTTTAGCACCTAGTTTGAATTCTCAGTTTTGAACACCACATTATATTAGTGGATTTATGTAACAGTTTCTATCATAAGCTAGTATTAGTAACCTTCCCGCATATGCAATATCCTATTTATTTTCTATTGTTAAAATTAATCAATTTCTTCTATACTTCCTAATTATAACGACACTGCTGTCGATGCTGATTTTTTTAGTAAAATTTGGAGTTTAATTTGCTTAAAAGCTTAAAGGTTTCCGCGTTCCGCTTGTCCAAAATAGGATTTTTGAAATTAAACTTTTACATACGACGGTATTTTACTTTTTTTAGGGATATATTTATTTTTTGCTGCAATCTATGATTTTATTACTTTTTCTAATTGTCATTGAAATTATTCGCTGCAAAAAAAACATATAACTCTCAAAATAAAAATTGTAAGTTTTTGCTTCATATTTTGAGATTTACATAAACATACAAATATATGATACATATTTTTTTATGGGACGCTTAAAACGCCACAACTGAAGAACTGAACTATACTAAATATTTTTCTCGTCAGTTACGTAAATTGAAGTTATACCCGAATTTAGTATTTTATATCTTTTATATTAGAGGTACTCTAGAGATATGATATTTTATTATTAGAAATAAGTTATATTATTTATCAACTATCTTAAGGTTTATTAAAAACCAAAATATTGTTATACATAATAATTAAACAATAATATGAATAATATAATAAATAAACAAAAGTATAAACAACGTAGAGTCACTTTTAAGATATAAATCTGGTGTGATGGTTTTCAATAATTCATAAAAACGAAATATTGTTTTAGTTTACTTCTTTACTTATATGCTTATGATATACAAGACGAATGGACGCCCGCAACTATGTTTACGTGAACTATAACAAATTAAATTCCTCCATTTCCTGTTTGAGGAATTTCGAGGAATCCTCTGTTAAAGCTTCCCCACACTACTAAAGTAAACTACACGCTTAATTTGAGCGTTTTACGCTTCGTAGATGGGGCTGTGCGTTGTCTGTGAGTCTTACAGTAACGTAATAGTTTCATACGAGTATATATAAATGCAAGAGGATTGAATGAGATAAAGCGCGGAGTTGAGTTTCGCCATTGCCACCGCCGGTGGAGTATCAGTAAAGTAGATAACGGATGTATCTTAACGAGAACAGAAAATTTTAACACTAGGTTCCCATCTTCCCCCTGTCTGTCTATCAACTGCCATGTGCGGGATACAGCGTAAAGTTAAATAAAAAAAAGAAGAGAATGCCATATAGGCCCTGCAGTAATATTGAAGATAATGTTAGATAGAATTAATCATATTAAGGTTTTTTGAGATAAGGCCAATCGTGACGCAGCGGCACAAAGTGTGACTGTAAAACCGACTGATTGTGGGTTCAATCCCCACTCGTGGAAATGAAATATTTACTAAAATGTATATTTCCATTTCTTCGCTCTGGTATCAAGGCAAAGCGCGGCGTTGAGTTTTGCCACTAAACACGCAATGCCTCCGGAATTCGGCAGAAAGTGGGGAACGGAGTGTCTTAACACTAGGTTCCCTCTCCCTACCCTGCTGTGTGCGGGATACAGCGTGAAGCTGATTTTAGATTAAAAATAATACATATATTTGAACTTGTACACTATTCTTTTTTACCACAAAGACAGGTTGTCTAATTGATCACATTCAAGCCGGTGTAAAGGTCGCGGCCGCATTGCGAATACGCTAACGCATAGCGTTGAAAAACGAAGTCAAGGTAATCTTTTCATTATTCATCCTTTTGTTTACCATTTTCACTCGTTGATTTTACTCTCTTTTGAAATTCAAATATTTATACTAAAAATCTTTCTTTTCTCTTGTTTGGCCGTGTTATTATATTGTTGGTTTCTCGTCTAGTATTTTATTTAATGTCGATTTAGTTTTGAAATGTTCTAAAATTTTACACACATTTTAACTTTTCATAGTTGAAAGTAAAAATACAAATGGGTTTTTCATTTTGCCTATTCGTTGGTAAAAAACTTTCATAATACTTGTCAGTGATTGTGGAAAATGACTTTTATAATGAAAGAGGGAATGTTTTTACTTTTATTTTATTTTATTTTATACAATTATACTATAGATCGAGGCCGGTCGTGGCGCAGTAAGCGCGATTGGTTGTGGGTTCGATCCACACTCGAGGAAATGAAATAATAATTTTAATTTATATTTTCATTTCTTCACTCTGGGTTAGGTTAGGCGGCGTTAGGTTTCGCCATTCAACAAGCTAACTTTCTTTCGATCTCCATTCGGAGAATAAATATACTTAAATTATCTTTATTAAGGCCTTATATATCTTGTAGTCAAACTAATAATCTTTTTTTGTGAATTTAGTTAAAAACAGATTTACTAAAAAAGAGGTTTCTATGAAAGATCACTACAATATACATATTTTATGTTTAGCTTTCAAAAAAATAAGAAAATAGATGAAAAAAATATATTATTATAATTAAATAAAACAAATATAAACACAATAAAAGCTATTGTATGTTATAAGCTCAGAAATTCAATATAAACTTTGTCGAACGAAATTATATTGAGTTTGTGGAACACGAATTTTACATTACCGCCGATTATATCAGTCTTCTCTTTTTAGTATTCAATTATAAAATATTTTACGAAATACAAGACGTTGTTTATTGAGTGGCGGAACTCAACGCCGCACCGTTCGTCTACTAGAGCGTTTTTTTTCAGTTTTACGCTGTATTCCGCACATAGCAGGACATACAGATGGAACCTGGGAACCTAGTGTTAAGACACTATGTTCTCACTTGCCTTCCCCACTTTCCGCTGAATTCTGGATGTATACGCCATGGTTTGCCTTGTTACCAGAGCGAAGGGATGAAAATATTAAATTTTTAATTTCCTTGAATGGGAATCGAACCCACAGCTTGATACGTTTACAGTCGTACCTCTACACCATAACTAGCTTCAGAGGGAAAAAAAATAAAATAAAATAATTCCCTCTACTGGGGATCGTACCAACAACTATCGCACTTATTGTAGTCCGCTACGCCACGATAGCTTCAAATACAATATTAATTCAAAATATTAAATCACAGTGGAATGGCAGCGTTTTAATAATTTATAACTTCAGTAAGAGATGTGACCTCATTAGATTAAGCTAATTAGAAGAAAGGCGCTGGATTTTTTATAAGATGTTATAAAATTGATAAAGCTGCTAATGTTTTTGAAATTATAAGACTATTTGTGATATTAACTTGAAAGCTAACACATTTAAGGCCGTCGTGGGCCATTTGACTGTAAGTGCGACGGTTGTTAGTTCGTTTCCCACTCGAAACGAAACGTATGAATGTCTCATCTTAACTAATTAAGCTATGGTCCGCTGACCACCAGTGGTCCGCAGAAGCCTAAAAATGATCCGCGAATGATTTAAATTTTATGCTGTTGGATGGTTAGGCGAAGTTTTTGTTTGATTGACAAGCATAGTGGTCCCCGCTACCCAAAATGATATAAAGTGGCCTTTGATCAAGAAAAGTTTAGGAATCCCTGATCTAGACAAATAAACTGCATTTATAAGCAAGAAAATCTGCCTTTAAGCTTATTGATATTCGTAAAATAATAATTTCAAGTGTTTTTTCAACATCTA